>JARHVA010003894.1:1595000-1787939 GCA_037957365.1 Torreya grandis
ATGGTAGTGTCACTTTATCATTAGTAGCATACAGAAGGCTAGAAAATAAGTACATATTTGAAAGTGATAATGAAGGATGTTTATCAAGTTTCAAGATTTTGTATAGTATCAGAGCCCTAGGTCATCATAATGATATGGATTAGACTAAAAGATAAAAATTTAGGCATAGTGAGATGGTGAATACAAGCCTTATGATAGTAGGGATGTCTATAACTGAAGAGTGGAGCCCTAATTTATATTTATCATTATACAAGACTAAGATGTTAAAAATATTTAGTTTTAGTATATATAATGATAGATAATTATAAATTATAAAATATAGGTTAAAATAATGAAAATTAAATCACATAATGTTTTAATAATATAAAATCACAATAAATAATGACTATTTAAGGTCAATTAAGAGTGCGTAGGCACCTAAATCTAGTATTTAACACTTTGGAGACATCAAAGTTTTGATACTTTGACATACTTGACAATGCACATACATTTTAATCTTGAGCACACTTTCCATGTATCATTATAAAAATATAATATCTTGGACACATATATTCTCTAAATTCACCTACTAATTATTAGCTTAGTCGATACAAGAAAATCTTAAAATCCTAGGGAGACCTTCTGCATAGCTCAAATTAATGTTTTACACTTCCATGTCACTACATATAAAACTTGGGTAATATATATCACCCCAGGGGTCTAAATTTGTTGGAAGTGTCTAATAATACTCAAAAACTATTTTTTAAATCAATATTCCTCCATTAGAATGACATAGACATGTTTTGTGGGTCAGATATAGTAATAATTAAAAAAGAGAAATTTATAAATATAAATTTTTCATAATATTATACACAATTGGTCACATCTTAGAAATAAATTAGATAATTGATGAATGGAATATATTTATCTTTATAAATAATTCATACACATTAAAAAATCCTTCTATTAATAACCATACATAAGTCCATAGATTAAAGCATGAATACACAAACTCAAAATTGTATGGTGTTAAGTGGTAAAGATCAAAACATTGTATTGCATTGTATATTATTCATGATGTTGACCAAACACATATAAGTGGGATAAATACATGAATTTTTATCCCTATTTCAATTATTATAATGTATGAAACATTAAACATTAAATGGGTAGTGGTTGGGAACATTCTAATGCAAATTACTAACCCATTTTTAAGAATCTTGTGGTTAAAAAAAAATTGATGAAGGAGAATGAAAACATACATCATTGAACATGACTGAAGGCATGCACACACAAAAAAAAAAGGAATATACACATGTTTTCCAAGATTTATATATCAACGCAATGCACCAAGACACTTTTGGTAAACTCTAAACAATGTTGGCTACCAAATGATTCAAACTATATGGGAAGTATCTAAAGAGGTCTTAAGCAGTTGTTTCAAGTCTATATAGTTGGTTAATTAGTTACAAATAATTTATTGGAATAGATACTCCTTTTATGATTGATATAAAATAAAAATTATCTAGGTTAACTATCTCTCTTGATTTATCAATACCAGATTGAAATAATGAAATATCAATCAACACATTTCAATTAATATTAGTATATTTATTTCCATATTTTCTATATATTAATTAATTCATAACTTGCATTATTTTATGCGTGAAATTTTTAAAAAAAACATTTTGGTGAACTTGATCATTGACTTGGACATGAAAATCCTTAGGTTTCCTCTTACACTAGGGTTTCAAAAAAAAATGGATTTATATTTTTCCTCTATTAAGGTCTAATTTCAAATTTCCTATGGATCCAAATTTTATATAGCTAGTGCTTATATCAATGGTTTTAATTTTTTATTTTATTTTATCTACTAATTATATCATATATTCATATCCAATATAAGAAACAAAGATGAATTAAAATACAATGAATTTCCCAATGTTACTATACATGAATAATTCTTAGCTTCCCTTCATAACACATGTTGTATGGATATTGAATCTATAATGCTTTTGGTTGCCAGTTTATGAGAGTGGTAATTTATGTCTCCTTTCATTCCTATCCCCTCAAGACCTTATGGTAGAGGTATCATGTATCCTCCTCTATAATTTAACCTAGTCTTATATTAAACATGTAAGTCAATGTTATCACAATAAGAAGAGGTAGGATAGAAAATCATATAGTTAAAAGAGAAGGTAACCTAAATATCACTCCTAATCTTCCTCCACCACCTAGATTAATAGTTAAAAGTACAAAATATTATGATTTCATATATATACTTCAGAATTCTCAAGTTAAAATTTCTATGTTAGATTTTTTTCAATGATCCACTATCTATAATGAATTTGTGTATGTATGGTATAGGATGACCTAAAACTATCCTCTTTCTCCCAATAGACTATAAATTGAATTGGGTGGATCAAATAGTGCATGTGTATACTTAGAAGAGGGTAACCTAAAACTCAAATTTCAAGAGGAATGGGTTCCAAAGACTAAGCCTATGACATAGGGATATATCTCTCACTATATATAAATAAAGGTAAATGATTATAAATATAAATTAAATGATGAAATAAAATAAAATTATTGTAAAGGGTTAAAATTAAATTAAATGATGGGAAGGATATTTCAAAGAATTTAAGGTGCAATGGTCAACCAAATGGGGGTGTAATAAACCTAAGGTTATAAAATTAAAATCCTAAGTAACCATATATATTTACAAGATTATTTGGAAAAGGAATATTATAATAAAGGATAAAAACACACATCTAAAAATAAATAATAAACATCTAATCTACTAAGTAAAGGAAAGAGTGTAGGGATAAAAATTCTTACCTTGGGGTGTACGTGTCAATTCTAAAATCTCCACCTTTACCTCAAGTGGAGATTTTAAATAGATGTTATAAGTTGAATACCTAAAATGGTAAGATGAATATGTATATATCCTTAGTAATAAACTCTAAATACCTATCCTATTGATATTTCATGATAACAAAATACAAGACCTCTTAGAATAGGTTTTAAAACACTAACTCTACTAAATACTAATTAGGGAATAAATGTGATAGAAAATAGAGTGTATGTATGTGATATATCCTATTATGAATGAAATATGAACCATATATATGTAGTTTAAATACCCAAAACCAACTCTAAACTACAATCTAATGGTATCATCCAAGCTAATAGAATTGGAAGATGACAACTAGAATAGAACAATATCATCCAAGTTGATACAATATAAATGTCAAAATAAATTATCAAAACTAAATTACTCTCACCAATTCATTATAGGGAATAAAAATTTACAATATAAAGGTATAGGATTGGCCAATAGTGTATTATATAGGGATGTTATCAAACCTTAATAGAAATTAGACAAAGAAGAAAGATGGATAGAGACTCAAACAAGGTCAAACTGATAGTAGTGATGGTATGATGAAATAGTATGTAAACATCTCTCACATATTACCAAAATATAATACTACACCATTTATAGTATACCTTTAAGGTGTGCATTAAGGGATATTGAAGTGTTAACAAGTCGCTACAGAAAAAATCATTGGGAAAGTCATAAAAGTGAAAATAGAAGTCCTATACATATTCTCCACCTATAACTCATCACATATCACAATATTCTTACACAGGATGATGATGCTTTGGGATAGATACATAGTAACACAAAAATAACATAGCCCAAAATAAATGTTGTAATAATTAAAAGAAACTAAAATAAAATAAAATGAAAATACACACCTTCACTTATAGATGGTGTAGCATGTGTTACAAGTGATAGAAGGTGCCCATTGAGAAGAAGAAAACATGGACCTAAAAATAGAGAAAACTAGTGATTTTTGTTCAAATTATTATGCTAGCACTTTAAATTTATCTATCTCATTATTATTTTAAGTATTAATTCAGCTCATAAAAAGGACCTATGAAAACAAAGATATGGATAAAATAAAGAATATTGTTGTGAATAATTGAAAGTTTCAAAATTTGAAATTTTTATTATAAATAAGTAGAAAGAATTTTTTTGTATATTTTTGAAAAACTAGAGCTCTATGTAATCAAAAATAGTTCTAAGAGAGGTTATGTCTTGTATAAGAGGAGGTAGAAATGTAGGAGGTTTCATCACAAAAAAACCAAAGTATGCAAATAGGTATTTCAATTAATGTTTATTTTACCATTTTAGGTAAAAATAAAATAGATTAGGAAATCTAAACCCTCTAAAAAATATGTGTATCATAATTTACTCCAACAAGTGTCAAAATTAAGCTAAAAATAGGACAAGTTATGTGTAGTTGATGAAAATTAAGGTAAAGGGTATTTATTAGGACATAAGAAAAAATCTATGACTTTAAGAAACTATATTAGCTAGGTCAATATAGTTGGTAAGGGGGGAAATCAATTCCTACTTGATATTATTAGGTATGGTTGATATTATAGGGTAAGGTTGATGCATTATAAAATAGTTGAAATTTATGATATCATAGGGTATGGAAAATGGAGTTGGATAGTTAAGCATGATCGATGTAGTTATATGTTTTTTCAATGCAATAGAAAAGGATAAGCATGACCGAAACCATAGGCTATGATCTATGCATTAGAATGATGTGTTCACTGATACCATAGGGTATGACCGATCTAGTTATTAATTTTACATGGTTGGTACCATATATTATGTCTAGTGTATTATAATGATGTGTTTAACAATATCATAGGGTATGGTGTGGGTAGTTATAAATTATCCATCTATGTTACCATACTATATGGATAATTTAGTTATAAAATTTTAGCATGAATATTATAGTTAGATGTTAGGTCATTGCAGTAGAAAATAAAGAAAAAATTGTTTTAATTATTTTTTTCTTTAATTTTTATTTTTTATTTCATATTTTTTGATAAAATTTTGATTTTGGTTTCTTTGTTACTTTGTAGAGATGATGATGAATATGGTAGATCATAGATTCTAGTTGGATAAAAAAAAATTAGTAAATATATTATTAACAGTTGATAGGGATCCACTCTTTATGCTATGATTTAGAATTATCATTGTGATTTTCCATGTTCCTCTCAGCATGAAGCTAATTTCAATGTTTTTAGGGTGATGGGAATGGATGATAGAAACCTTCATGTGGGAGGGGGGAGTGGATGTGATTAACATGATGATCATATTTTAGAGCATCCATGAGATTATTGGGTTGCCTATCATGGGTAATCCTATGGTATGTGGTTTAGCATAGATAATGGATAAGAAGATATAGTTAGAATAGTGGGGTACATGGTTCGATCATTATAATGTGAGAAAACTAGATATGTGCATAGAGTTGGGGACCGATTCCATGGAAACTTACACTAACATGTACGTGTTATGACAAAAACATATACATGTTGTGATCATAAAATGTACACATTATTTTAATTTATGTATGGAACCACCACACCTAAGAATGTGTGCACATTATTAGGAACACATACACATTATTAAGAACACATATGTGACAATATGAATCTATTATTTTATTAGGAACACATAAAAATTATGAGGAACATGTACATGTTCCTATTTCTTTGCACCCAAAAGCACAAAAACATCTATAGAAAGGTAATATTTACTTAAAGTTGATATTTACTAAAATAGATGTTAAGTTTACATTTATATTCCTTGTACTTTAATTTTATTTTAATAAATATAATAAATTAGGGTTACTCTAAATTTGATAGATTTGGTTTCATAGATACATACCTTAGAATGTGGAAAATAATTTTTCAAAAACAAATATATCACTACTTAGTCATTTCAAGGTCTCAATATTGAACCTAGGGATTTCAGGGCGTTTTTTTAATTGATGTGTATTTTTTGTAAACATATAGTCATTTTTTTAGGATTTTATGCCTTTCAAATTGATTCCTAGAATTTATAATATTCCTAGGTTTGTCAAAATTGAAGATTTAAAACCACTCACTTTGAACTTAATCCAAAGTGGTGTGATTAGGGAAACATAGGTCACATTGATGACTTGCACACATCAAACAAACACTTTGTGTTAATTTTAATTTCTCATCATCCCTCCCTCATCCCTATCCACTTCTTACTCATCCCTCATCACCCATAATAACTTTCTCCTCATCACTCATTATCCCTAATCACTCCCTCATTAACATTCACTATCCTTTATCATCTTTAATCACTCCCACATCATCCTTAATTACTCCCTCATTCACCCTCAATATATTTCATCATCCATAATCACTCCTTCCTCATCCTTTATCATCCCTAATCACTCTATTATTTATCCTCACCATCCCTCATCATCTATAATCACTCCCTCATCACCCCTAATCACTCTATCATTGACTCTCACCATCCCTCATCATCCCTAATCACTCCCTCACCATCCATAATCACTAATTCATCATATTTGATGATCCCTAATCACTCCCTCTTCATCCCTCATTGTCCATAATCACTCCCTTATTTACCCTCATCATTTATAACTATTCCCTCATCATCCCTAATCACTCCCTCATTGACCCTCATCATCCCTAATCACTACTTCATCATCCCTCATCATCTCTAATCATTCCTTATTCATCCATCATCACCCCTAATCACTCCCTCATTAACCCTTACCATCCCTAATCACTGCCTCATCCTCCCTAATCACTCCCTTATTTAACCTCACCATCCCTCATCATCCCTAATCACTCCATCATCTCTACTCAATCCCTCATCATCCATCCTGATCCCTTAACATCCTTAATCACTCCATCTAATACCTTTATTATGGTTACAATAGCTTATTTCTTGTGCCATATTAGCTTATTTTCCAATTCCAAATTTTACTTACTTAAATAAGGCCCAAATAAACTCTTATTTCACTCATCTTATTTCACTCAAATAAGGAGTTTAGATATATCATTTAATTGTCTAGAGGGATTAAAAGATCCATATAGTGATCCATGACTATATCATGCATATCATGTGTATCCATATCTCGAACTAGAATAAATAGGAAAGAAATTGAGAAAAGGGTGGGGTGAAATTATATTACTTACACATATAGATTGGTATTTTTTCATCTAATAATCCCAATCCCATAGTTTAAAATCCTAATTTATATGTATATAAATAGGGTTGATTGGAAACTATCGAGAATTCCAATCTTAACCCCATAGTTGATCATATATCTATAGTATATTGATAGTATATCAGATTACTAGATAGATTGATAGGTGGTCACCAATCTGGTAGAGTGTGTTCCACTCTGATAGATGACAGAGTGTGTTTACCAACCCAACTTAGTCTATACCCAATCTAATATATAAATAAATTGATATATAAATTAAATGAAGGGCATATGCCTTAATCTAGTGTATTGAGGAGGGGACACTTATATCTTGGGCATGGATCGATGGGCCCTAAAGGAAAAACTAGTGCCTTGTTATACTTTGAGTATTCCCTAATCCCTAATATAATATATAAAATAATAGCATAAGAATAGGTTCCATACCATATATATATATATATATATATATATATATATATATATATATATATATATATATATAGGGGGGACCATTATAAATGCCCTACCCTCATCTCAAACTTTCCCTACCCATTAAGGTAATGAAATCTTTCCATACATAATTCATTTATGCCAAGGAGTAAGGCAAGGTAATCTTAGCTTTTTGATATCTAACATTACTTCACAATAGTAAATGACAAAATCCTAATCTATATATGTAAGTAATACAATTTCATCCCACCCTTTTCTATCTTTCTTGCCTATTTATTTTGGCTCCAGGCTCTAAGTACACACTCTCTCCATGGTAAGGGTTATTAATGTCTAACCATATGTGTTAAATGTAGATTAACCTTAAAATTAACATAAATCTATCTTAAAACCTATTTAGAAGCATCCAACATAGGTGGAAGGCTAAAACAGACATATTTTGGATAAGTCATAGGTTGTTGAAAGAATTAAGATGCATGAAATAGAAAAGAGACCAAGTTTAGACATTAATTAAGATACGATAAGGCTCAAAGGCATCAAGTAAGAAACAAATAAGAAAGGGAATAATTAAGGAGATGTAAGAAAAATATCTATTGGTCTATTGTAGAGTTTAGGTCTAGGTTTGTGGAGGAATGTGTAAACCCTTAACTAGGGTTTAGCAAACAAAAAATCATATATATTTCTAGCGAACCATCAAAAACCTCTAAATTTTTTAAACTAGGTGTATAAAGATATTTTTCAACTGATCCAGGTGGTTTTAGAACTTAAAATTATCCATAAGATAATATATTCATGATCATGCTTTTTTAACAAACCTCAAATAGGCCTAAAACAAGGCTAAAGGTGTAATCTTTCAAAGTCTCTTGAAAATCAAAGTTGTAATAGAGTGTAGAATTTGTTCCTTGTCATGTGTAATTTGAAAATGAATGAATAAATGAATTCATTTTTATGACCTTTAATATGAGTTTGGATCCATAACCCCTTAAAAAATATCAAACTTAATTCAAAGGCCTAGAGAGCCTATTTTATTGCATTTTGGTGGGAATTTAGTACAAAGAATGAAAGAAGCTTATGTCTTAGATTAGATAGTGTCAAATCAAATACAAAATTCCTATTGGGGCCATGAAGAGTTAGTATTGAGTGAAATAATTTATATAAATGGCGACACACCTAATTAATAAGGGCTGATATGATAGAACTTTGTGTTGTCTACAAAAATTAATTTGTTATGGACATGGATCAATGTTTTGATGGATATTATCACTAGGAAAGTAAATAAGTGAAAGTGGGTTCAAATAGGTGTTCAAGAATACAATAGTAATCAAAGGGTACTAAATTACAGTAAAGAGGATACAAATAAAGGTTAAGACCTATATGAAATCTAAAATCCTTGATAGAAGCCCATGTTTGTTGTGTCATGCAAAGGTTGTGTAATTCAAAAGAATAAACCATGTTTATTGAGTGAGTAAAAAAATTTGGATTGCAATAACCTTGTGTCGGTATAAATAATTAAATATGTGTCATGAAACAAGAAAGGAAGCAAATAAATCATAAAGGAGACCTAGAAGACCTAGATGAGTAAACCTATAAGAGGCCTACTTACATTAGATGATGAGAGAATGATTAGGGATGATGAGGGATGGTGATGGTCAATGAAAGAGTGATAAGGGATGGTGAGGGTCAATGAGGGAATGATTAGAGATGATTAGGGATGAGGAAAGAGTGATTAGTGATTATGAGGGATTAGAAGGGAGTGATTAGGGATGATGAGGGATGGTTATGGTTAATAAATGAGTGATTAAGGATGATAAGGGAGTGATTAGAGATGATGATAAATAGTGAAGTTAAATGGGGTAATGATTAGGTATGAGGAGGTATGAGGAAGGAATGATTATGGATGATCATAGAGAAGGAAGAATCGATTAGGCATGATGTGGTATGTGGAAAGAGTAATTAAGGAATATAAGGGATGAAAAGGGAGTTATTAGGGATGATGAGGGATGGTAAAGGTCAATGGGGCAGTGATTATGGATAATCATAGACAAGGAGGAATTGATTAGGCATGATGTGGTATGTGGAAAGATTTATTAAGGAATATAAGGGATGAGGGAGTTAATAGGGATTATGAGGGATGGTAAAGGTCAATAGGGGAGTGATTATGGATGATAAGGGAGTGATTAGAGATGACTAGGGATAGTAATAGTCAATTACGGAGTGGTTAAGGATGATGAGGAATGATGAGAGAGTGATTAGGGGTGATGAGGGATGAGTAGGAAGTGATTAGGGATGAGGGAGGGATGATGAGCAAGTGAAATTAATGTAAACTTGTCATTTGATGTGTGTAGGTCATCATTGTAACTTATGCTTCCCCAATCGCACCACTTCAGATCAAGTTCAAAGTGAGTGGTTTTCAAAATTCAATTTTGAGAAACTTAAGACTCTTAAAAATTCTAGAAAGCAATCTATAATGAACAAAAACCTAAAAACTGACTATATGTTTACCAAAAATAGACAACAATTAAAAAATTTATGCCCTAAAATCCATATGTTCAATATTGAGAGCCTAAAAATGCCTAAGTACTAACCATATTTGATTTTTAAAAACTATTTTACACATTGTAAGGCATGCATCTATGAGACCAACTCTATCATATGTAGAGTGACCCTAATTTCTTATATTTACTAAAATAAATTTAAAGTATAATGAATATAAATGTAACATTTAAATGTTACATTTATACTCATTATACTTAAATTTATTTTAGCAATTATCAACTTTAAGTAAATATTGCCTTCCTGTAGATGTTCTTGTGCTTTTAGGTCTAGAGTAATAGGAATGTGTACACATTCCTAATAACATGTGTGTGTTCCTAATAATGTGCATGAATTCTTAATAACACTTGTGTGTTCTTGATAAAATGTATGAGTTATAGAAAGTACACGTTATTGAAATTTGAATTCAAAAAATAAAGCCTTTTGGCTCAAAAATGGCTTAGATTCCCAAGCCAAAGGCTTGGACCTATCAATCTATAGTTGAGTCCAAAAGTTTTGATAGAAGAAAAAAAATTTCAACTTCCATCACCAAATACACTATGTATTTCAACAAAAAAATTCAATAAATTATTACCATGACAACAAGAATGCTCTCTGCTTTCCAAATATATGAATTTTATAATTTTAGACTTTTTTAAGGGTTAAAACTATGTTTGTTTCTAATTATACCTTTTTTAGGCTACTAAATGTCATAAATATACATGCCTATTCATGTTTATTTAATTTTTATTTTGTTGATCTAAGTGTAAAACAAATTATTTGGTCATAAACTAGGCCTAATTCTACACACATTTCAAAAAAACCAAAAAAATTAAGTTACTTAGGGGGCTACATAGCTAACTACCCATTGTTTGTCAGTTTCTAGGTTCCATTTACTTGAAAATATAACAATAATAAAATATTCATTTAAAAAATTAAAAAAAAAAATAGGTCACAAACTATAAAATCTTATCTAAATATTCACCAAAGGGTTTCAAACAATATTAAATGATACTAAAAAAATAGTGGGCCACATGGCCTTCTATCTACTCTATTTTCTTAAAAAATAGGAGTTCCTCTTCAAATTTTATATGTTTTACCTATTTATACTTAACCATTTTGAAAAAAACATAGTATTTTAGAAACTAGACTTAGAATGCTATAATTCATTTTCTTATACCATATTCAAATTTTGAGTGTATCCATCTCAAATTATCTATAGAAGTTCATATTTTTTAAATTTCAAGAAAATCATGTCCACAGGTAGGCCCCTTTTTATCCCCCAAATTTTTCCACTTACCCATCTCATCATATGAATTTTCTAAGTTTAGATATCATGCATTATATATACCAAAAAATCACTTGTAATACTTATGACCATATTTTTACTATGTCATAAGTCCACTAGGATGATTTCAATTTATATTTTTTCCATGTGTCAACCTATGCTAGCTTAGAGCAATTTTTATGATATGAAAGTGAAAATATGGGAGCATATGGTGCATGATTTCGATGGTGTTTTGAAATTGGTCCAAAATACTATGGGACTTTTTATTCTTTTTTTTTTAGTTGGATTTATGATAGGTTCACCATGTACAAACCAATGAGGTTTTCTCATGTGGTGGCATATCATCTCCCTTGAGTGAGAATATGGGAATAGGGCCACACAATATATGATATCCCCTATGTGCTTTCATTAGAAACCATTAGCATATTTATGATTGTGTGAACATCATATAGAGTCGTAGTGGATTCTTAGCCATATTTTCAAAGCATGTTGTAGGCAAGGGGTTTGAGCTATATCACAAGGCATTATAATAATGAGTTGAGTGATATCTATACATGTGTATACCCTAGCAGTTTGGGCTACCACATCCAATGGAAAATTTAGTTATCCTACCTTATTGGGTGAGAAATGTGATAAATCCATGAGGATTAGGGAGATGAGCATTTCAATATTAAAACCTTATGGTGAGATATATTTATATGATAGTGGTTATATGATGATGATTATGCAAACAAGAAGCACAAGGAGAGGGTAGAGGTAGGCAAACAATCTCCATACCTCACAGACATAAAGATCCCAAACTATACCCAATAGCAATATGGATCATTCATGGTCTAACACATAGGTTAGAATAATAGGTTGTGGTTGTCTATTGAGGGTGATGAAGAGGTTTTACCCAAGAAAATAACCATGATAAAAAATGTGTACTGAGTAAAAGAGGTGAGGGGCTGACTATAGGTATGATTTTTTTTAAATTTTATGCTATCAATTTTTTCCCTAGAGGTAGAGATATACATCCTAAGTTTTAGTCATAGATATGTTATTTTGTGTGTGTGTTTGTGTGTGTGTGTGTGTGTGTGTGGGTGGGTGGGTGGGTGGGTGGGTGGATGGGTGTGTTTGTTTGTGTGTGTGTGCAGGTGTGTGTGTGTGTGCACGCGTGCACACTCTTGTGTGTGTGTGTGTGCGTGCGCACACATGCACACGTTTATCAGTGTGTGTGAGAGAGAGAGATGATATTAATTTTTCATGTGTTTTGAATATGTGGTGAAGGATGAGGCATGGTGAAGGATGAGGAATGGTGGAGGTTTATAGTGGAGATAATGCATCATGATATTTTAGACACCATCTTATCTTAACATGATACCATAAAGATACCTAATCCCATATCACCTTCAACTAGACCACATGCTAGTTGGTTAATATTGGTTAGATAAGATATGATGGATATTAAATGCTACTAGCATATTCGAATGCATGGAGTAACACCGTCATGGGTAGGAAAATATGTAGGAGAAATTCATAGAGAGATTTTCACACATGTCCACAACATGGTGATTAGCAAGCTTGCCTACTCATGTAACCCATCTTGAGGGATAATTCCATGGTATGCAGTCTCAAATTTGGACTTGTAGGTGAGTTTTTAGGATTCTTAGTCTAGAGTATCTATGGTGAATGTGGCACATCACCCTAGGGGTATGAAATCAATTCCCTTTCCTAATGCCTCCAATTTATATATTATGTCACTATAGAATCCTTACTAACCTACACAAGGTCTAGAACATGCACTGATTATAGAAATTATCCCAAAAGAGGAGGAATGCAAAAAGACATTGAAGAATCATGAGGAAACTATGTCTAATAGAAAATGGTGAAATATAAAATGTGATAAAATAAACCCAAAGGTGATACCTAAAATATATGAGATAAAGTGAGGCTGAATTTAAATCATCTCAAAAGATGGGAAAACTTTAAATACTAAAAATAAAACCCAAAGGTGATACCTAAGATCCATAAAGGAAAAGAAGGCCAACTGTAAAGTGATATAAATGGTATAAAAATAAAGATACATGTTGAAAACTAAAGTGCTAAAATTTAAAATGATGGAATGTAAAGATCATGATATAAGCAAAAAATGTGCAATAATAATAATAATAATTATAAATTATAAAAACTAATAATATAAGATCTGATCATGTGATAATCTAAAGGACTGATATGAAATAATTATTAGCTCACAAGTACTATAAAATATATCATCAAACACCATCAATAACATCTATTAAATATGTTTATAGTTGGTATCTAATTTGAATCAATGTCTCTTATACCCTTTCTATCGATTGTGTTAAGACTACTAGGTATACAATCTCCAAGGAAAACTATAAGGACTATAATGAGGAAGACATGGGGGATCATGATGATAATAATCAATACATGTAAGATTTAGTGCCATATGACACACATATTTTGATCTAAGAGGTGTTTTTTAATAGTAAGGAAGTTTTTTCCTCTATCTTATGTGGAAAATGAAACAAATTGATGAGAAGACAAAGGAAATGACCTCAAAAAGTTTTTGAAATGTTGTTGGATTGATATACACTTATCTATATGATGTGTGGAACACCAGTGAAAAAGAAAATACATTTCCCTGTGTTAGGGAATATGATCATGTGTAATATTTAGAGGTGACATGTTTGGTAGACTGGTAAAATTAATTTCCTTGAAATGAAGAGCATAGACATACTAATGAAGAGATTGAAAATTAGTCAAATAATGTGTACTATTCATGTGAAAACATCGAGAGTGCATAGGATTAACATACCAATTTAGTCAACTATACAAGGTAGGAGTAGGGCCTTGTGCCTTCTTTAATGCTAAAAATATATAGTTAGATTTACACTCCTTATTAAAATTACTAGATACATTATGAAACTTTTAATATGGTGTCTCTTCTAGGGTAGGTGGGTGTAGTGCTAAATATAACTTGTAGGGAGGAACATATTGGGGTTTGTGTGGAATCTCATCAAGTAGTTCTTCACTATTAGGTCATAGATTGGTTGATTTATGAATTTTTTCCTTTACTTTAGATAATTCTTCTACACTATCCACTCATGTTGTGAGTGACCTTATAGTTTATGAAATCAAAAATATGGTTATACTATTTATTTAGGAGACATATTTTATGTGGGTTATATAATTGTGGCCAAGATCTCTTGAGGAAACAATCTTGATAGGTCAAAAAAATTACAAAACTGATAGGTTCCAATCATAACATGGTCCTTATTTGTGTTGCAAAAATGCTCAAGGATAACTGGGACTACATATGAAGTACAAATTAGAAATGGATTCATATCATACTTATCAACAATAATCAAAAAAGTAAAAATGTCCATAAATTTAGGTAGATAAGATTATTTGGATCAAACAATAATAATTAATATAATTTTGAATGAATTTGGTAACTATTTATAAGATAATTGAAGGGAAGTTAACCATCTCTCATTAAATCTAGACATATTCTAGTCTAGATTAAAACCCAAAACCATTTTTACTAGTTTTATAAATCAAATATTGGAATTTTATATTTCTATTGTCGATTTTCAACTTCTTTTTTATTATTAGATATCATATTTTTTGGATTCCAATTTAATATTTTTTGATAGTACATATCATATTTTATGTAATCCATTTTGAAAGCTATTGGAATTCAGTAATAAATAAATATATTTTTAATGTTTTATGGTGTAAAACATAGCACTAATTAATTTTTTAATTTTAATTTGTGCAATCATTTCAGCATTTTATTCCAATAAAAGAAACATGGTAGAATTTAATATTTTATTAAAATTAATGTAATTTATTTAAAGTTGGCCACGATAAACTGTAATATATTTATTATAAAGTTTTTATTATTTTATTAATTTTTATTATGAAATCTCTTGTTACTTTTTAAGTGATAGTGATAAAATAAAAATAAAAAAATATAAGTGCTAACAATAATATCAGAAGCATCCCTGAAACATTTTTGTGTGGTGAATTTATCACACATACAAGTTCATAACATTTATTACAAAGAAATTGTGGTATAGTATAAATTCATATAAGAATTTAAACATAAAAAATTATCAATTTTTTTTTAAAAATAGTTTACATATTATATTTTATATTATATAAGTATAAATGTCACAAATAATTTGTTTCTAAACAATTAGTGAAATTTATTTACTATATGCCTTACATTTGTGACATCTTGTAAAAGTAGCAACATTGGCCATGATACATGAAACAAATAAATTCTTCATATCATAATTATTAAATAATTTTTTCAATTATATAATTATATTTATCATTAAGAATATTTTTTTCATAAGATTCATCAACAAACACCGTAATGAATTGATTATATAGACCCTCACTATGATTCCAAACAGATAGTAGTGTTTTGTAAAATATTATAGGGTTTATCAAACATTTATAATCATCTTATTCACCTAATTCATAGTGTTATTAGGAATATATAAATTCAAATTTATCACATTCCAATGTTATTTATTGAAGCAATAATATCATTAAGTCATCTACATTTCTAGAATTAGTTGATGTCCATATACCAATTTTAAAAATAGCTAAACATATGTTCAAGAAATTACTTAAGTGTGGTGGAAAGAATTATTAAATTTTTTTAGATCAATATCCCTCGTTATTACTTAAAACACCTTTCAAGTCTAACACAATCAAAGTTTATTGGTGCAACAACTTTATATTTAAAATAACAAAAATAGATTTTATCATTTTTAAGATGAATATTTGATTTTTTTGATAGAAGTGTAATTAATATAATTCAAGTTCAAATTATTTAAACTAAAACTTATTAATATTTTTAACTCAAAACAAAAGAACATGTTACCCAAGAAATTACTAAATAATTAGTTGATTCAATGATTTAATATTAATAATTTTCTTTCAAGAATTTTTTTTTAAAATATGATATTTTAATATTGTTATTTAGAGTAAATTAAAATAATAATTAGTTAAATTAACACAGTGAGATACAAAATTAATTGATTCAATTATAAAGTTACTTGCAATGGAATAAATTTTATTGTAGTTTACTTCAAAGCAACACAATGTAATCATAATCACTAATATTTTTCTTAAATTTCTGTAAAGAGCAACACGTGTTTATGTAGCCCCACATGCTCTAACCAAGCACATAAGTGTATGAATATTTTCCTATCAAAATGTAGTGTGCCATGAAATTTCCAACTTGAAGGTAATCCAAAGCAAATGGAATCTTGTTTATTGAAATTGAAACATCTCTTCTCATCTATAAATAATACATTTTATGTTACATATACATGTTTGTATTTCTTGAGAACCATTTCTATATGTTGCATGTATACTGACATAATATTTTATGTTTTTCAATCTGAAACATCTGTCACCAATATCACAATGTGATATACACCAAGTTAAAATAAATTTGATATTTTGTAGCTAGTCAAAGTGAAGAATAAAAGAATTAATCACTCTTGAATGCAGATAAATAAACCATAGCCCAATATCAAAATGTGTGTTTACAATCCCCACTAAATCAAGACTAAACATACGATAAAATATTTGTAACATTAATAAGAAAAATTAAGATTCCTAAAAGTTGATTTAAAATCATTATCCTTGGAATGTTTTTAACAACAGTCCTTACACTCCCAACACCGATAATTTTCTTTGATCTAGAACAAAATCTAAAATATGAGAGAAAGAAATACTTTTTAATTTCAATGTAGTAAGCTACAATATCTAATTTAAAAATATTTTTAACATAACTATTAATCTTAAATAATGGATACATAAATAATTGTAAATTTTAGCTACTTGGAATGTTATGATTGTGTTTTATTTAAAATATTTTATCAATAGTATTATGCAATTTGTAAAAATATTCAATACAACCTTTATGCATAATAAAATATTAAAAAATAACGCCATTTTATAAAAAATTCAATCAAACATGTGCCATTGACATGATTGTATTATATTAAAAATATCTGAATGAATAATAGTGTTCAAAATATTTAACAAGATTGTAGGTTACATACAATCAAGCACAATAACATAATAACAAATAACAACTATCTGAAATGATAATGTTTGAGTTAGATGATTATTTTTAGATTAAAGTCTTATTATATTAAATATTACTTGTATAAACACAACAATTTATAGATATACTAGAATGCTTTAGAAAATTTCTTACATCTACACCATGCCCATTCAATGTTAGTTATGTAAATAATGTCATCATCAACCATTTATGTTTTTTTGAATTATTTCCCTTGAGTGACCTTTGTGTACCCAATAGAATTATCACAAGGAACACCCTTTTTTGTGAATCAACTAAAATAATGTTATCTGTGATGTAATAAAATTAAGCATTTGCCTAAATTTTATCTAAATTATTAATAGAGTTTTCATGTTCTTTAACATAGTACTCTACACCAAAACAAAAGAGAGGATGATCATCCACTTTTGTTTGTTCTATAATTTTTTATACATTGTTCTCTGTATCAAATGAAGTTAAAAATGCAAGTTGAAATTATGTAGATGCAGTGATAATTTTCTTTCAAATCCTATTTCAAGCTATATCATCCACTTCTCTCTATAAAATTGCATGTTCTCTAGGGTTTTACTGAGATCATAAGAATCATAATATATATCATGAATTTTTTTCTATTGGAATGGCCATTGAATCATCTGATCTTGACTCTCCATTTCTCAAAAAACATTAGTCCATGTTGTGATGATTTTATCCCAACATACCTTCAATATCAATGGATTTTTGAACCTCATACCAATCCAATCATTTCCACATTCTCTCATTATTTACACTATGGCTATGGCCCTCCTAAATCACCAACTTAGATTAGTAGGGGAAATGACTTGTCTTATTTTTAAAGTAATATTTATTGTATCTTATCTTTTATCACATGAAACAAGGGATGTATTGAGATTATTATAATTGAAATACTCAAACTCAGTGGTAATTTTAAGTAGGTTTTTTGGGTGGTGATATCTAATCCTAGGGGCATATACTAATCCCATGAAAATTGTAGAAAACCTTTGTGGATTGTGGAATTCATGTCTCATGATGATCCCTATAGTTTTTACTTAAGAAAAATTATTCCTCGATCTTTTGACTCCAATAAATTTGATTATACAAGGTATAAATGTATGCCTTGATATAGACTTGTACTACAAACAGATTGATAATGAAAGCTGAGATATGTCCTAGAAGATAGTTTTGTAAAAAGAAAACACACAAAATATTTTGATGGTTAAGAGAATTGGAAAAATAAGATTCTAAAAATAACTTTAAATTTTAAAAATCATGGGGCAATCTACATGATATTCTAATAAGGTACCTTTTATAAAATTACTCCTGTAAGAAGAGACCAAATCTAAAAATTGGCCTTTTGTAGGCAAGCAGGATTTCTCCTATGTCATGGGCTTCCTCTAATATGGATTCAATTTCTTTTTTTTTTATTGATTCCTAAATTTCCATTTTGAACTTATTATTTTCTACTTTAAGTTCCCTTAAATTTATACATTATTTCATCCCAAGCAGTCATGATGTTAGTGTAGACCAATTAAATCTGTACACTTTGATCTAGTTGGGTTATAAAGCTCACTAAGTGAGAATTTGATACTATTTATTGTAACTGAGAAATCACATCATATTTATTAATATATTTGATTTTGGTTTATTTTATATCTTGTTTCAAATTATAAATATTTTTTACCTACCTTGGAGTAGTTGTTTGAGGAAGGCAGTCTCTTATTGTTAATACCTGATGGTTACCTTAGATCTTAACAATGACATTGATTGTTTCATTTGATCTTATTCATTAGGACCATAAGATTGATCTTCCTCTTCCAATATTTAGGTATTACCTTTATCAACAAAAGGTCTAGAAAATGAAAGATGAAGAGGATCTTCCAAGGTTTCACTTTTGCTTTCCCTCATGTCTAGAGGTTCTTCCCTTGTGTTTACTTCTTCTAGTTATCTTTAGTTGTGAACTCTTCCATTATGTCCATAGTTTCAAGTTCCTCTATTCCTATCAATTTTTCCTCCATTTCTTTCAATATTTATTATTTAATCATGATTTTAGGTCCCTCAGATGTAGGTGTTGCCTTTTCTTCATGTCATAATCTTTAGATAGGATGAGTCTTTTCCTTCTCTTTGGAATTTTTTATTTAAATTCCCATATTTCAACCTTTATCCTAGCACTCCTTCTCAACATTTAAGGATAAAGAATCTTTATGGATTCTTCTTTGGTGTCATAAATATCCATCATGGGAATGGTTTCTACTGTTGGTTCTAGAGTTTCACCTGAGATGGTTTTGGAGATCTTTATTTTCTTTATCCTCCTTCTAGCTAGCTCCAAAAATGTTTCTTCCATCGTGATTTCTCCTTTGAGATATACTTAGGTGTGATAATATAAAATAGTGGTCTTATATTGGTCTGAGACTTCTTCTTTAGCTTAACTCTATAAATTCTTGCCATTTTTCCTTTCCATCAACTTTATTTAGAAAATGATGTTGGAAAATCAATTGTAGTAGAGCATGAATATTGATAGATTAAACTCCTTAGACATATTTTTATGCCATCACCTAAATAACACCATGTAGGAAGTGATGCAGGTTTAATCTCCATTTAGGTTTTTCCATTACATGCCTAATATGATTCAAAATACTCATTATATCTTCAGATGGAGACCCATATTGACCATCACAAGTGAAAAAATTAAGAACCCATCATGCTACAGTCCTCCATGATTCCAAAAAACTCTTCCTTTTTATATCTTTGTTTGCCCCCTATGGGTTTACAATTAATTATAGAATGTATTCCCCCTTACATTAAAGACTTGAATTAGGTCCCTATAACCTTGCTAGTTATAAACTTGCCAATCTCAGTGATGTCAGAAAGTTCCCCGATGATTGTTCTACTTATTAGTATATTGACGCATTTTACCTTGGAATGGTTTCCTTTCAAGTTGGTGATGGACTCCCATATCATTTGCTCATATATCCATGAAATTTATTTAGAAAATATAACCACCCTACCTCCTAAAACACATATTCTACTACTTCATCATGTAATAGGAGTTCTAAAAACTTTTGTTTAGACTTATTTTTCTTTTCCATGACATTATTTTGAAATAATTCAAAATTTTTATGTAGGAATAATTGGTAGGTATGAAGATAACAACCAATAGGAATAAAATGCAAAGGGTTTTTCTAAGAGAAAATAACATACAATACAAAAAATAATGAGTAATCCCCCAACTCCCAAAATATCTACTAACTTTATCTTATTTACTATGATTAGACATTTTTAGAGAAAATGAGTGCTTAATGTAGTCTTGTGGAGAGATTTTAAATGAATTTAATTGATTCTTGTCTCCATCCATATGAAAAATCTAACACCACCCTTGATTTTAATTTAATCATGGCTTCTTTGTTTGTACCTATTCATCACTTGAAATAAGTATCCTCCTTTCAAATTACCCCTCCTACATCACATATAGTGACATCATGTCTTGTCATAATGCAATACCTTTTTTTAAGGAAAAGACCTTTTAGAAAGTAAAACTGCTTTTTAGACCCGTATTTAGGAAAGAGCATCCTTTTAAGGAAAAACACCCTATTTAGGAAAACCCCCTTTAATAAATTTGATATTGAATTACAACATAAAACCCAATGTTAAATTTAATCATAGAGAAATGAAGTATATACCCATGTTTGTCCTTTACTTATGATTTCACCAGTGTGTCCTAAGATGGTGGAAAATGGCATAAGAGGTTAGTCAAAAGTAATATCTTTACTGCTTTTTTCCTAAAAAAATGTTATTGCTTGTTGGTTTTCAAAATTTTCACTTTTTTTTAAAAAGGGATATCATTTATTGTTGTTTAACCCCGCTCTTTTATTCAGATTCAAACTCTTAACCTTTTTTATAATGGAATAAAGAGGTTATTCCATATAACCAAACTATATTTGGGATTAAATTTATTATTAAAACTCTTCTTTTCTATGAGGTTGGTGATATATCCTTAGTCTATATCCATTCCCCAGAAGAGTTTTTTTTCAATAAATTGGTTAAAAAATGCGCATATTCATTATCATTTTTTTTTAATTTGATAAGGTCCTAAAAATATGGTATTTATTTTAACTTTAAAATGATGATATTTTGAATCAAACAATAAGTCCCAATCTCCTTTTTTGAATTTTCTTTCCTTGATATGCTGATCATGCCATACTTTTTTCTGATGTTGAAAAAGTTCCATTTACTACTATGCTTCAAGTATCATCTCATCTAATTAATTAAATTGAATAAATATTTACTATTATGATTCTATCAAGTCTATATCTACTTACATTTTTGTCTTTAATGTTTTTAATTCAAACACTATTGGAAGTAATGGCTTCTTTTCGTATACTAGTTCATATGGAGAAAAACCAGTAGTCGACTTCCATGTTGTGTTGTAGACTCAAACTATTCTATTATTTTTATTTCCTAATACATCATACTAATGTCTATTATCTTTGTCAAGATGTTCTCTAATTCTTGGTTTGTGGTTTCTACCTGGCCATTGGCTTGAGGATGATAAGGTGAAGAATTTTTTATGGGTGATATGATAATGCTCTGTGAAATCCTGGATCGTGTTAGATGAAATTGAGGTCTCTAACTGAAACTATGGATTTAGGTTCTCCAAAGCATTGAATAATTTTATTGTACAATAATTCATCAATTTCATTCTCATAAGAAAATGGTAGAGCTTGCACTTTAGCTCATGTAGTGACATAATTAGTACACACTAATATGTACTATTTTCCTTCAAATATTGGATCAATGGGACCAATGAAATCTATCCCCAGTTTCTTAAAATGTCCTAAGAACACTTGAGTATGGATTGGAATCTCATTGGATACTATAGATTTACCCATCCATTGACAAGGGTCAAATTTCCAAACACAACTCTTCACATTTTTCTTAATTTAAGGCCAATAGTATCCAACCCCTAGGATTTTGTGAACAGTCTTTTTTGCTAAATAATGACCTCATCTTGGTTCATTATGGAAAGATCTCAATATGTCATAGATTTCATACTCATGAACATGCATGTGAATCACCACATTAGGTCCACATTTGATAAATATTCCATTAAGCCATTTATAGTTAGAATTATTTCTTATTAAATGTTTTCTTTCTTATGAGGGCAATCACAAGGAATTTACCTGTAGCTAGATATTTATCCATGTTAAAAAACTAAGGTGAGTGTGTTGAGACTGTGAAAAATTGTCCATCTATAAAATTATCCTCCACTAGGTCATCTTTTCCTGAAACATTCAATCTTGATATAAAACCAATAAATGCATTAGATTTACTTGGCTTATCAATGATTTTTATATCAAATTAATGTAATCTAATAAACATCTAATGATTATACATACCACTATTAATTTTTTCAACAGATATTTAATTGTTAAATGATCTGTATAGATGAATATTTTATATCCAGTAATGTAGTGACATAATTTTTTCATAGCATAAATGACAGCAAAAAATTCCTTTCCAATGGTTGTATAGTTTTTTTAATAGGATTTAATTTTTTATCGATGAAATAAATAAAATACATCTTACCTTATTCACCTTTCTTCCTAAGGACTACCTGCATTGCATTATTAGAGGCATAAATATGTATATGAGAAGGTTGTTCTTAATTGAGTCCTCTCAATACTGGAGTATAAATTAACTTATCCTTTATAAATTAACTTATCCTTTATGAAGAACAAAACCTTCCTAAAAGCTTTAGTGGCCGCGTTAGATTTTTCTTGTATCACATATAATATGGTATTTATGTGTACCAAGATGTTTTTTTTAATATTTTCAAAGTCTTCCATAAGCTAAATACCTCATTACTCTGTTTCCATGTTTTTTAGTTTCCTAATATTGGCCCTTTTTCTTGAGTAGTTTATACATAGTTTTGCATTATGGTTGAGACCAAATTTATTTACATCTCCTTTTCTCATTACATTCAATGATTCTTGAACATCATCATGTAATCCCTTCAAGAAAACTATTGTTCTTAGTTATTCATTCAACTCATATCTACACCTTCTCTGTATAAAGAGGAAATGGTTAAGATATTCTTCCATGTTTTCATCCTCATTTTGTTTTATACGAAAGATTTTTTTATATATATCTTGTACCCTACAATAATTTTGATATTTATCCAAGAATAAATTTTCCATTTCATCCCATGTGTGAATGGAGTATGGTTGTAAACCCATAAACCACATCATGGTTGAATTCTTGAGTGTGTAAGGAAACAATTTCAACTGTTGATTATCATTTTTATAGTCACAGGCTTGATGTAATACATTGAACTCAAACAAGAATTGGTCAAGAACCATTATTTACATGCCCTTAAAATTAAGCTATATATATATGTGTGTGTGTGGATATATTTTTCATTTGAGAAATTTCATATTAATCTAGGATAATATAATAGGTAAAGGTTCTTCTTGCTAGAAGATATCTACCTACTTTAACCATAGCTTTTGGGTTGAATATGCTTCCTATATTGTCTATCATTTCTTCACACTAAATATTATTAATAGTCTTTCTAGGCAGTGTGGGTTCATTTGAAGCAGCTACAAGGCTCCTTGATTGATATTTGGTATCAAAACTTTTTATTACATGTTCCTTTAGACTATATTTTTTTCTATTAAAATATTTTCTTACTGTGGGGATTCATCCTAAGGTTTAGGTGATAGGAATGGTGATTATTTTTCAACGGTGTGAAGTTCTCCAAGCATTATTTTCCCTAGAAGTTATTATAGCCTACTCTCTTCTTATGAGTTGTGAGTTCTTATGGTCTTTTGTTGGGAGTTATTAGGAATGTATCTTTCCTTCCAATCTCTTTATCTATTCATAGATTTATTTTGGATTATGGGAAGTACTTATTAATCAACAATAAGATTTAAATTATTATACCATATTAACACTTATAAAATCCCTGAAAATGATGCTAAAAATGATGAGGGTTTTTGTTTCCTCTTCATTTAATTATATGTCATGTTAATCTGGACATTGTCCAGAGGCTATATGCAATAAGATATGCCAAGGTTATGACTAATAATATTATTTTTAGAGGTGATTTTGGATCATCTAATCTACTTAACTAAAGATATAGTTGATTGGATTCAACTCTAATCTAATTTATTTTGAAATAAAATTCCATCTTTGATTGAATTTAAATTTTTTGAATGTAATGCTCATTGTTGAACTAGTTTGATTTAAATGAAATTTCATGAATGGGAAATATAATATTGTTTGGAAAATGAGTAGAATGTATATTTTTGGAAGTAAAGGAAACAAACACTCAGGTGAAACATGAAATATAAATTGATTTGGAATTAAAATGATTAGAAAATAAATGTTTAGAATGGAAATGTTGAAATTAATTTGCTAAAAATAAACACACTCACACACAACCCTCTACGTTAATCATAGATAATAATACTTTGTATAAAAATCGAGAATAAACTCAAAACACATAAAATTGAATAATAAATAAATAATACCAATTGATACTTATTCCTTAGAATGAGTGGGCCCTTTCTCCTCCTTGGATTAGGATCAAAATAATCTTAAGCTAGAAAATATTCATGAATTCAAATTCTAATTAATATAAAAAACTTGCTTACAATAAAATATTGGAAATAATATTATTTTGATTCAAAGTATTCACAAATAAATTCTCTATTCCTCTATAATCAAAAGATGTTTATTTATTTCAACATTTTCAACAATTTGCTCAAGGATAGAGTAATAAACTAAGAAGATCAAATCTTAACCAATTTCTATTTTTATTTCATAACAACATCTTTTCCTCTTTTTTAGGAACAAAAGGTGGAAATCACTAGATCTTGGATCATGCATGATATGCATGTTTTGTTTTTGATGAATGAGTTACAGTGCCCTTGATTATTACAATTGTTTGAATCACCTTTTTTTGGCAAGACAAACAGAGTATTTATACCATAAATATAGTTATTATATATAAACATATTATTTATGAAAATTTTATATTTAGCACTTCAAATTATTTCCAAAAATGACTTATAAATATTTATAACTTGGATTCACATATCTATATCAAACATTATATCATTCTAGCAATCTTGTAATGTTGACTGAATATCTTTGAAGTCAGTTTGGCGACTTTTCAAGCCAAACTAGTGACTTTGAGATCTAGACTGGTGACTTCCGAAGTGGGGCTAGAAGTCTAGGAAACTATCCTATGGATTCCTTGGAACTACATAGTCTTCAAAAATTATTCTAAGTAGATATATTTGTTATCAAAAAAAATTGAGCTTGATTTTAGTACTTGACTTTGACATGTACATGCAAAACTAGTATATTTTCCATGTATACGTTAGAACTTAGCCGAAAAAATAGATAACAATAACTTTCAAAGCATAATCAAGATAAATATTTCACTTTATAATTTAAATCAACAATGAGTCCTAATACTGTCATTTAAATCCATTTTAGGGAAGGGTAAATAGGAAGAAAAGGAGGTCATTACTTTAATATGATGAGTTATATTATGGACTCATCGAGTATTTTTTTACGATACCATTCTTGTAAGCTTTGTTAGGCTAGAAGTCTAAAATAATCCTTGATTTATTTCAAATTTTATCTAATCAAAATATTAACCTATCTAAATCAAATATGGAAATTTCCACTAATGCAAGCAATCAAGAAAAAATTACTTGTATCATTAGATTTAATTTTAACACTTTATCTAGTAAATATCTTGGTGTCACATTATTTGTTTGCAATGGAAAGAAGGAATTTTATGAGATATTGTGGATAAATTCTATGGAATAATTTCATATTCAAATTTTAAATAAATTATTTGGAAAGGATAACTCTAATTGATACAATCAATCATCTAGGCCAATCTAGTTTACATAATGTCAATCAAAAATGTTCAACAATAGCTAAAGCAAATCCTAAAGATTTTTCTCTATTTAAAAAATAGGTTTCAAGTTAGATAAAAATCTTTAAAATAGGTTGCAAGTTAGATATAAAAAAATTATTCATGTGAAGTGGGATGATCTGAGTAAACTAAAGACATTTAAAATTTGTGGAGTATTAAAGATCTTTCACTTTTCAGTTTGGGTTTAGGAGATAAAATCTTTTAGAGAGATTTTTGGGAGGAGAATAGATTTTGGAGTAATATCCTTGGAATGAAATATCTCAACTCACCTAATTTAATGAGACTTGTTTCTAATTATCTTTGGATCAAAGACTTTCACATTTCGTTTATTTGGGAAAATGCAGATAACACTCCCTAGGCTTGACAATTAATAATGGTAGATGTGTGTATTGTTGGCATGATGATTGGATGGGATTTGTTGTTATATCTGACAATAAAAATTTCAAGAACTTGAAAGCTTTATTTATCAATAATTAGGTGTTAAAAGTGTGCAATTATTGGTTTTAAAAATGCTATAATTCATCTTGGATTTACATTAGAACCCAAGAGTTGTTAACTCAAAATTAGACCTTCTAAATCTTTAGTTTTTCAATGGTTTCCTCGAATCTCAGATTATAAGTAACTCAAGGGATAAGGGTTTTATTATTTGGAAAGGTACTCATATTGGGGAGTATTCATTCAAGTTAGAGTATGTTATTCAATTGATCTCTAATTTTATATTTCCTCAGTTGTCTCTAAATTATTGACTAAATTAGATCTACACAAAAGTAATGTTTTTCTATAGTTCATCATAAAGTATAAAATCCTCATGTAAGATAGATTATAGGGAAGTGTTTTTGCAAGCCCTTAAATATGTGTATTTTATAATTATTTAAAATAAACCTTAGTCCATCTCTTCATTCAATGTAACTTCTCCTAAAATATATGGCCTTTATACCAACCAAAAATTCAAATATGTTAGGTTTTCCTCAACAATACCTCTACTTTACCTCTACCTTTCTCCATGATTAGTTGGGATGTGTTTGGAAGTAATTAAATTTGGACCATTTAAAAGTTTGATCTCACTTCCATCAACTAGAACATTTAGAGGGAAAGGAAAAGTAAAATTTTCGAAGATAAACTAAGCATCAAGGAACGCTTTATTCTTAATTTGAAACTTTATTTCAAGAAAATTTTATGTGCCCAATTTTTTCTTATGAAATTTAAAATCTCGTGAGACGATATATCCTCACAAAATCCGTTATTACTTAAAATAAAGGTCATAATCCTAAACTAAATAGGATTCACGCTCTAGAGAATAGATAGAGGTATGATTAATATGATATTGGTTTTGATCTTTCAGAATGATTAGGTTGATTAATTTGATCAGGGTATTCAAAGAAAAATATAAGATAATAATAAGAATGCAATAAAACATTAATTTATAAACTGTGATATTATTTAGTTCTATAGAATAATCATTTGTTTATTAAAATTACATTTTAAAAATTTAAATTTTCAAAAGCAATAAATTATATAATTATATTAGTTGAAGAAGTAGAAATTATGTTTTACAAAATATATGACATAATATATTATGAAGTTCTATTATTTTTATGATTAAAAGTGTTTTTTTGATACCACCATTGTCTATTTATTTGTTATTAATGTGTATATTATTTTAATTTACTCAGTAGTTTTAAGATGGTTTTCCGATCAAAGATCTGATTATTTATTAGAGATGCCACAATTAGCAGGAGTAATCAAGAATTCCCAAGGACTAAAAATCATAGATCACATTTTCCTATGATATTTCAGTTGTGGTAAAGGAATGTTGTTTTTGGAAATTTTATACCAAAATAGTGTGAAGAATAGTTATAAAAAAGTAGGAACAAAGGCCATTTGGAGAGAGTTTTTTCTCACATAATGAAAATTCGATCGTGCAGAATTTTTCTTAAAAAAATTAAAACTTTAGAATGGATAGGAATATGATTGTTCAATCACTTATAGGGGTGAAATATAGACCATGGACACAATGCATTAATCTCTTTTTGAGGAGGGGAGGTTTGTGGTGCGTAGTGAATAGATCATAACTTGTATCAAACGATAAGTTGAAGCTAGTTGAATATTTAAATGACTCTGAAAATCCATTTAAATGACTCTAAAAATCCAAAGCGATGCTAATAGATGATGTGGTGTTTAAACTAAGGTTCCCTTTGTTACACACAGACACTCCTAATGAAATATGGGTCACTTTAGATAAAATATTCAATTTAGTTGATGAAATTCAGGTATACAATCTAGAGAGAGAATTGATAAAACATAATTTATCAAATTTCAAAAAAAATAAGAATTATCTTACAAAGATCTAATATATTCAATACGTATTGGGAGAATGTCAAGTAGTTTCAAAAAAGCAATTTAGCACATCTAGTGAATTTTGTGATATAAAATCTAACACATCATTTTCAATATGTCCTATTCTCTTTCATCTCTAACAATCAATGTTCAAAGAAAAATATCAAGTTTCCTTTGTATAATTGTGACAAATTTTATCATGGAATGTGATAAGTTTATAAGGCTATAAAAAATTGGGAACAAGGAGTTGTCATATATAAAAAACAATGAAAAAAAATGGGAGTTATAAAAGGAGGAACTCACTCAAAAAAAAATGTAGAAATAAATAAAATAATTTCTAAAGAAATGGATTTTTTTAAAGAGGAAGAGGAAGAGATGATGGATAATGTTTTTATTATGGAAAAATTATATACAAAATTTCTCAATATCACTAAAATAAAAAAGATTAAAATAAATGAAATGATATAGAATTAAAATAATTTAAAAAATTAAACTAAATATATATGAAAAAAGAATAATATGATAAATATGATAGAAATAAGAACAATACATTTATTTTCGACACTATGTTTCATGCCACTACTTTTAAAATTAGATCAATTATTGATTAAAGTTGTACTCATTACATGTCTAATAGCCCCTCTTTATTATTTTATTTATGAAATATTTTATTTATGAAATCCCAATGATAAGATGGTGTTTATAGCTAATGATTTTGCCATTGAAATTTTTAGTAATGGATATTTTGGTTTGAATAATGGTATGATACATGATTTTGGCATGAATTTGATTTAATTTAAAAATTATCAACAAGTAAATATGATTGAGATTTGGATGTATAAATTGGTTTTGAAGGATATCTACAATTAATTTTTGTGTCATGTTAATAGGATCCATGGAAAATAAAAGTTAAATATTAAAAGTTTATATATTTTTGGTGAGAATAATAATTAATTTTTTTTTGGTACAAATTCATAAATATTGATGAGGAGAGTCAATTATGTATGGTATGAAAGGTTGAGGTCCTTAATTTTTACAATCATATAGTTGATGGGTCACTTTGTGATAGTACATTGACTTCCATGATCATTGAATCAATTTTTATAAGAAAGTTTGTGAAAGATGTGTGTTAAAAAAGTATCATAGGGAGAATTTTTACAAAAGCCACACTTAAGAAAAAAATTGATACCATCCATTCACATATGTTATATGAATTATCTCTCTTTATCTAAAATAAAGATTATATTAATTTATTTTAATAATAATATTATAATATGTTAGATTTACCTTCTAAAAAATATTATTGATTTATTAAAAACCATTTAAATAAAAATAAATTTTAGAAAAACAATTTAATTATTTTATTAAATTCGATAAAAATGTATAATATAAAAGAAATGAATTAATTTTTATTATTATTATAAACATATTAAATAATATTTAAAATAAAAATTGCTTACACCCCATATCATAATATTGTGGCTAAAAGAAAAATACAAAACTCTCACTATATGGTTAGATGTACGTCGCAATCAAAGAAATTACATGATAACTCTTGGAAAAGGGACCAATACACTATGCAAATTATATTCGTAGTAGGGTTTCCACTACATATCTTTGAGATGTAACCCCTTATGAATAATGGAACAAGAAAATCCTATCATAACTCATTTTTTAGTCTCTGGATGTATTTATTGAAAACACATTCGAGATATGAAAATGAAAGAAGTTGGACACCAAAAGTCAAAAATGATGATGTGGTATCAAAGGTATATAGGAATATTCATTCATATTTGATATCTTCATTAAAATAGATACTACTTTTGATGAGAAATCATTTTTAAAGGATATATATATATAAGTAATTATATATAATTAAAGATTATTTTTCACCGTCATTTTATCTTTTGACCTACTTCTTCCAAGATGTGAAGTCAACATTTACATTTATTATGTATTTGAAATAAACAAATAAAATTTATTCAAGAAAAAATAATTGTTTAAAGCAATAAAAAATGTATAAATAAGCCACCACAATGATATATCAAGCTAAAGAAAATAATGAAGACATACCCTTTTCTCTCTTTATTTCTTTTGTAATTAGAAAATAATTAAATTATTATTATTGAAGTGATGAATTCATGTTATCCTCAAAACATATGAATAAGTTAGACAAAGTTACGAATAGGAAGATGTCATGAATGAAATTAAAAATATCGAATGAAAAATCAAACATGGAAGATGTAAGATTAAATATAATCATGGTAGTGAAATTGATATATATAAAGCATGTCTTGTAGAAAAAAAAAATTACAAAAAGTAAGATACACATAAATTTTACACTGATGGTTGATGGTTGATGGTTGAAATGCAATTTATGAGGATTTTTCTCTTTTTAGCAATGACTTTTAGATGGGTGGTCCATTAAATAGATGTAAAATATGATTTTATTGATGAGATCTTCAAGAATAACTATATAAAGAGTAGTTACATGGATTTTAGAAACATGGAGATACTAGATTCATATGAAAGTCTAAAATATCATTATATAGATTCAAACAAACTCTAAGATTTTGGTATGAGGGATTGGTCGATTCTTCCTCAAGAAAATATTTTTTAAATCTTAATTTAACCATAATATTTAAATTAAAAATGAAAAGGATAAAATTCTAATTATTTTTTTATATTTTAATGATTTAATTCTTACTTATTTTTATAAATTATGATTAAACATATGAAAAATGAACTAAACCAAACCTTTCAAATAATTGATATTAGATTATTTTATTACTTTCTTAATTGTTTAAATTACACATAAAAATAATAACATATTCATATCTCAACTAAAATATGTAATTGATTTGATTAAAAAGTTGTATATGAAAGATTGTACGATTTCCCCACTCCTTTTAGTTTTAAATCAATCTATTAGCTAATTATAATTCAACAAGAATAGTAACCACTTTGTACATGCAACTTGTGGAAAGCACCAAGGGAATTATTTTTAACATTAATGCAGCTATTTTACAAATCAATCCTAATGCAGCTATTTTACATATGGAAAAGGATTCTGAGTTGGGGATCATATTATAGGAATATGCACAAATAATGGACAGGTGTAATTCTATATTGGATAGATTGTTGCTGATTAATCACTAGATAGTAGGGGCTCATAAGGGCTTAGAAATCTATAATTAGACCTCTCAACCTCTCATTTGAGGAGTTATAAGATGTTACACTTTTTTTAAGATTGTAAACAATTTTAAGATCAAGCTTAGGCTATGGAAATGTAATGAGCTTTGTAAGGAAATTCTAGATGATATTTATGTTTTTAAGATTAAATGTTTATGTGGTTTTTTTTAAATGAAGGTTTTTATATATGTTTTAAATGAAATATTATTGATATTGAAAGGAATTATTATTTTAAGATGATGTATTTTTTTGTATTTAGTTTAGGTGAATTTTAGTGTTGAGATGAGTTGTGTGTGTATGCGTTATATTTTAATTTATCTTTATATCAATGAGGTTCACATTGTTCTCTTGATGCATCTTGAGTGAGAATTTAAGTCTTTGAGCTTAAGTGATAGGAAAATAATGTAAAAAAATTATTAATTTTTTTTGTGATATGATTTATACAAGATTATGTGAAAAACAATGGAACATGACAATGCTCAATAAGGAAAATGGTTCATGACATATCAATTAGAAGTCGAGATTCTATGTTTTTTTCTAAACTTAATATAATCAGAACTATTGAACCTCAGTAAAGGTAAAATGATTTTAGTGTGTCATTATGTAAAATCAACTTGAGATACTTGGACATCCATGGATTTTTTCACAACAATGTGCAATTTTGTATAAATTGTGAATCCCATGAAGTATGAGACCAAACACTGTGAAACTCAATATCCACACAACACAACATTTAAGAAACTCAAGAAAAAAATTTCCCTCCCATGCTAATGTGGTAGAACACCAATAGTTATGACTGGTTCCCTCACTAGGTTAAGGGGCATTGTTTGCATAGGTTGTGGGGCATTAATGTCTTGCAAAGTACACTTTAATAATAAATTTTGATGTTATCAATATAACTATCAAAAGATAAAGAGTCACATGCAGAAACTCAACTATTTGAACTTCCATAATAATTTTAAGGCCTTCAAAACTTTGTAATATTATTTCTACATTTTTATTACTATTATATATTATAAAACAGTACATGATAAACAACTATGCATAGACTTTGAAGGTAGATCATATACATAACATATAAAATAATTAATTTTTTTATTTTAGTTGTACTATTTTATCTATTTTGAATATTATTTCATATTAATTTTATATAAGCATATAACACAACATCATTTAAGATATTGTCCTCATAAAATTTGAATCATCATTATATATATAAATATAATGGTGTTTTTAGTTTTAAATATTAACTAGTAATTTCTTCAAAGGTGTAAGTTACATCGGAAGAAATGTATAATTTTTTTTTTTCATTTATAACATATATTTTAATTTTAAGTGGACATTGTTGACACCACCTGATACGTGAGAATTAAACGTATCAACATGAACTAGACAACCTTATCAAACATAAGATTGATTATATATATATATATATATATATATATATATATATATATATATATATATATATATATATATATATATATATATAATGCAACAATAAGAGTGTAGACTTATCATTGGATGTACATATATGTGCAATGCAATGGACAATTACACAACAATAAAAAATAATTTTCCTTTGAGTGATGTGGAAAGAATAAATAAAATAGGATTTCTTTAGATTTTTTAAATTAGTTTATGCACAGTGATTATTATAATATTTATATTAAGAAGAATTAAAATTGAAGTCAACAAAAGGGTTAGGGTTATTATTATAATTCTAGGATACCCATGCGCTTAAATTGCGTGCTTGAATGTGTGTGCCATTATTTTGGTCAATGATGGATCTTGTACAGAGCATACATCAGGAACCCTTCATAGGCATGAATCTACACTTAGTTGATGTGAAAATTTGTGTTGTTTACTTTTAAGCATGGGTGCAGATAGGAAACATTTGTGTGTAGGCTTGCCTTAGGGAACTTAATGCTTCGTACGCATGCAAACATTTCCCAAATATTTTTGAACTTTGCGCAAGCTAGGGGTTACTTAGAAAGTCAACAAGGCATGATTAAGAGTGACATGATATCGACTCCATCTTGAGCTACAAAGGATATGGACATATAGAATAAAATATGTCATTATTGTCTAAGTGAGATCTACATAAAATGAAGGGGTCCTAATACATTCAATTGGAAATTCATTTCTAATTGAAGTCAAGAACAATTCAAGGAATCATAGAGTTTGACTTGATCAAATCAAATTACTAATTATATTTATTATTTATTTGAAAGCTATTAGTAATGATTCTAACTCACTAGGTGTTATAGGGATTGTATGAGGGTGTCTCCATACCTAGCATAATATCATATACTTGGGTATTAATGCACTATTTAAGTGGATTCAAACCTCCCACATATCACTAGTAATATTATTTTGGTTTATATTTATATAATTCCATGCAGTTAGCTTGCATTTATTTTTCAAATTGTAATTTCTAACTAGATGATTTGAACATTCTCAATCTATTACTTAATCAAAATGAGTTTGTTATGAATTGTATTGAGATAAATCAAACATAATAACTATTATTTAGATTGTAATCAAAGTTAAATAAGTAATTTAGAGGAGAGTGAACGAAGAGCAGATTGCAGGGCAAAAAAACTAACACAAATAGATGAAGGCTGGTCAAAACTAACATTTCCTAGTATCTAATACTAAATTTTAGTATCCCAAGATGTTAATAATGAACCTCTAAGTACAACATATAAAAATAAAAGATAATATTTTACAATTGTATATATATCATATCTTATAGTAAAAATATTTGAATTCAAAGAATTTAGATTCCATTAATTTTAAATAAAAATATTTTAAATTAAAACAAAATTGTAACCTTATAAAAAGTAATAGGGTCTATTCAATAATTCCCTCAAGAAAAATGGGGTGTATATGCACTTTAGTCAACTCTAATAAGGGACTTGACATTCAAGACACCCTATTCTATTCATTGCATCAAATAAACAAAAGCATTTGGTTAAAGTTGATGGTCAAACAACATGCTAGCTACTTCAAGATTAGAAGGCTAAACCCTGAAAACTGGCCTTCCATATATTAATAGGGCATATCAATTTTAATATGCTATGTATAATTAAACTATAGGTCTATATGGTTTGTTTGAAAATACTTTAATGGATGTCATACACGTAAGAATTAATATAGTTAAATTACGAGAATGACATTAAAAAGGGAATCACCCACTGTCAAATTATAAAATGAAATCTCTTATTACATTAAAAACAAAAACTAGGACTGTATCTTAAATAAAATATATTTTGAGAATTACCAGGTATAGAATAAAGCTTAATAAACTTTTTACAAAATTTGAAAATTGAGCACTCCAGTCGACATTGTGTAGTACTGTTGTAGTCATGCCTGATGGGAAAATAACCATTTGAAACCATGTTTCCATCACATACTCATTTCTAGTGGTTTTAACATGAAACATTGATGGAACGGTGCATTTCTTGCAATTTAGATTTGGTTGGCTTGTGTTTATTTTCATCTACAAGAAGGAGATTTATTTTTAAAATGCCCATATGTATTTTTTTGATTGCAATTAAAATTTCTAAGCTCTTGAATAAATAGTTTCAGTTCCCTATCAATATCTACCAATAGAACTTTGTATTTGATGGAAGCTCAACCTTTTTCATTCATCTTGTACATTAAAGGAAGATCATAGTGGTACACTAGGACATACCTCTATGGCCAATGTTGTGAAATTAGCTAGCATTTCATAGTGGCCAGTCTAGCCAGGAATCATACCGACAAATCAAACTTCATCAATGCAAGCACAGGTAGTAGCATCAGGAGCCTGAAGCATTGATACACCACTATTATGAAATCACTATAGTGTTGAACAAAGTAGAATTATATATGGGTCAGACTCATAAATATGAAAAATTTCTTCCAAGCCAAGAGCATCATAAAAAAATCTAGTAACCTATCAAAAACATTAAGTATGTAAAGTCAACATTTAAAATTAAAAATAAAACCATCTGCAGCACCACAATTTTTTTCCAAGCCAACAAGATAATAAAAAATATAATAACCTATCAAAAACATCAAACATGTCAAGTCAACATTTAAAATTTAAAATAAAACCATCTATAGCACCTCAAAACTTCCCATTTATTGTATAAATCTCAAATCCACCATCTCATTTCATCACAATATGTATGGCATCCATGAAGGTGACACAAAATTCAAATATTTCAAGAAATAAAGCCCATGAGTTCATGTATCCACTTTCATTATTTGGCCCTGCAACCACATATTTGTTTTGCATCCACTCAAAAGCTTGAAAAGGGCTCATAAGAGCTGAAGAATTGTCTTTTCCTACCTCAAAACAAGGACACTACATATGATATCTTATTACATTAAGGAAATATTCAATAAACACAGGCATAGCTAAAATTTTGGCATACATAGGCCCAACTATTTGGACTGCACATGGGGAAAAAATAACCAGAAAGCTATCTAATGAAACCTTAAAATGAAAGAGTTAATTGGAGAAACCAAAAAGCATTAACCAAAAAATGCAAAAAGATAATTTTCTGAAAAATCATCTACTATGCAAACATCTTATTAAAAGTTTTTCACATACTTTCAGATAAACCAACATTTCTTTCATCAAACATCAAACAAGGATTCAAACTCTAAACATTATTATTTTAATACCAATAGGGGGGAAATACATTGCTTTGAAAAGTGGCTAACCACCCTCTTCATGAATCATGTTGATTAGGAAGATTTAAATTTACTTGCCTTCATAAGCACATGTTTTTTTACAGTTAAATGCAAATAACTTAAAATGGTTTTTCAAATAAAAACATTTTTGGGACCCTTTTTGCAATGAAAACTGACACCTTCACAGTTTTTCCAACACAAAATAACAAGGGTCTATAGAGCCAACAATCACAAACAATAAAAAGGAAAATAACAATCACAAATAATAAAAAAGGAAACTAACAATCACAAATAACAAAAAAGAAAAATAATCACATATTGCTCAGATAAGGGAAATTTTCAAAAAGTTGGAGCATAAACATTACTAAGAAAAAAAAGTTCTTCTAAGATCTTCTTGAAACAAAAACTGACGATGTAGGTGGATGTTATTGATCAACCATGCAAGGATCCAAGAACAGCTTTTAGAACAAACTAGACATTAGTTTTAAAAAAACTCTTTTTGAGCAGACAAAAAATTCAAAGTGTCAAGAGTGAGTATAAGGGGAAAAAATATTACTTTGTGAAATCTCTAGCCTTTGTTATCACAAGGAGAAGATTTAAATATGTCTTTCTTTACAATAAACAAAGTTTTTAGATTTTTTAGCATTCATTTTTAATGAGATTTTTCTAAACAAACATTATTTTAGGCATTTTAAAAAGAAAGGATAAACACAACCAATGCCTAAAACACTGATTATAAAATCAAATGAGGATTCCATGAGAAAAAAGGAAAAAGGAACCAAATATTTTCCCCATAGGGAATTGAAATCTCTACCTGCCTTCATAAAAGAAGAGATTTTATATTTTTTAAGTAGACAACACCAAATCACCTTTTCTAGATTTATGCATAGAGAGGGTTGCCTAATCTTCATCTCAAAAGAAGATTGAGACTTCCATAATTTTTGAAGTAAAGACAAGTATAAGGATCCAAATTATCCAATGCAAAAATCAATGACAAATGGAACATATCTCATCATAGGGATTTCAATATGCCCACCTTCACAAAAGGCATAGCATTTATTTTCAATTTTACTATACAAACACATGGCTTTTTAGATCCTTTGAAAAACTAGACAAAGAATCTTAAAATGTTTATGATAATGATAAACTAAAACATGGAGTGATCCAATGGGTAAACCCAGGGCAAAGAGAGAAAAAAAATTTTAATGAAAAGATATCAACCTGCGACGCTCTTCACAAAGTACCTTTTTCATATTTTTCAACCTAGAAGTTTTTATAGATCATATCATACAAGCACCATGGCTTATAAATATTTTAAACAATGACATAGACAACCATAATGATAAAAAGAAACCTAGACGAAAGGATCCGAAATGAAGACAAAAAAAGGGGGAAGGAAATCTCATTAGAGGAATTTCAATCTAATCACCTTCAGAAAACTATACTTTCAAATTAATGAGCAGGTAATCATTTCTCTGAAGATTCTATAAAAACCATCCAATACATAAAATAGAGAAAAGATGAAGATAGTCATAAGACTTTTAATCTGCACACCTACACGCAAAAACATAGTTATAAGATTTTAACCATTCATTAAGACATTAGAATTTTTATACACAAACACAATAGCTACAGTGTTAGTTTGCAAAGAAATGAAAAAGAGCACACAAATTATAACAAACATGTTAAAAATAAGACAAATCTGGAAGGAAAAAGGTGACTACTTATGTTGTGGTCTGTAAAAGACATAGGAGAGCATTGCCTTAACAAAAGAGAGCTCAACCAATCCACCACTTTTCTTCTGGATCTCCACTTCATTGACCCAAAAAAAGAGGAGGAGGTCCTGCTAGAGGAGTAAGAGATGTATTTTTTATTTTTTAACAGATGCAAAAATTCATCTAAAACCACATACACCATATGTCTCAGACTCTTTCCCCTCCCAACTGTTGATGTTGAAGGAGCAACATCGGGCTTCCACTTCCAGCCCAACTTATTGTATTATTTAAGACATAATTTGTTTAGTGGAGGCCGATAGGGAGATTGAAGTGATGCGTCTCTTTCCTCTCACTTGTATATATATAGTGATTTCTCATTATTCAAGAGATTAAAAATAAGAAGTATAATTCACAAGCTAGAGCAAACTTCTAAGGAGCAGATCAAGTTATTTCAAGAGCAAATCAGATTTATCAAGTGTGATCTTATTCATTATGCTTCAAGAAGTGAAGCTATACCTGTAGGCCTTGGATTTGGCCATTATAAAGTAGATTGTTGTTCTTATCATTCAATATATAAGAGATATATTGTTGCTAGGTTTTTTTTTCCTTCAAGTTGGAGGGTTTTCCCAGGGTATATTATTGTGTTCATTGTTCATTGTGTTGCATTTTTTGAATGTTTCAATTCTGATCATCAAAACTAACATGGTATCAGAGCAGGTTTAAAGAAGATCGTGATTAGATTTGTCATTGTAGCAATACTCTATTTTTCTTTATATCTCCTGTCTATCCCTATTTTAGTCAAGATGGTGAACGGTCTTAAAATTGAGGATAGACTCAAAGGAGCATCCAACTTCACATCATGGAGGTTTAGAATCATGCTCACCATGGAAGAAAATTACTTGGCTGAGTTTGTGGAAACCAAAGTACCTGAACCATCGGAGGAAAAAGAGAAGTTGTAGTTGAAGAAGAAAAACAAGAATGAGAAGAAAGGATTCTTCAAAAGGAATAGATATAATGGAACTGATGGTGCTCCCACTTTCAAGAAGAAGAGGTACCTCTCCAAAATTTAATGCTTTAGGTGTGACAAGTATGGTCACATTGCCAAGCATTGTCTTTTCAAACCTCTACAATAATCGCAAGCTCAAAACCGAAGCGTGCCACAGGGATTAAGATTAGTAGTGTGAAGAAATCTAAGAATGATTTGGATCTCTTGCCTGGGTTTAATATAGAAATTGATGGAAGAGTGAGCAATAATAAATCTTTTTTAGCATCCAATGCAAGTACTGCTATTGTTAACAATGATAATAGTAGAGTGTTATTCTATGAAGGGTATCATTATTGTTGTTTCCTAACAACAGAGGACAGAGCTCCAAGAACATCTTCGATAATAGAAAATGTTCTTGTAAAATTTTATGAGTTGGGAAATATGCTTAAAAAGTGGTCGTCGAAGTCCAGCATTGATTAATCTGCACTGAGTAACGAACATTTCATCAATCTCTTAAAATATTCCCATCCAGGGGAATATACAGACTACTTTAAGTTGAAGGACCCAGAACAAAAGTCATTTGTAAATAGAATGAAGAATGTTATTTTGGGAAAGGAGGAGAACAAGACTGATATATTTTTAGAGGAAAGGAAGAGGAAGATGTCTTTGGAGAATAAAATAGACACTTTAGTGACCAGGTATATTGAAGAAGTTGTCGTTAAACATCAATCAACACAGTGGACCCGTTGATCTAATACAGAGCCAGTGGAGTTGATTATTAAGGTTATTGAATTTATTGAATAGTAATCTTGATAGCCTAATTGTCCCAACATGTGGGAAGTCACTTGAATTTCTAGCCATAAATCCTGAGCATGAAAGGTTATATAATGTGGTTATCCTCAAGTTGAGAGAATTGTTGGTTTTTATTCATAACTTCAAAGATTCTTGCCTGTATCTGTACCATTGTAAGTTTAGTTTCAATATAAACAACATGATATCCTATTCATACAGGTAGGAGGGGATTCGATTTATTGGCTATAGAAGAATCTACCTGTTCTATGGCTTTGTATGAAAAAGACAATAACAAGATTTCAATATATAAGTTTGATGAATCATTTTGAAAGGTCTATTAGATAGGTGTTGATATTAATCTTGAATTATTTAAAGGGAGCAAAATCATTACATGGATGCATTTAATTCTGGGGAACATGGAGCTTCTCTTGGTCAACGTCACAAACATGGTGAGGGTGGAAGAAATCCGTGAGAAGCCAATGATGAAGGTGATGATGTTAATGATGTTTCAAGCCGTGGGGTCTTGCTCAAAATTTATGTTTTAGGTGATACTATGGGACACTTGAAAAACAATCCCTTTGGATGCACAAGTAAGCAGCATATCTGATTTGGAACAGATTGGAGTGAAAATTACTAGCTTTGGATCATAAAGTCAACTTTTAGCATATAGCCCTGTAGATGCTCCTAGTTTTATCACTACCTATTTGATGAAAATTGTTTTAGCCAAGGAAGTTGTGCAGTTACAACAAATCAGTCAGAGTAAATCTCCTGAAGTGGAAAGGGAAGAAATAGAAATCGTTGGGTCATGCCCCTATTTGGGATACATATATCACATTTTTGACAAGTTTTCAACATCTCCTACGTTGTTTCCAAATTATAATAAATTCATCACATTCAAAGTGATACAAGAAAGCAGTAGATCAAATTCCTTCATTGGAAGGGTGTGTATCAGTTGCAGTAGAGGAATAGACATTTGTGAAAATAGAAATGTGTGTTTGCAAGCTTTTATGCCTCATCCCCATTCAAATAGCTCATGCAAAAAATAATGCCATGGTAGCTCTCAAGGATGGACTGCAAATACCCCCTAAAATTAGCTATGTGGATAGCGTATCACTATCTAATTCTATATGCTTTGGGTTTTATGATGTTGTTCTCAATAGTTGGAATGGTCAAATAAAGGTTATATCATCAATGGGAAAGCAGATCAGCAAAAATTCATATTTGTTAAACCATCTATCAGGGTCTCTACTTGATGTTGCAGGGGGCAGATGCACTAATGGTGTGTGGATGAATAATTCCAACTTCAAAACTACTCGAGTAATTGGAGTTAGGCATGAAAGCCTCTATAGGCTAATCACTTGTCCACTTCAGGCATTACTACATGATTCTTCAAGCTTGTGTGATCTTTGGCATCGAAGGTTGGCTCATCTACACTTTCGGACTCTACCTATCATGGACAAGATGGTCGCGGGTCTTCCAAAATTCAACCAGGAGCATGTAGGTACCTGCAAAGGTTGTGCCATGGAATATAAAAAGTACTTGAGAGGATCAAAGAGTTTAAAGCTCAGGTAGAGAACTTATATGGGAAGAGAATCAAAGTTCTGAGATCTGACAACAGAGGGGAGTACACCTCTGAATAATTCTGTAACTTTTGCATTGAAGCAGGGATTAAGAGGGAGTTTTGTGTCCCTTACAATCCTCAATAGAATGGTGTTGCAGAAAGGTAGAACAGATCTATTGTAGAAGCTGCCAAAGCTTTGATAATGAGTTCTTCTCTATGAGAGCAGTTCGAGGTGAAATCCCTTGATAATGAGTTTTTCGCTGTGAGAGAAGTTCGAGGTGAAATCCCTTGACAACGAGTTCTTCTCTATGAGATAAGTTCGATGTGAAATCCCTTGATAACGAGTTCTTCTCTGTGAGAGAAGTTTGAGGTGAAATCCCTTGATAATGAGTTATTCTCTATGAGAGAAGTTTGAGGTGAAATCCCTTGATAACGAGTTCTCTGTGAGAGAAGTTTGAGGTGAAATCCATTGATAATAAGTTCTTTTCTGTGAGAGAATTTCAAGGTGAAATCCCTTGATTCCACCCTCTAGGAGAACCATGGTGGATGTCATGTAAAGTGATGAACACTTGTACATACTATGCATTGTTGTAGCCATTGTGATTGACATCACGATGAGGTGATATGTCTTATGCAGCTGGAAGTATCCTCCCTAGCTAAGAGGGAGTGTTGATGTTGAAGGAGCAGCATCGGGCTTCCACTTCCAGCCCAACTTATTGTATTATTTAAGACATAATTTGTTTGGTGGAGGCCGATAAGGAGATTGAAGAGATGCATCTCTTTCCTCTCACTTGTATATATATAGTGACTTCTCATTGTTCAAGATATTAAAAATAAGAAGTATAATTCACAAGGTAGAGCAGACTTCTAAGGAGTAGATCAAGTTATTTCAAGATCAAATCAGATTTATCAAGTGTGATCTTATTCATTGTGCTTCAAGAAGTGAATCCATACCTGTAGGCCTTGGATTTAGCCATTGTAAAGCAGATTGCTATTCTTATCATTCAATATATAAGAGATATATTATTGTTGGGTTTTTTTCCCATCAAGTTGGAGGGTTTTCACAGGGTATATTGTTGTGTTCATTGTTCATTGTGTTGCATTTTCTGAATGTTTCAATTCTGATCATAAAAACTAACACCAACGATAACCAGCTTTGCATTTTTTTTGTAGTCCTTGAGATAATAGTGCACAACTCTACTACCATGGTCGTTAGACATATATGACAGTGCAAGGAGAAGGCTATGTTAAAATATGACAGTGCAATTATTTTTCAATAGTTTTTAAATTAAAATAATATATTTTAAAAATTTGTGCAATAAAATAATATATTGTGATTATTTCAAATAACCTTAATACATAAAATTGAGAATTTATTACCATTTTTTATATTAACTATATTTAATGATAATAAAGATTAGAAGAATATTTTTAAATAAGACTCAAGAATATACTAATATTTATATTAAAAAATATATAGTTTTTTAATAAATATTAAGATCACATATATTTTTTAAAAAATATTTAATAAAACAAAAATTAATTAATTTAAAATTGATTTTTATAAACTACCTTAACCGAGAATAATAATTCTAATAAATCATTTATCATTGAGTAAAACACCAAAAATTTGTTTGAAACTGCGCCAGAGAATATCATATAAATTGGCCCTGATAAGAAGCCTCGATAAGACAAGATTGAAGCTAGTAAATATGATTTGTTATTTAGTAACTAAAGCCGTAGATTTAATAATCAAGTAAACAATTCTCTCCTCCGTGCTCTATTTAATAATCATTATTATGGAGACTAAAGCTATTACTTATTTGGATTTGAATCGATTTCAAGCTCTTAAACCGTTTCAATCAAATCCCCAAAGTATTACTCTCTTACCCGTCATTTGAGCATAATACGCTCTCAAGGATTGCAATGACGATCTGTCGCGTGTGTTCCAAATCTATATGTGATTATACGACAACATTTGGTTATCGGACCCCCAATAATGCTTACTCTTATGAAGTTCTTCAATCAGAGTATGAGGAATCGAAGAAAACGTACGATGCTACTCTTCAGTCCGAATATGAGGCGAGAAAGAAAGAGTACGAAATGCAATTGGGTATTCATCAATCTTTGAAAGAAGATATTGCGTTTATGGGGAAATGGAGTTTTGATCCCGGGGAGCCGTCTCCCACTTCAGATGTCACGCTTTCAACTTCAGACGGATCCCAATTTCAGGGGCATTCTCGTATGTCGTTTTTGTTTCCATTTTATTAAAAATAGAAATTATTAACAAATTATTGTATTGACCCATGGTTGAATAAATCAACAACTGTGCAGGCAAACCGGTCCGACGTTTTCCGGGCCATGTTTGAGGTAGGTATGAAGGAAAGGAGAACCCGAAAAGTATTAGTTGAGGATGTGAAAGGAGAAAGCCTCAAATTGTTTCTGAAGTTTCTATATACCGCACAAGTGAGTCGCGAAGATATGGATGCCAATTACGAGGAGCTTGTGAAGCTTGCTCATCTTTACCAGGTGAAGTTGCTACTGCAAAAGCTGGATACGTTTATTGTCGAGCATGTGCTCACAAAAGAGACGGTCACTGAGGTGTTGAAGATGGCATACATGCGTGAACTGGAGATAAGTAAAGATGTCGCGCAGCGCATAATTGCAGATGAGCCTGATGATGAGTTATCTTATATGCCAATAAAAGAGTTGGAGGGACATCCGTGGATTGGTCCCTTCAACCCGTTTTTATTTATCAAATAAAAAATATTTTTTTAAAACGCAAGTACTTTGAAGTGGAATTATTAAGATTAGAGGGAGAGGATTTGGTGTGCAATGGCTTTCAATGGACGACGAAGAATCTTATGTCAAGACGTGAGAGAATATACGGTTCAATTTATAATTGAGGGTCGCAACTCCTTTAGTTGAACCTCCCTTGGTTGGTTTTTGGACCAATTGTTTCTTTTTGAACTCTCAGCGATAGTTTCACTAAAGACATGCACTTTTGTTTTTTTGGGTTTTTGCCGCATGTGGGTAGAAGTCCTGCATTTTGAAGTTGCTCTTGTCATTTTTTGATGTCTTGTGTCCTCGTGCGGGTGGTGTCTTGTTGGTTCTAGTTCTCATTATTAATTTTTGTTCTTTTTCATTTTTTCGTTTGCTGTGGACACTGGGCCTTTGTTTGTGCCCCAATACCGGTTCATAACTCCGATCAAAAGTATTCACCTTATCCAACGATTTTTATTTTTAAATATAAATAACAATTCAAAAAATATGTCCTGCAACCATTAACCCTCACTCCCTCCCTAATATGAATATAAATGAAGATGTGGCAAAACGAACATCAAAACCACTCTGTTGACGTGTTTTAAATATTTAACCGATATATTAATCGATATTAATCAGACCATTTGATTCCTTCACCAAAGCAAAAAAAGGGTTCTCTATAAATGTGTGTTTATTTATTTTGGTAATATGTAATTATAGAAACAATTTTTTTTATATATGGGTAATGGTTTTTTGGATTGGATTTATGAATTAGTTTGGGATATAAGGAAGAGGTTTAGATCTTCCATTTACAACCATTATCAATGACTTTAATTGGTCTCACTAACATCATCGACAGGGTGTTACTAATATCAACATCACCAACAACTCCAATCGTCTAAATTTATGCAACAACCACAACTAGTCTAACATGCCCTTTTAAATATAAACTTAGTGATGGGGAATCCAGAACAAGAAACCTAATCTGATCCCACTTGATAGGATCTTGCTCCTCAAAAAGAGCACAATATGATTACCAAATACAAGCAATTAAACATGTGGAATTAACCAGAAGTACAAGTAACTAGAATTCAAAAATAGCACAGAATATGAGAGACAATACACAATCTTGTATTAATACTCATTCAGAAAGAAAATACAATAAAGAAGATGCCACTTCTTCTTCCACCTCTCAGAGGCTTCCCACACCTCAAGGGCTCCCAGTAATTCTCAATCAAGAGTTCACTCTCCTACCAAAAATGGTTCCAACACACAACTCACACACAGAATTGGTGTTCACATCTCCAACAAGTCAGTAATAACCCTGCCAGTACTCAAAGTACTTCAAGTAGATCTCCCATGAACCTGTAACCTGCAATTCAACAGACCATACTTACACATGTAGATCTCCTATGAGCTTGCAACAACCTGCAACTCAATGATCTTACAATGGAAGGATCTTCCTTGCCTTCCTTTTCAGCTCATAATTACAATACATGCCAATGGGTCTATAAATAGATCCCATACTTAAACAATAACTTAGACTCTTAGTTTACTAATAATAGACACGCGGCTCAAGACTCGAAATAGCCTTTACATGCAAACAATCAGTTCAACAAACTAACTGTTCATCCAACGAACAGTTCTGGAACACACAGGCGACCGACGTCGGTCCCTGTCTGACTGGAGGTGACCGACGTCAGCCGACTCCCTACCGATGTTGGTTGCCTTCTGCATTGAATCTGGCCGACGTCGGTCCCACTGCCAACGCCGGTATCCCTGGAACTCAGCAACCTCCTCTATGTCTGCAACAAGTTGAAGCTTTTAGCTCCATAACCTAACAATCTCTCACTTAGAGATAAACAGCTGCAATTGTACATGTACCTGTACATCATCTAGTTTGTTCCCTTGGCTTTGTATTCCTCTTCAAAATCACTCTTGAAGACCAACCACCACAAATCCTGTAGTGCACCTCCTGTCATCCAAATCACCTATCACATCCGCATCTACAAACCTATGTAGAAAAGAACTTGACCCTGCATAGTATGTGCACCTGCTGCTGATCCCTCTCAAATACCTGAGAATCCACTGAACTGCCCTCCAGTGTTTCTTTCCTGGATTGGCTCCTAACTTTTTGACAACTCCCACTGTTTGGGAAAACTTAGGTTTAGTACACATGTACTCAATCTCATTATGTGAATCAAGACACTGTTCATAGAACTGTCCAACCATCGGCATGCTAACTGGTCTCACACAATCATCCTGAAACAAAGTCAACTTGTGACCTTCCATGTCCCTAGAACACACTCATGCCAAAGAATCTTGCTGCTCCCAGATTTCTCATGACACACCTCTGAACTAACTTTACCTTTAGTTCAGTAACTCCCTGTAAGTGTAACCCTGCAACAAGCACACAATACAGTAATAAGATAATGTAGCTAATATTATCCAACCTGATAAAGAGAAACACAATGATCAAACCTCTATTGTCCTGCAGCTTATTCAAGACCATATACCCAGGCCTACCATCTCACATATTCATTTCCGCTCTTCTTCATCCTGAACATCCATTTGTCTCTCAGTGCTTCCTTCCAGCTGGGAACTCCACCCAAAACTCCCGTTTGGTTCCTCTCCAAGGAATCACATCCTTCATCCATGCCAAGCTCTCATTGTTTTCTATATCTACCTGCTCTGCTTCTTTAATAACTTCTTGGTTCTTGACCGTCAGTGAGCAACAAGTAGTGTAAAGAAGGGAAATGATGAATTTGAGGCTTACTTACCCTTTAAGTCCTCCATATGGGCGCTTGAGACTCCTTGACAACTTGCTGTCCACCCAAAATTTGTCTCAGTGACCGATGCTGGTCATATCTCAGTCTGTACCCGACCGACGTTGGTTCCATGCGACTGCCTCACTACCGACGTCGGTTCCCCCTGGTTGACATCGGTGTTTATCTGTCCTGAGTCACCAATGTCAGGCTGCACATAGCCGACATCGGTCCCTGTCTGGATGCCGATGCCGATTTTCTAACCGACGTCAGTCTCTGTGTTTTACTTGTGAGCGATGACCTTTTCTCGCGAGCTCCTTTTGGATCAAAACCCTGTCCAAATCAACCTTGCTCCGCTTAGAATTCCTCAGCCCCTTGAACTAAACTCTGTCCATCACCTTCTCCTTGAAAACCAAGGCTTTCATGTTCTTGTCACTAACATCAGATCTCTCAAGAAACGTCACTTTCTTCTTCTGCATACAGAAATCTCGATTCATTATTTTCAAATCTGAAAGCATACCCTTTGACTCAAGAACATGCATCTCCTTTTTATTCATGTGACCAAGCCTATTAAGCCACATCTTCGAATCTACAGCTGAATTAGATAACCCAGAAAGAGAATCAGTAATACAAGTAGATAGATAAAATGTACCTACTTTCTTACCTCTTGCTACAACAAGTGCACCCTTGGTAACCTTCCAAGAGTCCGCTGTGAGAGTTACTATGCAACCCTCATCACCCAAACTTCTTACAGAAATCAAATTCTGCTCCAAAACTAGGACATGCATGACCTCCTTCAACACCCATGTGTTACATGTCTGCAATTTTAGCTTCACTTTCCCTTTGCCAACCATCTGACAAGGCTTACCATCCCCTAAACAAATTTCTTCAAAGTCTCCCTGGACATACTCATGAAAAAATTCCCTATTTGGGGGTGCATGAAAAGAGGCACCAGAATCTAAAACCCAAGATTCTACTTTATCTAAGGAACATACCAGAGCATTCTGTGCAACATAATCCGCAACATCTGCTTCTTCTTCATGTCCTTCATGCTGATCTTCAACCGACCTGCAATCTCTCTTTAAGTGCCCTTACTTTCCACATTTACAACAGGGTATTCTGCCATACCTGGACTTGGATCTCCTTGATCTCCTATGCTCAATCTTCTCTCTTTGCCTTCCCCTACTTTCCACACTCAAAGCATTTTCTGATGATTCACCTGTGTTTTTCCTGCAAATTTCTTCATTCAAGATTACACTCATAACATCATCCACTTTTAAGATTTTTGAAGCAGACACAGTATTATTAACTGCCATTACCAAATTCTCCCAACTTTCAGGTAATGAGCATAAGATTAAGAGAGCCTTAATTTCATCATCAAAAACAATATTGACTGAATTTAACTAGTTTACCAAACCATGGAAATCACTAAGATGACTATGAATAGATCCACCTTTCAACATTTGCAAATTAAATAATTGCTTCATAAGAAATACCTTATTCGAAGCTGAGGGCTTTTCATATAAATTTGTCAAAGATTCCATCAACTCTACCATTGTCTTAGCGTGTGATAATTTGGAAATCACAGACGATGCAAGACTCAACCTTATAGATTTCAGAGCCTTTCGATCAAGAACCTCCCATTATTCATCCTTCATATCATGGGGCTTGCAATCAACCCCACCCAACGGTAAGTACAAATCTTTTTGATATAGATAATTTTCAATCTGCATCCTCCATAATTGATAGTTCTTGCCATTAAACTTCTCCATTCGTAGCTTACTTTCTTCTGCCATTGCTCTACTCCCACTCAAATAGAAACCCCTATGAGTAACCTGTAATCAACACACACTAACCAGATCTAAAACACCTTTTAGTATTCCAACCAAAAGCTCTGATACCAATTGATGGGAAATCCAGAACAAGAAACCTGCTCTGATCCCACTTGTTAGGATCTTGCTCCTCAGAAAGAGCACAATATGATTACCAAATACAAGCAATTAAACATGCGAAATTAATCAGAAGTACAAGTAACTAGAATTCACAAATAGCACAGAATATGAGAGATAATACACAATCTTGTATTAATACTCATCCAGAAAGAAAATACAATAAAGAAGATGCCACTTCTTCTTCCACCTCGCAGAGGCTTCCCACACCTCAAGGGCTCCCAGTAATTCTCAATCAAGAGTTCACTCTCCTCCTAAAAATGGTCCCAACACACAACTCACACACAGAATTGGTGTTCACCTCTCCAACCAGTCAGTAATAACCCTGCCAGTACACCAAGTACTCAAAGTACTTCAAGTAGATCTCCCATGAACCTACAACCTGCAATTCAACAGACCATACTTACACATGTAGATCTCCTATGAGCTTGCAACAACCTGCAGCTCAATGATCTTACAATGGAAGGATCTTCCTTGCCTTCTTTTTCAGCTCATAATTACAATACATGCCAATGGGTCTATAAATAGATCCCAGACTTAAACAATAACTTAGACTCTTAGTTTATTAATAATAGACACGTAGCTCAAGACTCGAAATAGCCTTTACATGCAAACAATCAGTTCAACAAACTAATTGTTCATGCAACGAACAGTTCTGGAACACACAGGCGATCAACGTCGGTCCCTGTCTGACTGGAGGTGACCGATGTCGGTCGACTCCCTGTCAATGTCGATTTCCTTCTGCACTGAATCTGAACGACGTCGGTCCCACTGCCGATGCCGGTATCCCTGAAACTCAGCGACCTCCTCCATGTATGCAAAAAATTGAAGCTTTTAGCTCCACAACCTAACACTTAGGTGGCACTAGATACAACCAAACTAATTTAACTAATTCACTTACATCTTATTGATAATTTAAAAAACATAATTAAAACTTTTTTTGAATGATTTATTACTTTAGAGCAATTTTATTATAATTATGGTTGATGCAGTTATTAGTCCCTGTCAAGGAGAGATACTAAAGGTTTCACTTTTCAATTATGCTTATGTTTATTTAGAAAATCAAAAAAATTAAAATGCATATAATGTTAATAATTATAAAGTTTTTAAGGTTATTTCATATAAATATTCAAATATTCCCATGAGTTATTTGAGAATATGCATGTGACTTTAATACAATTGTAAATCTTATTAATAAGATAATACTTCTATAACATTTTTTTATATTTTTTAAAATACATTATTGTGCAGTCCTCTATAGAGTACCAACTATGTCATAAAACGTGTGGATTAATTAATTTTTATTATTATTGATTTACAAGCGCCTACTAACAAAAAGAAATTCTCTATTTTTTTAAAAAAAATGTTAACATAAAGTAAACAATAAGACCTATTTTTTTTATTGTTATTAGCAATCAATTTTTTTTTAGTAAACTCTCGTGTAGCTTGACATGAATACTACTTGACATATTGCATGCCCTCCATGGCTTATGGCACACCCAATACATAGACGTTGTGGCTACTGAAAAAAATTATTTTCGGTTGTTATAGACCTAACAACATGCAATTTTTATAGATTTAATACAAGCAAATCATTTTTTTGCAGTCCTCGATCTAGTTGTGAACTTTATTGGGCTTCAAGTCCTATATCTTGCTTGTTTTAGAATAGACAAAAGGTGTGCCTAATTTTTCTTATGCCATTGAATCAAATAGGACAAAGGGCATAAGGAAAGGCTTTAAATAAATAAAAAAGTGAATTAAAAATAAATTTCCATTATTTTATTGATTACTCATGGGTGCAACATTTGAAGTTAGTCATGGACATATTTGTTGAATATAATGGCTTTTAATTTTATTATATGTTATTCGTACATTAATTCTCATGTTGTATATAGTGATATTGTCAGTAGTATTAGTTGTTCTTTTTAAAATTTTGATTGTTTGAGGCATGATGATACATGAAGTTACAAGTAATTGAATCTGAGATTTCACCATTATGCTTGGATATTTTCAATTCCATTTAACGTTTCCTTGCAAGTATATTATATTTCTTCTCTATTGCATTAATTTTCTTGTATTGAATGTTCCCTTTATTCTACATGAGGTTAAAGTCTCCTATACTCTATTATTTACTTCATATCATATGGTTATTTGAATAATCCATATTTAATGAAAAACTATTTTTTAAGTATAAATTATTACCTACGTTCTAATCATCTCCTAAAAAATGTTATAATTGAGTAATTATAAGATGTATAAAGATTCATTTGACAACATCAGTGGCCACTAATTATCAAACAAGGATTATGTCTTCAATATCTTTAGTGCATCCTAATTGATTGTGCAAGAAATTTATATATGATCATTATTTTCTATTTTTGTTAATGTGCCAAAAGTGGTTTTTTTAAAAACCAGTGATAGGCTAGAACCCTGCGAAGAAAATAAAATATATTATCATTATTAACCATTGAAAATATTTACAGAATTAAGATATCACAAAGCATGTAATTTAAAATAAAATGTTAAATTGCCATGAATTATAACAATGAATCGAACACTTCAGATAATAAGATAATTATTTTTTATATTAAAAATAATAACATGTTTATCAAAAATTGCTCTTAACGATGAAGTTGGATCATGGGCACCTCCTTCCTTCATTTTACACTTCATTTCCTCACCCTATAATGGTAGTTTACTACCTTCATCCCATTTTAATATACACGAGTTGGGAACATGTTTGAAGGAATAAATAGTCATGGTGACACCTATTGGTTGACTTTAGTGCCAACACTAATCACTTCAACCATGTGATCTTGCCCTCTGATGCTGCTAATGATAGGTGTCGTGTTTTTTATGACCAAAATAGATCATGGTGCCAAGCGAAGGTGGGAGGAATCAAATCCAAGACCATTTATTGCATGGTTCTAAGTCTTCAATGATTTGAATTTTACTCAATAGGTTAAATTTTGTATTATCGTAACTAACCACATAATCCTTTAGGCATTTTCACCATAACAAAAGTCTTCTCAACAAGGATTTGACATTATACAAAGTGATTAACAAAGGAATTATATGTATTTGTATAAAGACTCGTTGTCTCACTTCAATTAAATATAATGCTAGTATGAACGGATTGATGAATCTATCATTATGCCCATTACCACCTTCTCAATCTATACTATCATGTCCCATATGATATGAGTATAAAAAAATTCCATAAAACATAATATAATGGCTTAGTTATGATTTTGTTTCTTAAAGTACATAAAATCAAATAAAATAATCAGTGAAAAATAGTCAAAAAGCAGTTCAATATCAAATTTGATGAAATAATTCATTATCATAACCATCTTGGTTTCAATGGATAAACACATTAAAATGTAATGACCCTTGCATTTTCTTATGCTAAAGAAGATAAAGTAAAAATATAAATATGTGCCTATGTAATTTGAATGGCAGATAAAGCTTTCACACATAATCCATGGCCACAACACTATGCAAGATATCATTAGCTACTCAAACTATTGACACTTCAATAACTAGGCATAATAGACTTTACTATTATCCCATAATTAGGTCAAACAAATAATATTATTTGAATGATCATAAGTCATACATTGAAGCTAGAAAAAAGGGTCAAAGTCACTGTGAAATCCTAGAAAGGCAAGGATAAGATCAATATTCACATAACTCCACTACATAATAGGAGGGGGCATTATTGTATCCTACCCTAATTAACAATATATGGACTTCTCATTCCATATTTAATGAACATGGACTGCTATACATTGACCCTTTGATGATACAATAACATTTGGTTTCAATTATCATCTTTGTTTTACATTATAATGGCTTCCAAACTTTGACTTTTATCAACACATGTTTTAACATTTTCCACTTGCATTCATGCATGTAGATGGAACATTGAAAATTACATATATATAAAAATGCAACTTCATAATTAAATTCCTACAACTGCTTCGTAATTAAATACTACAACCACTTCAAATAAAAAAATTTCATTGTCCTTTGTATCATCAACACAATCTCTTATGCCTATTTTTATCATTTTTACATTTTATTTTTATCCTCTTTATTATTTTGCATCTGCATTTTAACATATTTTATATATCAATAAATTTTTATATTTTTATGCACTTAAAATCTATATGTCACAGAAATTAGCCACTATTGCTTTCCTAAATAATATTATGTTTTCTATGTTTAACCTTATTAGTCCCTACCTACAATTTTAAACAATTTAAAAGACTAGGGAAGGGGCTAACCACTACATGGCCTTTGTTACTTTTTGTGTTTTCTACATAATTAATCAAGGTCATGATATGTCAATGAATACTAAAGTTAGTGCAATTCAACAAAAGAGGATATATATATATATATGGGACAAAATTGGGTTTTAACTAAAAAATTAGGTAGAAAAGGGAGAATTTAGATGTCTCAAAACAACTTAGGGAAAACTAAAAATAATCCTAAATAAATAATAGATCCGGTTATAATCATTAACTTAGAAATGAAGTCCATTATTGAGCATTTCAATGATACATGGATAATTGAAAATGAGTTGAATCTATGAGCAAGTGATAATTAGAACACTAGGCTTCTCTATTTCTTTTAGTAGTCCTTGCTAAGGTAGGGTATAAATGATTTTACTTGAACAAATAATTTTTTTGCTCCAACCCATTAAATTTTTTGACATACAAATGATTTTATCAATTATTAATTTTTTCTAAAGTTTTGTTGGACCCCTAATTTTAACTAAGTATTTTGGCTTTGGGAATAGAAATAGCATGGCATGGGAAGCCCATGGCACAGAAATAGCATGGCACAAGAAGACCATGGCATGAAAATAGCTTGGCGCATGAAGATAATGGCACAAAATATCATGGTACAAGAATACCCAGTCAAAGAAGAAGGCATAAAAAATAGAGGACTAAGAGTGAAGGACTCGATATATTAGTGAAAGACTTGGGGAGCACGAGGAAAGAAGGAAATGGTTAAGGAGTGATTCTTAAATACAAAACAAACCTTAATCATACATGAGTTTCACAATGATTCATACGAGGGAGAACATTTGAAAACCACAATCCAACATCGAATGAGAATATAGGGGTGTTAAGGCTCAGGTCCTTAGGGTAAAATAAGTAAATGATTTCCACGAATCTCAGTTTATTGTAAATTATTGGATAGTCACCTAAGTGTCATAAATAATGTAACAACTTGGTCAGGGAAATAAGCATAAATACCCCTATGTAGAGATTTGTAAAGCTGGTTGAACATTAGTATTATGTAATTATTGATTGTGGTAATAGCAAAATCATGGAAGTTGATATTAGTTTTATTATTATGCTACAAATTGTAGTTAAGTTGTAACATTGAGTTATTAGTATGTTTGTTATGTAAGATGTGATTTGTATTTGACTATAATGATTGGAATCTGCATTATAGGAATTTTCATAATAAACACTTTGAGTCTCATGGTAGTTATCTTAGTAATCATGTTTGTTTACATAGTTGAAATAAGGTCCATAGTAAAATATTTTTTTTATGTGTAATCAGTAATTAGTTATATGAATAAACAATATTATCTAACAAATATGTTATTGTGAAACATATCCCACATGAATCGGTTCCTTACTACGTGCTTTGGGTAAGCATTCAAGAGTTTAGTCTTGCATGAAATGCTAGAATTTTAGCTTGTTGGGAACTAAAAACTTTAGCACCTTAAGGAAAAGTTAATATAAAAACCCAAAATTTTGGTTCCATTTCCAAGAACCATAGTGCTTGTTACATAATAATGGAAAATGCTCAAATGTTTATCCCTTGATGATATTTAACAATGGCTTACTAAGGTTGAGGATACTTTTATGATTCCCTATCTTAAACCAGGATTTTTTGCATGTGCATGGGTTGAACAACATCTCTACAACTTATTATATGAAAATTTATTTGTTGAAGTCCCTATTCATTTGCATGTTTGGTTCTCCACCTATATTCAAGATCAGTCACAAAATTTTAGAAGGAGGCAAGCTTGGATGATAGAGCATCAGAATGGTTTAGCATGTTTGGGAACATCATGGACATGAGTTGTTAATATCTGGTGGAGAGAGGTATGGAATAGATACATCTTGGAATATGTTGTAACCACTTACTCTTGTCCTAATGAAGTAAATTTTTAGTTTCTCCGAGAACCATGTGGTTGATATATTAGACATTTAATACTAGAAGTAAAGAAGTTGTTCATTAATTTTAGACTTTAAAATCTATCTATGGAGGCTAAAACCATCCTTACATGAGCCACACAATTGGGAGGGAAATGCAGAGGTGTTGGTGAAGGCTTGTTGGTTTAGAATGGTAGCTAGTTAGTAGGAGTTACGAAAGTGTAAATATGATGAAGCTCAAAAAAGGAATATAGGTGAAAGCAGAGTAGGAAGGGGACAAGAAGACTTAGGAAGTGTTGTTAGGATCTCTAGGGAAGTGGAAGGGTAAAAGGAGGACTCACTAACTTTTAGACCATGACCAATGTAAGCTTTGTCATATGTGGGAGAAACTAGCCAAACAGTGGAGACTAAAGAACCACATTTAAACCAACCCAGTACCCTTACCATAGTACATGCTCATGCTCTTAAGATAGATGATTTAATTATACATAACTAGGATACAAATAGTGTATAACCTATCACTGAGAAATTTTTAACTCATAGTGAATTAACACCTCTTCAAGGTAATGTCATGGCCCAACTTAGTATACCTGGTGGACCTGGCATCAGTACTAGGCAAAGCACTAGTCCAAGTGTTATAAATCAACATTTTATCATCCCAAATGTCTCAAGTATTATTTTTGGATGCACAAGAGGTGGAGTAGGAGGTAGAACAGGAGGAAGTGGTGGACTTCCACCCCAAAGAATAGGACTTGGGAGTTCTCAACAGTTACTATTACAAGTAACTCAACTGACAACTATGTATTATGAAATGACACTTCATTTACTTAAATATTGGCATGGAGAATGCCACGGAGCATGTTCATAAGTGTGAACTCATCTAGAGGGTGTGTGGTATAAGTTCTCCTGAGCGAAAAGCAACACAATTACAACCACACTTCTAGAAAGAACACACAAGTGGTATAAGAAGCATGAACTTCAACCAACATTAATTGACTATGACCATCTCAAGATAATGCTTCTTCAGGAGTTTGATATTTCAAAATTTGAGCAAAAAAGTATTTCTACACTAAAGTATTTAAAACAAGATCTTATTGAAAGTGTACATGAGTATGATGCACGATTCAAAACACTCTTGTCTGAGTTCTCATTCAAGATTAATGTTGCTCAACATGCCTAATGGTTTATGGGAGGATTTTTGCTTCCCATTAGATGAACTCTATGTCAAAGGAACTTTACCAACCAGTATGAGGCCCTAGAAGATACACTCCACATTGAAGCGATTGGCAGCATTAACACTAGAATCAATCCTTTTTTGCAAGCCCAAATAACTTCAATGGCATCACAATTTAAAAAGTTGACTGAAAATAATGCTTATGACAGTCATATCAGTCTTTAGTGTATCAATTATGATTTTTAAGGTCATGTTATCATTTGAAATGTGTACTTATGGATGTTCAGCAGTGTGGTGAAGCTTTATAGTGGGGCCCTAGGTACAGAGGTCCTACACAAGGTGCAAGAGGACTTAGTGATGGGCATAAAAGTATTATCGTGTCGCTGCATGTGTGAGCATTGGTTATCATGTCACAATGATAGAAACATCCCCAAGGTGTGAGACCCTTATGTTATTTGTGATGAGTCTCTAGAGTAGACCTGATTCCTTTTATTCTAAGCGTACCTAGTTTAAGACTAGCGCATAGGCCTAAAGAGTAGAAAGGTAAACTATTGTTAGTCTAAACCTAATACTCCTAGAGGAAAAAAGGGAGGGAAAAGGTAAGAGAGTTATGGAAATGAAAAGGTGATGCACCTATAATAGAGTGTGTGCTCCTATGGCCATAGACATAGTGAAAACGCTTAAGAACAAGATAATATCACACAATTTTCACCAAGTAACTCTACTTACATGATTGCTTCTCATAGAGGCATGGGAACATAATGCATCATTGAGAGGGATGAAAATTATCTATAGACCAAACCTACACAGACCCTGGTACACATAGGATATAACCTATAAGTGAGTTATGAGTTCAATGAGGAGGTGTAGGGGATGAATGAAAAATGAGAGGGACGAACATTATCCATAGACAAGAATCAACAAATGCAAGATAGCACATAGATCATGTGAAGAATGAAAAGAGGTGAACTTAATTCTTAATAATTTACAAGGTCCAACTAATACAAGTGCTCATGGAGGGTGATTTTAGTAGCGTGAGGTTGTTAAAATGTGTCGACCCTTTTATAATGGAAAAACCAAGATTTTATAGAAGATCAAGCCAGTTTTACAATAAATTCACCACTTGGGCAATGGGTGAATAATTTAACACATTTACGATATCATGACCATGTCTCTTGAAATTTGTCTGATGATTAGACTAAGGTTGGTGGTAAGATCACTTATGGATGCACATGTGTTAGATAATGGAATATTTTCCTATCAGTGTTAGAGGATGGCATGTACTCAACCTCCAAGGTCAATTAACCACTTTTGCATTAAATTTTTCTGACAGTGCCTAGAACTTCACTTAACTACCTCCAATGTCCTTTGTTTGGCTACCACTTGGAAAGTGGTACTTCTTGATTTATCTTGGGTGTGGTGTTGTAGGTTGCCATGCATCATCTTAACAAGTTTTCAAATGATCCTTTTTGGGTTTCTAGGTACAATTAATGTGGATATGACACATAGAGGGCTAACACTTGCTCTAGGCAGCTGAGAACTTCTTTATGTTAGGATAAGTGTCAGGTTAGCGTAGCATTGATAGAAGGAAGGTCGTGTGCTACACAACTTGAACGCATGGATGTAGGATCCTTTGCATGGTTGAAGAACTATATTAGATAGACATGAAGAAGGCCTTAGCTGAGCGAACATAAAGATGAATAACATGGGCATGCTTTCAGTGGTTTGTAGTTGCTTCCTACACCATTCCTTCTACTTAGTTATTTCAAAAATAGGGTACATGCATTCTTAAATTTGTGCACCCATTGACCTACATGTTGACCTATGTGCCCAACATCCTTGTGTAGAAGCATGCATCAATAACCATTAATGAAGATGAACCATCCTCTTACTCCTATGCAGTCACGTGCCTCTATATTAGACTTGGGTCCAGATGAGAAGTGTCTGCACATTCTTTTCTTGAAATTTTAATGACTTCATAGGTGTGTTGATCCTCTATATGGTATTGGAAGGCCTTGTACTGACTACGGGATGAATTAGAAAGTCAATACTTATGGTGACCTCTATAGTATACTTCCCTATTAAGCAAAAACCCAATAGCCTTTGAGTAATCCATTGGGCACAGAGTTTTTGGGGCTTGTGAATCCTGCACTTTGTGAATGCACTATTTGCACACCTTTGGCCTTCGAGTGATCTTAGGTTCACCTTGAAAGATAGAGAACTATGCCAAGATGCTTAGAGGAAATAAATTAATCTAAGAAACACTGCATACAAGCGCTTGGAGGAATTAGAACTAATTTAAAGTAAGGGTGCATAAAACACAATTTAGGGAAATGAAAAAGCATCTACTCTACTTATTTTACAAATATATACAAGGGTTAATAGAGATAGTGCTTGAGATGAATCCCATTGACTAGGATATATAATTCTTCTCCATTCATTCTGGTAAGTTGGAAGGCATTAAAAATCTTATAACTAGTGATGGTATATGGACAACTCCATATTGCATCAAACTTAGTGTGTCTTTCAGCTTTTGCTCTACCCACATTATAGTTGAGCACTAAGTCTCCCTATTAGACACTTCTCTCACTATCCCTTTTATCAAAGACCTTCTTGGTTTACGCCTATTAGATTTTCATGGTGCACATGGCTCACACTCTAGTTTCTTCAAGCTCTATGAGCTTTGTCATTCTTGCTTAGATGGGATCACTATCAAGCAACTCCAACTAATGTGTGAGTTCCACTGAAGGTAACTCAAGGAATGTTGGTAATCTGGATTCCCTTTCATAGACTAACATGAAGGGAAAGTTTACCAACACTCTTTTGGTTGTGATATGATCAAACCAAAGAGTGATTTTAATCTTAGTATGATAATCTCATTGGTTATCTTCTAGAGTCCTCCTTATGATGCAAATTAGTTCTTATTTGTGGACTCGACTAGACCATTACCCTAGGGGTAATAGTTTGATAAGGTGATCAATTAGATGTTGTGCTTGATGTCACATTCAATGATCTTGGTCCCAAGGAAGGCTAGCACATTTTTGGAGATAATGGTGGCCAGAGCACCGAATTTTGTGATAATTCCTTCGTATAAGCTCAGGTTGGATGTCTCATTAGCCTCTTTGAGTGCAACCACCTTTGTCCACCTTGTGAAATATTCAATGGCTGTAAGGATCCACTTGTGCCCATCACTTGATGGTGGGTTAATCATGCCTATGAAATCTAGGCCCCACTACATAAAAGGTTGATCAACTTGAATTAGGTGTAGTGGGAAGGTTGAAAGCTTTTGTTTACCTATGAAGAAGTAACACTTCTTGAAATTTTGTACATGCGCATGTGCATCTTTGAATAGAGTTAGCCAATAATAGCCAGTCTGCATGATCTTCATAGCAATGGTCTTAGGCAAGTAATGGCCTCCTATAACGCTGTTATGGAATTATTGAATAATTTTACTTGTTAGCTCTGCTTTAATGCACCTCAAGAGGACCCCATTGAGATCCTTTTATAAAATCGCATCTCCTATGAGTACATAAGGAATGGACTATAGTCTAAAGTGCCTACACTTATCTTTGTCAAGGCCAAGAGGATATATGTTATGCATATCTTACACCTAATTGTTTGCAGCTTCTTTATTTGCATACTTTTCTTCATGCAATAATAAGATCGTAGCATCATCTGGCTTCACTACTTCTACCAATTGCTCGCATATTCCCTTTCCTCACACCAACATGGTAACCTAGATGTCTATGTCATATTCCATCACCTTGGTGATCCATCCAGCTTACTTCTCGCTAATGTCCTTATTGAGCAGGAACTCCTTGATACTCATGTGCATGACCATGAGCTAGATCTTGTTGTTAGAGAGAATATTCCTATATTTATTCAACACTCTCATAATTGTGAATGTGTGCTTCTATATAAAACTATAAAACAACCCATAATCCTTTAGTGCCTAGCTAAATAAGGCAATTGGTTGGTCTAGATGATCCCTATTCTATTGTGTTAGAATGGTCGAGATGCCTTCAGTTTCACCAAATGCATAAAGGATGAAGTCCTTACTATAATTTGGGTTGATCAAGGTGGGAGCTTACATGATGGCATGCTTAATGGCCTTAAAACTATCCTTACCTTCATGCATCCAGATGAATGTAGTGTTCTTATTCAACATCATAGTGAGGGGCTTGACCATGACATCAAAAGTAGGCACAAACCTTCTCACAAAGTTGATTCTCCCTAGGAAACATTAAATACTCCTCTTGTGGCTTGGAATGGAAAGAGATGAGATAGCCTTGACTCATTTTGGATCAATTGCAAGTCCCTCTTTAAAATAAATGTACCTGAGTAGGGAACCTTCATGAACTACGAGATGCACTTGCTTGGGTTCAGAGATATTTTGAATTCTTGGCATTTTTGGAAGACCTACTTTAGTTCACCCAAATGATCTCCTACACTCTTAGAGAAAATGTTTATGTCATCAAGGTAGACAAAGATGACCTTATTAATGATCTTTTTAAAATTCATATATATGGATCTCTAAAAAGTTGTGCCCGCATTTGTCAAATTGAATGGCATGCATTGGTATGTAAAGGTTCCCCACTTAGTGGTGAACATAGTTTTATATCAATTACAATCTTTCACCTAAATCTGGTTATAGCATGAGTAACCATCTGGGAATGAAAATCTCTCTACGCATGTGACTATTTACAAGATTTATTCCATAGGCAGGAGAGGATAATGGTCTTTAAGGGAGGCCTTATTTAGGTCTCTAAAGTCCACATAGAGGTGTATCTCCCCATTATTTTTTAGCACTGGTACCAAGTTGGTGACCCATGAGGAGTGCTTGATTATAAGTATTATACTACCTCAATGATTTTGGAGAGCTCCTTGCACATCAATGGCTCCATCTTCATATTAACAAGCCTCTATTTTTGGTACACGAGCTACATGCCGGGGTCTAGCTAATTATATGATGCATGATGCTCAGATTAAAGCCTCGAAGATATTTTTAGCTCCTATGAAGATGTAATCATACCTCCTACTGAGTTGAATTAAGATTTTTATTTTTGGCATTGAGTAATCCTTACCAGCTTTGAGTGCCTTTCCTTTTGAAATAACTATGGGCATAGAGATATCCTCCTTGGCTGTCATACTATGCCTTTCTCCTTTGAATTGGTCAATATAATCGAAGATATTTTCTAGGGTGACCAGCACCTTTGGCAGTTTATTTCCTTTTAATTGGATGACTTTATCTTCATAGTCCTTACAATTGCTTCTGGTTCATGACGTAAAAATATACCTCATCTTATAGGAAGTTAATTATTTTATCATCACTTTCAAACATTTATCAATTCTCCATGTTATTAAGAACTGTTAGTTTGACCACAAGCTTGATGAGTTATCCAGACTCTTTCATAAGGTCACATGGGATGTCATACTATGCACCTACAGTCGTAAGACTATTTGCATCAAAATTTTGTGCCCTTGGTATAGAAATGATATTGAACACATTGAAACCCTCAATCATATCCCACACTCTATGTTTATAGGCTTTCATTAGGTCATTCTTAGTCATGGTCTGTATTCTAACTTGGTTGACCACCAGCTCACTATCACCCAACACTTGCAACACCTTGATTCCTTTCTTCCATGCAAGATGAAGGCCTTGAATTAGTACTTCATACTTGATAGTATTTTTTTATGTAAGCAAAATATAATATAAAAGCATGGAAGTATTTTTCTTTCTAGAGGGATACCGGTATAACACCGGTTCCTGTGTTGTTCTTACTTTGAGAACCATCAAAGTATAATTACCATATTCCTTCAAGACTCTCATGTGCTTTCAATAGTTCAATCAGCCCGATTTCTTCTTCCATGATGCAATATGTACCTAGTCCTATCTCTATGTTGTCATATGGATATCACTCAAAAATTTCACCTACCCATTCATCCATTAGATCATATGGGGTTTCTTCCAACAATGTCGCGACCTCATAGAGAATTGATTCCTCCTCTTGATTGAACATCACACAATTTTGCTCAACTGGGCTAGGAGTGTATGGCTCGACATGGCTTTTGAAGATAGGCTCTACTATGATGGTCACTTTTGTCCCATTTTTGGTTCTCAGTAACATATGTGACAAATCTAAAGACAAATATCCACCCATATTTGTCGTGAAGTCTCTAGAGAGCTAGATGGTAAAATAGGGAGGTAGGTCAATGATCACGATGTCCTATGCAATAGAGAGGCTTAGGCCTACATGAATCTTAAGATTTAGGTCCTTGATTATACCTATAGCCTTGAATATCATGCCATTGAGTTAGACTACTCATTTTAAAATAGGGTTGTATGCAATTCTAAGTGTGTCTATAATCCTCTTTGGCATTACTAAGTTGTTTGTGTCGAATTCGATCATGCAATTATGTACCAAGTGCTAGCTGATGATTAAGGAGACATAGAATGGGAGTAGCTTATTATTGACCTTGCACACCTACACTTATTATTTTGGTTAGCACAAGCTTGTATAAGTGGTAGGCATTGATCTGGGGACATGACACTCCTGGAAGCCTTTTAGTGCATCCTGGAATAGATTCTATTGAGTTGGAATGGTAAGCACTTCCCACATTGTAACATTGAGGCTAGTATTCTTCATCTACTCTACTATGTTGAAAGTAACTTGGGATCCTTTTAGCTATGGATTTGGAATGTTAGGATCTTCTAATGTTAGCGTACTAGTTTTGAGCACTTTTTCCTTCCGTGTGAACTTCTTCGAGCACAAGGGCTATACAGGAACTTTAGCTTGTGTACCTATGCAATTGATATGGTGGGTCAAAGTTCAGAGAGCTAAAGCTAGTATATCTTATTTTATAGCTCCTCTTTTGAATCTTGTGTTGAAATCAATTAGAGTGCTTCCAGTATTATGAACACTACCTCGATACACATAGTTGAAATCCTCCTCTTGCCAATTGATGAAGGCTGACCCATCCTATGGTTGAGCTAGTGATTGGACCTCTCCCATTTTTAGATTTGTACTACTCTCTTGTTCCTATAGCTAAGGCATGATTTTTACTATCAGTACCTAGTTTAGAACTCCATTTATGTATGTAGCTTGATCGTGCAGTTAGTTGCATGAAAAACACCATTTAGAATCTTAAGTTATATTATTTTGTATTGGGACAAGGGTTTTGGAGGTGCTAGTGGTGTCAACCTTCTGCACATAAGGTGCTTTATTAAATGTGAGCTAGTTCTGTGCTTATGCACTGCCTTGGTAGGGAGGTCTATTTAGCTAGTATTTCTGAGTGAAAGGCTGATGATATTTAGGATACTATGATTACTACCTTTTGAGGGAAACCAGCTCATTCCCAAAACTTTACAATAATATCTTTACTTCATGTAATTCATTGGAAGGAGTAGAGTATAAAGCAAGTGTGATTACTATAGTAAGGATAGGCACTAGCATAGGTTGCACAACTACTTTATTAGGAGGAGGTTGTATTAATACAAACATAAGGGGTATAGTTGCAATCTTGCCTTCTTGAATCAAACATTTTTTTGCACACACAACTACTTCATAAGCATCAAAGATAACCGTGCCTCTTATGGATTGAATCATTATTACAATATCACTATTATGATATTTTAGGAAATATAAAAATGTAGTGTTAGGAGATGGCTTACATAAGGCTTGGATTCTATCCTAGACCTTTTGGAATCTAAATTTCAAATCAACCATTGTTTCATATGACACTCGCTTGATAGTCCTGAGATACTCTATTAAGGAAATTTGATCACTCTGAACTTTAAACTACTTGCATAACTCTTCACCTAGCTTATCCCAATTATGAATAGAGTTTGGTTACAAGCCCCAGTACCATTGAAGAGATTTTCCTTTCAAGGAAGAAGCTAGTAATATAATTATAACATTATCTTGGGTGACATGGTGCACTATGTAAATATTCTTAATATATTGGATATGCTCCACAGGGGAGGTTGAATTCTTGCCCATGAAATAGGGTAGGCTCTTGAGAATGGACACCAGAATATCATCATATTGTGTTAGGACTAATGAACCATCTTAATTAAAGGGCACAAATACCTGATTCCCTAGTATAGTCATGAATGGGATAGGGAAAGGGCCCTTCCTAAAATAGAACCTTTTGAATGATGGTGTATAGTGAACTCTGGATGGAGACAAGCTTGCATCGTGCCTTCTAATGGGGGATAAAGATGCTCTAACTATCCTTCCTCTAGATGGTGTTGGAAGCTCAGTGAAATGGAAATAAACACCTCTTGTAGATGATATTTTTATTCTTAGCATGTAACTAGGGGACTGGTCTTTATGAATAAGAGGTGTTGGGAGTCACCATGTGCTTTTGTTGAGTGCTTTCTACACTTGATATCTAAAGAAAGCACCAATCTTTTAGATTCTACAATTAGTCCCACTAGGCATTCCAGAAACAATTGTCACTCAAAATGTGCACCAGTGGATGCTCAGTGGCATGGGGAAGCTTTGTAGTGGGGTGCTAGGTACAAATTTCTTATGCTGAATGTGGGAGGACTTGATGTTGGGTGCAGAAGTATTATTGCATAGTTGTATATGCGAGCATCAATTTTCTCATCATAATAATAGAAATATCCCCAAGGTGTGAGACCCTTACACTCCTTGGGATGAGTCTCTAGAGTAGGCCAAATTCATTTTATTCTAAGCATACCTGGTTTAAGACTAGCACGTAGCCCTAAAGAGTAGAAATGTAAACTATTTATAGTCTAAACCTAATACTCCTAGAGGAAAAAAGGGAGGGGAAAGGTAAGAGAGCACTAAAATGAAAATGTGATGCACCTAAAATTGAGTGAATGGTACTACTACCATAGACACATTGTAAACCCTTAAGAATAAGACAATATCACATAGTTTCCACCAAGTAACTCTACTTGCATGAATGCTTTGCATAGAGGCATGGGAACACAATGCAGCATTGAGAGGCATGAAAATTATCTAGAAACTAAGCCTACATAGACCCTGGTGTGCACAGGACATGATCTGCAAGTGAGCTATGAGTTTAATGAGGAGGTGTAAGAGATGAATGAAAAATGAGAGGGATGAACATTATCCACAAATGAGAATCAACAAATACAAGATAGCACATAGATCATCTAAAGAATGAAAAAAAGTGAACTTAATTTTCAATAATTTATAAGGTCCAGCCAATATAAGTGCTCATGGAAGGTAATTTCAATAGCGCGAGGTTTTTAAAATGTGTTGACCCTTTTATAATGGAATAACTAGGATTTTATAGAAGATCAAGCTGGTTTTACAATAAATATGCTACTTAGGCAATGGGAGAAGCATTTAATGCATTTGTGGCACCATGACCATGCTTCTTAAAGTTTGTTTGATGATTGGACTTGGGTTGGTGGTAGGATCACTTATTGATGCACGTGCATTGGAGAATAGAAGATTTTCCTATCAGTATTATAGGATGGCATGTACTCAAGCTTTGAGGTCAAGTAGCGTATTTTGCATTAAATTGTTCTCATAGTACCTCAACTTCACTTAACCACCTCCAACATCCTCTGTCTAGCTACCACTTAGTAAGTGGTGCTTCCTAATTTAACTCAAGTGTGGTGTTACAGGTTGACATGCATCATCTTGGTAGGTTCTCGAAGGAGCCTCTTTTGGTTTCTAGGCAAGAAGAACATGGACATGACACATGGAGGGTTAGTGCTTTCTCTAGGCAGTTGAGAACTTCCTTATGTTAGGATAAGTGTTAGGTTGCTATGTAGCATTGATATAAGGAAGGTTATGTGCTACGTATCTCAAAGGAATGGATGTAGGATCTTGTGCATAGGCATAGAACTATATTATATATGCACAAAGAAAGCCTTAAATCTAAGCACGCATGAAGATGAAGATATTGGGCATACTTTCAGTGGTTCATAGTTGCTTCCTATACCATTCCTTCTACTTAGCTATTTCAAAACTTGGGGACATGCATTATTGAATCCATGCACCCCTTAAACTGCACGCTAACCTATCTGCCCAACTTCTTTGTGTGTGAGCATGCATCAAGAACCTTTAGTGAGCATAAACCATCTTCTTACTTGTGTACAATCTCGCACCTCTATATTAGACTAAGGTGTAAATGGGAAGTGTCTATGCATTATCTTCTTAAAATTTTAAGGACTTTGTAGGTACATTGATCTTCTATATGGTCTTAGGAGGCCTTTCACTAACTGAGGGGTGACTTAGAAAGTCAACAGATCATAATAGAAGCAACTGCCCTTGAAAGAACATTCACACTATCCTAAAGTAGTCTTATGAAATTTTCCATGAAGAACATGATGTTCACTCTTGTCCTTTCTTATAATGGGATACACATTCTAAAATGTCTAATTACTACAATATATGTGATGCTTATACCCATAATATAAATGACTATCGATTGATCAAAAATATACATGAGGAATGCACGCATGATATGCATCAAACCTCTATCTCAAACAATCAAGATAATGGTGGATATCATGGACGAGGCTGAGAATGATGAGATGGAGGTGGGAATTTTCAACCATGAGCATGTTATAAGTGTGGATCTCTAGATCACTATCAGTGAGATTGTCCCATATATCAAGCATGTGATTTTTGTAAAAAAGAGCATTGGTTAGAGGAATTACCTAATTTGTATACAACATAAATAAGGAAAGAAATAAAAAAGGTGCTAGTATGATTCACATTGAGAAACCCCACTAGCGATCATGCTCTACCATTCAGCTAGCCCAACAGATTAATATCACCACATGTAATGGAGGATAGTATATATATATTCCACCTATTGAGAAGATATAGTGTGAAAAGCCTCATGCAATGAAGTATCTTGATACCTAACAATAGAAAGACATGTTCTAGGACACTATGACTTTGGTATATGAACTACAAGGGGAAACTCAATTTCTTAGGGATTGAGAAGCTGCCTAATGTGTTGATCTGCAAAAGGCCATGAAAACTCAAAATGTGGTGCTAGATGATTTCCTAGAACTTTACAAGCATCAATTAGAAGAAGATATTGTACCACCATTGAGTAATTGGCTTAAACGTTAGGTGCCAAAGCCAACTAAAAATCGACCTCATTTTCCATGACCAATTGAATATCATTAATTAAATCATGCTCAGTGATAAGATACTTCTATTTGTCCTAGACCTCAAGAAGATAAAGAAATACTGGTAAATGTTACCATCGATGGTTAATGATTTGAGACATTTTAGTTGACTCTAGCACTGAGGTCAATCTCCTCACAAAATATACATGTCATAAACTATCCAGGCCAACATTAGAACCATCGCCCAATGTGTTATTTATAGCCAATAAAACCCGTGCTCTACCAATTAGCATTCTTAAAAATGCAACTGTCAATATCCTTGGGTTACCTTTCAAAGTTGACTTTGAATTTATCTAATTGGTTGAATCTAATGATTTTCTAGCCCTATTGGGTTGTCTTTTGTGCTATGCAAACAATGTTAATTTAATATTCAAATAGTGATATATCAATTTTGAAAATACTAACCAGTGAGTCGTCATCACGTTGGACCAAGCACATGGGCCTCCATATATAGAACCTATTAGCACAGATGAGGATATTAATCATATATATGATATCATAGTAGAGATGGTGAGCATCATGACCCTAATCCTAATGGCATCCTCTGATGGAAGGACACACAGTCCCTTTTTGATACTACAAGTAATGCTTATAATTGTTGGGCCCATAGTGACTATGACCTCTTTGGAAGAGTGTGTAGTTGCATTGACAGTTGTTGAGGCATTCCATGCTAGTAACACAAATGCCATATATTTATCTGAATTATTATAGGATAAGTCATGCAAGGACCAATTATGGCTACACCACTAGAAAGTCTTGATGAAGCCCCATAGTTTCATGGGTAAATATAAGTCCATGATTTCATCCAGTGACACAAAGCCTTATATGACTCTGATACTAATTATCTGCATTCACTGGTTCACCTTTTTGATGGCATAACCATAAGGTGGTGGTGAACCCATAAAGAGCATCTTCTTTATTATAATCAAGTACGCTCTACTTTACATCACTGGTTTCATCATGATAATTGCTTATGGGGTACAATCAGCTATAGTGGGGTCCAAGCACCAGAACCACACCTAGAATTTTTTGAAACCATGTGGTTGGCTGAAGAATCCTTCTTGATAGAGTGATTTTGGGTACATGATTTTTATGGCACTTTACGTAATTGGGATAGAACATGGTATATTCATGAAAAATGACATTTAGGCACTCATTTCTAGTAATTTTTAAAAAATAACATGGTCTTGGCATTGTCTTACTCATCCCCAATGATGGACTTGTGCCTCATGCTCCAAGCCATGCATTAAATAGTTTTTGGTGACCCCAGTCCTATTGAGGATGATCTAAGACATATACATGGTGTACCAGAAGAAGGCTTGGTTATTTTTAATGATATATTTGCATATTCCTTCCCTATACTGGAACCTATGCTCAATCAAGCACACCGTGAAAAGATTCACAAAATAAAGAAAAAACTAGTGTTTCACATTGATGAAGGTGGAGGTTACGAACCACCTAAGCCATTGAAAAATCATTGAAATGTTCCCATAGACTATGGTGCTTGAACTATTCATGATACTGGTCCTGATGCAAACCACCTATACTCAAAACCTCTCTAAACCATCCAGTGTAACTCAGTATGGAGGAAGCACCAAAGATAGCTATTATGGGTAACTATTGGTCTAATACTGAGATTTCAAAAGTATTTGAGAAATTAAAAGAGTATCAATATTTTTTTATAATAAATTATAATGAAATGAAAGGTGTTTGTCTATCTTTAGGCCAAATGCATATCAAACTGGTTGAAGGTGCTTGACTAGTCAAGAAATGACCATATAGGATGAAACCAAATTTATGTGTATGGGTGAAAGAGGAAATTGATAATATGTTGTGCACTAGAGTTATAACCCTAATTGACAAGTGTGAATGGGTCAGGCCCATGGTAATAAGCATAAAGAAAGATGGGTGCATTAGAATATGTGTTGATTACAAAATACTTAATGCATCCTGCATTACTGATCCTTTTCCAATGTCATTCATAGAGGAAATCCTTGAATGTGTTTTAGTGTGTGAAATTTACACTTTCATAGATGGATTCTCCAAATACTATCAGGTCCAGATCGTAGAGGAGGATCAACATAAGACTACATTTGCTACCAAATGGGGGTCTTTTGCATATGCCATTTGGGTTAAAAAATGCACCTATAGTATTCTTTCATATATCCATTGAGGCCTTTAAAGACTTCATCCATAAATTCCTTTAGGTTTATTTGGATGATTGGATAGTCTATGGCTTGGTCAAAGATGATTGTTCTAATCTAAGGCTTATGCTTGAGTGTTACTAACTACTTCAAATTTAACTTTATTTAAAGAAATGCCTTTTTACTACAACATTAAACATTCTTCTTGATCACATTATCTACCAAGATGGACTTTTGATACACCCTACTAAGGTAGATATCATCCTTCATTTACCAACCCCGACATCCTAGTGCATGGTTCGTGCTTTTTTAAATCATATTGTGTATTATCATAAATTCATATGAGATTATGCCAAGATAATCGTGTCATTAGAGGAACCCTTGAAACATAATGAAGACTTTATTTGGACCCACTCTTTCCAAGAAGACTTTAAATACTTGAAGGACAAGCTTGTCACTGCACTGATTCTCCAGATCCTTGATTGGACTAAACCATTCCATGTCCATGTGAATGCTTTTGGTATGGCCATCGATGCGATAATTGTGTATCTTAGAGAAGGTCATGTTGATCACCTCATCTATTTTTCAAGTATAAATATTACTCTGAATGAGATAAATTATAAAAGAACAAAGTGTGAAGCACTTTCCATGGTTTATGCTTTACAAAAAATTTCACATTACCTATTGGAAACTCCTTTTGTGTTCTATACAAACCGTGAATATTTGAAATATTTGGTTAATAAACATGTGTTACATAGATGCATCTACTAATTTATTATGTTATTCAAAGAATTTCAATTATCTATCATGGTCAAACCAGGTAAGACCAATTACAGTCCTGACTATCTATCTAGAATTGATTCTAGTGAACTAGCATGAGCCATTGAGGATGACCTGCCTAATGTACATTTGTTTCATGTTTGAAATTTTCTTGAGGATTTAGAAGATATAGTAATTTTTTTAGCTACTGGCAGAGTGCCAGATCATTTTAATCCATAGGCTAAGAAGTAACTAGTCATCCGCACTGCACCCTTCTAGATCATTAGAGGGGACCTCTACAAGATTGGACGAGATGAAATCCTTCAATGTTGTGTCATGAAATAAGAACATCCTGAATTAATCCATGAATTTCATGAAGGAATTGCTAGAAGACACTATGCTGGTGAGTCTACTATGCATAAATTATTTTTAGTTGTACTATGGTGACCTATGATTTTTCATGATGACAAGCTACATGTTAAACAATGTGATATTTTCCATTATGTGTGGAAACTAAATTTCCAGGATGCCATGTATTTACATCCTATTTTGTCTCAAGAACCATTTGAGAAATGGGCTATTGATTTTATTAGCCCCATTAACCTATTTGGATGATGTATAAGTTCTTGATATATCATAACATCAACTCATTATCTCATGCAATGGCTTTAGGCTATGCCAATAAGGGATTTTACTATAGAAACTTACATTCACTTCATATGGGAGCATATTATAACCCTATTTTGTTGTCAATTAAGTTTTACTATTGATTACAATAAACATTTCCTCAATGAGACTATCCACATATTACTTGATGAGTTCATGATTGCCCATCACAAGTCAACACCGTATAATCCCTAGGCTAATGACACTACTGAAGCATTCAACAAAATCTTGGGAAAAACACTTAAAAATATTTGTAATATTGGATGCACCATCTGGGATGATCAAGTATTTGCAAGACTTTAGGCTTACAAAGAACCTACAAGCACCTCAAGAAAAGTACACCCTTCAATCTAGTGTTTGGAACTAAAGCCATTTTTTTATAGTTGAATTCCTGGTACATTCTCTCTACATTGCACACATCAGATAATTAGATGATGAATCTTTATTTAAATCACATTTTTATGCTTTTTTATAGTTGAATGAAGCATGTTTTCTTGCTCACTAGAGTCAAGATGTGGAGAAAAACAAATAAAAGGCATGGCATGATCGCCACCTAGAATGAAAGTTTTACCCCATGACTCTAAGTTTGCATGCCACTCTGGGAAGCTCCATGTTCACTGAGATGATCCTTTTGTTGTTCATATTATTTGTCTTATAGGTGCTTGTAATTTACAAATATTGGATGGCCAATTTCTTCTTAGGAATTACAATGGTAGCTGGCTATGGTTGTATTTCTCCGCTTAAAGCTTTTAGTTTAATTGTATCAATAAGGTGTATGCCATTTGTTTAGAATATCTTGTTTTCAATAAAGCATTGCCTTAGTTGGGTGCCCCTTTATTTTCATTAATTTTTTTTTTAGATTATTAATTATTTTTTTGTAGAGGACCACGATGTATATTTAGTATGGGGTAAGGGGTGGTACATATATTAGGAAATTATCCATAGGAATGCGCATTCAAGCAAATAGGTCTAAGAATAGAGATTCATGCCAATGGTATGAAGATTCAAAGGGATATATAGCTTTCATACACTTTGAAAAAAATTACTAGGCTAAAATGTGCCATTAATATAAAGAGACAGTGGTTATGATAAGCATGCCAACATCATATCATGATGATACCATTAATCACATTTATGGTGAGAAGTGATAGTTGAAGGAAGGAGTCTGTTAAAATGCATTAATTGTGAGAAGTGATGGTCAAAGAGGGGGGGGTAGTAAATTAAAGTTAACCCCCTCAATTATATAAAAATACATTTAGGGTCTCATTCTAAACTTTACCTTTGTTTTGAATGTGATTTTTCAGAGCCAAAGAGAAAACAACTACGTTCAGGCAATTCCAGGATAAGTGCAAAATATTCATTTCCTATTTATTGTTTCTTGAGAAAGATCTTGTCTGAGTGATCAAGAGTAAGATAGTTAAGCTAAAATCACACATAGGAAATTTGGTAATTATAGGTTGCAAAGGTCAGAGTCTTCCATTAACATGCATTGAAGTAAGAGAGCCGAAGACACTCCCACAATAAACATGTGTTATTTTGGAAACATTAGATGACTACGCCTCAACCTTCAGGCTCCATGAAGGATGATGTAGCCTAATAAAAAGGCCTAAAATAGTGAGACATTACCATCCATTCTATAGGAAGAGGATCTACATTTTTATTTTATTTTTCGGGGGTGGGGGGGGGGGGAAGTAGTATTAATTAGAGAGGAAACACCTGAGGAACATAATGAGTGCATGGAAGGCCAAGGATCAAGAATGGTATGATAGACTAAGAAGAAGGACCAAGTACCTCCATCTTTGCCTTTGATGATAGAAGAGATGCATTACTAAGAAATGGTGTTATGTGAAGATAATTTGGTATTAAATGTACCTATGTGTACCATTTTTTACTATAATCATCACCAACTAGGAAATGAGGTTGAGTTACAAAATGACTATCGAGTCAAGCACCAAAACACCAAAAGTGAATTGGTGTATGACTTAAAAATATTTAATGCCTTATATTTTTTAGGGCTCTTCCAGTTGTTTAACCTCCCATATATTGGAAAACCAGTGGAGGCAATAAAGTTTCTACTTTCACACATCCATGAGGACTATATATGTTTTGTTGGGCACTGCATGAATATTACACCTGAAAAAATCAATAAGGTGTCAGGGTTACAATTTTTCATCATGGACCTTGAATTTGATTTGGAAGACTCAGAGGAGATATAAAATACCACCACAATGCTAGGATACCATAAGCAGGGCCATGCCATTCACATTAAAAACTTATAATACCCTACCTTCTAAGTAGCAACATGCATCATTATGACCAAGATTGGTGGCATTGATCGATGCAAAGAGGTGGGCGTGGCTCACCTATTTATCACCTATAAGGTAATCAAGGGGCTTAAATACAACTAGGCTATGTATTTTGATAACAAAATTATACTAGATGCAGAGAGGACTCGCCAGATACCTAGCCATAGGTTCCTATGGGGGGTATTTTTTTTGTTGATGGTGTTTGATGAAACTGGTGTACCTAATTACACCTCTGGAGAACTAAAATGGTTGTACCCACTAGATCATAAGTCCCCTACAAATCACTATAAGGCATTTACATGCCCCAGTTATATCACTATGAATTTTAAAATCAAGATGAATTCATAGTATAATGGCATGAAGGAAGCCCTTGGAAATGAATGGTGCATTCCAAAGGACTTACCCGTCCAAGTTGGGAAAAAAGTCAAATTTATCATTAAATAACATTTTTATTTGGTGCATATTAGGATGTCCCCCTATGGAGAGCTTTCTACTTGGTTGAAGCTTCCCTATGCCTTCATAATGCATTATTTTATCAACTCAATGAATTTCATATATGATGCACAACCCCTCACCCTTAAAGCAGAATAAATTGACTCAAAGATTCACACTCTTCGATAAATATATGGCTATCTTGGCAAGAAGCCATACATAGAAAAACATGACACTGAAAGAACTGAAATCAAAGTTCACCAGACCGTGGTCAATTAAATTGTTCATAATCTATTATATGTGTTGTGACCTAAAAAGAAAGCTTTAGGAGGCACAGATCATGTAAGAGAGAAGCTTCCTCTAGTATCACCACTTGATAAGAAGAAGTGTACTGAGAATGATGCCAGCATAAGTTCATGTCCAGATACACTAAAAAGGCAAAGGACTATCCAGACACCACTATTAAGGGCCTCCCCACCAAGGGCATCACTACCAAAGACTTCACCCAAACAAGATACATACGAAAGATAACCAGAGTGTACAATGGCATCACCACCAACCAATATTTTAGAACAGGAAGAGCTTGAGGGACAGGGAAGAATTGGAGTTAGACTAAAAAAACACCTTCCCCAATGCAAGAGGAGGAGACCACCCTTGAAGAGGCACAATTGGATGTAGAAAATCCACTTGTCAAAGAGAGGGATGATTTTAATACATAATGAATGAGTGGCATGAGCATTGATAGCACTTCATTGGCACCATATATGGATGTCAAGATCCTTGAGAGAGATCCCCTCAAAGGGAAACAACTGGATGACTTCAAAGTTCAACCACCTTTGGTTGATCCAACCACCAACCTATGCACCCAATACCAGACAAGCTTTCTTGATAGGTTATTATATTTATATTCCCATATTCATCCAAAGGATGCAAATATTGGCACCAAGCATCGGATGTCATTTTTTTGGACATGTATAATAAAGAACACCATTTTGCAATACCTTATGATAGCCTAGTTTTATATTCTAAAGCAATAGTGTTGTCCACTATTATTTGGTTTGATCCCCAACAGGTCTCCCCTTTACAAACTAGCGCTACATTTTTGAAAATGGACTTTGAAATCACAAGATAGAATGTGCTTTTAGATTTTGATGTGCACACTATAGAATAAAAACATGGCTAGGTGGTGGAGATGTACAATAAAGAAGTTTCTACCTAGAAGGCACCTAAAGAGGAAGTCGCAGTGTTGAAGCAACAATTGGAAGAAGCCACAGTAGCCAAAGTCAAGAATTTAAATTTATGTAAAGCTATTTTGGACAAGGAACCATCATTGGTAGATGGGGTCCCCTTAGAGGGAGAAGATATTGATAAATTGGAGACCCTTGTAAATATCTTGTTAAAGCAGTGTAAGGAGCAGACCTCACCCAGAAATGAAACATTATAGGCAGTTGAATAGTTCTATGAAGTAGTGGAAGTCTATAGATGATCCCTACAAAGGATTAGGGAAGTGATCCCCATCTTGGATGGGATTTTTGATAAATTAGCACAGTTTAATAACATTTTAGGGGATTGAATCCAGTCAAAGGAGTCTCAATGGTAGCAGTTGGTAGATGTTACCCTATTTATAAAACACTGCATTGAGTTTGCTAAGGAATTTAAAGATGTCAAAATCATGGAAGAAATAATAAATATGCATCGACAACAAATAAATTCCAAATTTATGTCTCTCTGAGATTAGGTTGTGAATGAGGTCACTACGCTTGAAGAGGTCCAAAAGGATGCTTCCACATCCTTAGACCAATTGGTTAATAAGGCAAGTGAGTGCCTTGATCAACCTGAGGAGATTAAAAAGTTGAAACCAGTGATATAGGAAATAAAAACAAAGTTGGTCGACACCTTGTCACATTGGGAAGGTGTCAGAAATCAAATTAAACAAGTTGGCCTTAAATTTTTTGTTGAGGTCGGGACTAATACTTAGTCTAGGATAGACTAAGAGAGTAGTATGGGGTGATATTGGACCCCTAATTTTGACTAAGTATTTTATCTTCTGGCATAAAAACATCATGGCATGGAAATACCATAGTGTAGAAATAACATGGCATAGGAAGACCATGGCACAAAACCAGCTTGGCATGGGAAGATAATGGCTCATAATATCATGGCAAGAGAAGACCCAATCAAAGAAGAAGGCATAACAAATAGAGGACCTAAGAGCAAATCACTCAATATATTAATGAAAGACTTGGGGAATGTGAGAGAAGTGTGAAACGGTTGAGGAGCAATTCTTAAGGACAAAACAAAATTTAATCATACATGAGTTTCACATCAGCCTACATGAAGGAGGACATTTGGCAACCAGGATCTAACATCGAATGAGAATATAGGGCTGTTAAGGCTCGGGTCCTTAGGGGAAAATAAGTAAATGACTACCACGACTCTTAGTCTACTATAGATCATTGGCTAGTCACCTAAGTGTCATAAATAATGTAAAAATTTGTTTAGGGAAAATAAGTATAAATATCCCCATGTAGATATGTGTAAGGCTGGCTAAACATTAGTACTATGTAATGATTGATTGTGGTAATAAAAAAATCATGGAAGTTACTATTAGTTCTATTGTTATGCTACAAGTTGTAGTTAAGTTGTAACATTAAGTGATCAATACATTTGTTATGTAATATGTGATTTGTATTTAACTATAATGACCAGAATCTACATTATATGAATTTGCGTAATAAGTACTTTGAGTCTCATGGTAGTTATATTAGTAATCATGTTTGTTTACATAGTTGAAATAAGGTCCATGACCGTGTATTTTATTTTTTGTGTAATCAGTAATTAGTTATATGAATAAACACTATTAGTTGACAAGCATGTTACTATGAAACATAACCCATGGAAACTAGTTTTTGCGTGCTTCGGGTGAGCATGCAAGAGTCCAGTGTTATATGAAATGCTAGCACATTAGCTTGTTGGGAACTAGACACTTTAGCTCCCTAAGGAAAAGTTGATAGAAAAACACGACAAGGTTTATCATATGAATATTCAAATATTCCAATGGATTTTATTTTGGAATATTCTTGAGATTTAATGTAATTTTAAGTGTTATTAGATAATCAATCTTTTATAAAAAAAAATTAATTTTTTTTTTATAATACTTAAGATTGATATGTACTGTATGGGAAATCAAATCATATTATAACCTCATATTCAAGGCTAATTATGTCAACTGTTAAAGGGGATTCAACAAACCATCGCATGCATTTATCCGTATAGGGAACTCCCCAAACAACTTTAGAAAAGATGGATCTAGTTTTATATTGTGTCCACAACCTAGATAAAATCAGAGGGAACACTATAATTAAGTACTAGGTTGTCATCCTCCACATTTTTGAGTTGATTAGATTTGGAATCCCTCTCAAAATCTCATCATAAACAATGAACAAACAAAAAGTAGTTTATATAAAATCTTCTAAAAGAGTAAATCCTCCCAATGAATAAAAGATTAATTCTTTAAAATCTTTGTCCACAGTGGAAGGTCGAGCAGAGTAGCATATTTCTTCCCATAAACTCCCCTATTTGGGAATAGACCAAAACTCTACTGATATACATGTTGCATTTGCAAGTAAGGGAGAGGACCCAATAATCATGCGACCTAACTTCGTGCATGTGTTGAGCCTAAATTGTGCCACATCAACACTTAAAATTGACGTTGATGGATAGCTTAGTGAGTCTACTTCTCAACTCTAATTTTCAAATCATGACATGTCTATATGGATCTAGTGTTTTGATCATCATACAAGAGGTCCTTATGGGGCCAATTTGGAGGTCCAACTGACCCCTATGCATGTTATGCCCAAAAAAACTCAAGTGGGGGCCAATAGTGGGGTGTACACTCTCCCAAAAATCAAATGACTGTGCCAAAAGTGGGGAGTTTAAAATCTAATTAATACTGCATAAATGGTAGTGTGTACACACTAGGCTCAAGGTGGAAGAGCATTTATGTCTTGACATCTTACATTTATGACCCACCGCCTCCCATTCATTTCATCAATGCTTGGGTATTTCACCGTAACCTTCTAGCATATTTGTCTTGATTCATGTCCATTGCATGATCAGGGAAGATGAGATGGAGGGTTTAAGGGATGATACACCAGTAAAAGTAACAGTATCAGCATGAGCATTCACACTCACTTGCCATCACTACTTATAGGTGAGGTTTCTTACACCTCACTAAGGTTGTCAGCCATTTGGTTTTTAAAATGTTAATAGCTTCGAATATCTGTAAAAAAAATTATAATTTTGTTTGGTCATTCCATCAATTAAGACTAGTCATTTTGTGAATTGTTCGACATCGATCTATGAATTATATGGGTAATTAAAGATATTTATGTGTGCATGAAGCCCAAAACCTGCTACCGTGGAAGATCTAGTGGGGTGTGAGCATCATTAGCAAAATATTTACCTAAGAACCATATGGCTCACAACTTTAGTCAGGTGTAAAAATCCTCACATGTAAACCTCCATTCCCTATTCCCTGCTCATCGAAATTACTTGAACATTTAGTGATGAAGCACTACAAAAAAGAGGGTTAAGATTATAGGCATGCATGTTTTTTATGGGCTTGTTGAATGGACCGGTGAGAACACTTTATTGTTGACTAGAAATGGCATTCAAAGTCACCCTATGATAAAGGATTTTGTAAATAATATTCATTGTCAAAGGGTGACTTTGAATGCTCTTGATAGCGAACAGATGGTAGCCATCTCCATTTGTGTTGGCATTTTCTAACATGGTTAAACTTTCAATTTTGTTTGGCTATCACTGTTCATATGTGAGTTTTTTAAAATCTCATCAACCCTATGAGGTAAATGGTCATATGGCTTAGACTATTTGTTTAAAAATAAGTAAACCCCTTGCAACCTATGAAGAATATAGAATTTTCAAATTTATAGGTTTATTTGAATTTTGATTTATGCAAAATGGCTTACTGGGTGCAGGTACCCAAATTTTCAAAGACACATTTCATGAGAGGATTTTCTTTACCTATCATTGCTTACAGGTGAGGTATTAAAAACCTCACTAAGGCTATGAGTCTTTCTAAATTTTTTTTTAAGTCTTGGATTTTGTACATCATTGCTTACAAGTGAGGTTTTGTTGAAAAGGAAGGGTCTTTCAATGTTTTCTATGTGTGAATCATTTAGAATTAGTAATTTTTGGATTGTGAATATAATGGTCAAAATAATTTCTTGTCGACTATAAGAAGCACTGAAAATAATTCCATAATAGAGGAGTTTGTAAAGAAAATACATTACTATGGGGTGACTTTCAATGCCTCTGATAGTCTATGATAATCGTCATTGCTTCCACCAACAGAATAACTTCACCTATAAGTAGTGATGATAAGCGAGTGTAAGATATTATGCTGATGTTGATGCTTTTATCAGTGTATCATCCCTTAAACCTTCCATCTCCTCTTCCTTACTCATATAATGGAAACGAATGGGCATAAAGATGTTAGAAGGTTGAGGTGAAATACCCAAGCATCGATGAAATGAATAGGAGGCAGTGGGTCATAAATGTTGGATGGTGATACATAAATGATCTACCACCTTGAGTAGGATGACAAAATATTTAGCAACGAAGTAATACATAAAAGAGGGTTAAGACTACCATTGAAGTTTGCAAGCCATAATTACTCATTCTAAATGATTCATCGATAACTACACTGAATTTAATAAATCTTAATTGACAAAATGACCCAACAAAATTACTACTTTTTTTACAAATATTCGAAGCCATATTAACTATTTTTTTCACTAATTAGTTGATTATTTTGATTTTTTAGTTATTTGTTTTAGTTGGTTAAGTATGAAAAATATTGTAGGAATGTCATTTGGATGATTGTAATTGTTAGAAAACCTAAAAATGAAATTGAAATAAAAGACTGAAATATGTTATATTAGACTATTATTTTATATTATATGTTAGTATTCAAAGGTATTTGTTGGTGAGCCTTATACAATTTTTTTAATCATGTTGGATGTGTAATTTAATTTTATATTATGTGTTATTATCTATTGGTTGGGAATATGATTTTGTTATTTTCTAGTGAGCCTTACTCTTTTTTTCAAATATGTAGGGATTTAGATTGCAACAGTAATAAAAATTGAAAGAGAAGTAAATAGAAGACAAAGGGGATGTATAGTTGAGTACAAGATATTGTAAAAAAGTGAAAAGTTATTTTAAAAGTTTACACATTTTTTTGTAATAATTTGATAGGATTATAACTGATGATAATCAGTGAAACGACATATTGTAGTTGAGAAGTAATATAAAATTTATATTTCTAAACTTAATTTTTACATTTATCCATGCAAATCTTAAATCTAAATATTAATTGTTGAGATAATATGTACTAATAATAATACACTATCTTGTACACAAGTTAAAAATATTTTTATGAATATTTACAGAATACCAATGTTCAAGTATTGGGTTCTTATGTGTTTTTAATCATTAAAAAAACCATCTAATTTTTAATAGAAAATATATTCTAGAGTTGGGTCCCATACCTTCAATTACCCTTTCAATTATTAGACTCCACTCAACTATTAACTCCTCTCCCTTATTATGCGATCTAAAGATACTAAGATTTTTTTTTGATAAGATCATCATTTAAAGACATTGTCTTTCCTGTTAACAAGAAAAGCTTTGGAAAATACATTGATTTGAATAAAACAATAAAATCCTTCCATGCATGAATTTCTATGTACCTATTCAATGTATTTTCATCCCAATATTTTATTTAGCATATGTTAGACTCTCACATTATGATGAATTTCCCATCATTATTATTTTTTAAAAAACTATGAAATTCAACATCCTGTAATGTGTTAGTTGTGTAGTCATTGTAGTACTCAATCTTATTATATTTTTAAATCAATTTATTCTGGGGTTGTTTTTTTTTGTATTGAAAATATGCAGATTACATAAAGAGTTTGATGCTCATGAGAGCATTTGAGAATACAAAACTATTAGCAGCATTAAAAAACAAGAGCAACATGGTGTTAGCAACAAACAAAATCATTCAAAAACATGATATAAAAGTACATTTCATCCACTTTTACAAGCATGAACATCTGTCAACCGTCATACAACATATTTTTCAATCCTTGACCAACATGCATTTTTTTGTTACATAGCAACTGCTTCACTTCAAATTTATTTTGCTGAATCTGGAATGCCATCGTTGTGTTTTTCTTCAAATCCCCTTGTCACTGTGAAAAAAAGAGAAACAATACTAAGAAAAACTTTAGAGTAAATCTATAGAATTTTTGTTCTCTGATGAAAAGAAGATTTTAGAGAAAGATGCCAAATATCTATTCTTCCATATTTGCAATAAAATAACTTGTCTAATGGTATCCTTAACAATATTTTTATTCATGCATATCCCCAGAAGTGCTTCTTTCTAGTTTCGCCGATGACTAAATATAGCAAACAAGTTAATGAAAATGGTTTTCCATTGTTTTTTAGCATATGCATAGTCCCAAAACACATGTTTTAAGTCCTCTCTTGAATGACAAAATGGGCAATTTATGGGTTGGATCACAGTACCTTTCAATCCATCTCCTATAGGCAGTTTATAATGCAGGGTTTTCTAGGTCATAATTTGAGCATCTACACCAACTTTAGATTTCCAAATTTGTGTACTCAAATTGGACCAAAGCGTTTCACTAATTTGACATTTCCATTTGAGATTTAATCTAGGATTTATAGGGACATTAGGCAGAAAATGAATATAAATTTTCTTCAAAGGAAAGGCATTGAAATGATAACGTGCTAACCATCTCCAATCTTTTAACACGAAACAGGGGTACACATTTTCATGGACAGTGCCCCCAGAACCAAAGACTACACAAAAGTGATAAATTGTTTAACTTAGTTGTTCAATCTATAACATTTTTGAAGATTATGCCATGGAGTCCAGTTCAACAGAGAAAAATCTCACATATCACCAAACTACTGCACACCTTTCTTAAACAAATAATATCGTTGTTTATAAAAAATAATGACTAAAATTACCTTGATACCGAATGAGTTTATTCTACCATATAAATGAAGGTATAACACTGAAACCATACTCTAAATAAGCTTCTCTCCATTCTAAAAAATGACAAACATTCTGCCGGAGTTTCTAAATAAATTACAAAGGAGAAGAAGCTCGAATTTTGAAAAAGGAACATGCACTCTTTTTAATTTATTCTGTTTTTAATTCGTAGAGACATACCAGTTCATTTATTTTAAGCTTATTCTAAAGATGGTTTTTATTTTGACCTTTTTATGTACACTTACCGCCAATCAGAAATTAAAGTTACCTATCAATATTTTATTCATGTTCTGTCATTTACCAATTTCATAGGATTCCACGTGGGATGTACGCAAGTCTTTTGAAAACTGACATCAATTTCTACAGAGCCAATGGCCATCATTATTATTATTTGATTAATTTATAATTAGTGAAACACCTTCCACTTTTTTTCCTCTTCCGACTAATGTCGAGCCTTGGTCATTAAATGTAGCTTTTTGAATTAAATTAGCATATTATTTTCATATGGCATTTCTTATGCTTGATAGTTAAGCATGGCCATCGCTTTTTGGGTGAAATGAAATTTACCACTGCTGCAACTTCATTTAATAAATTATTCCTAGTCGTATATTTCTAGGTGTAGTTGCATTTATAAATGTATTTAACAAATTATATGAATTATATCCATTTATTTTTATTAAACCTTGGGGTTGTATGAAAAGAGCTAATTTGTCAATGTAGTGCCATTGTTTGGAAGACCATCTACAAGCTCCATATTTATAAAATTCATGTTAAGGTCATGATGCTTTAATATCTAGGCAATAATCTTGGTGTTTTTTAAAGAGCCAATTTCTTGAGGGTTTAATATTACTATAGTTTTATTCTGTTGGTTTGATATTTAAAATAATTTGCATATTTTATGGGCAATTTTTGTCGTTAAGTTTTTTAATTTGTAAGTTCAAATTTTTAATTATATTGAAGTTTATGAATAAATGTAAAACAATTTTATGTATCAATAAAATTCTGTATTAAGTTGTATATCAAAATTATTTCAATCGTCATTATTTAATCTATAGTCTTCAATTTGATCTTAAGATTATATAGATGAGTGTTAAAGCCCACGTAATTTGATTTTAGTATATTCTATTTTTTTGTTGTATTTTATTAAATTTATTTTATTTTAATGATTTTTTTTAATTGGTTTTTATTTAATTTAATTTTAAAATAATAAAATTTTATAAAATTATTTTTTATATTAAATTAATTAAATTTTCAAAATACAATTAATGTGATATCGTTGTAGTTGACTAAGTGTTTTTATTAAGTTAAAAAAAATTCTCTAATTTTTTGTGAATAAGATTTTTTCATAAATGATTTATAGTCAAAATTTATATTACAGTGAATGGTTGTCGGTTTAACTGGTGAAGTTGCTTCACTCACAAAGAGTCCACTAGGGATCAATTCTTGCTGCTAGCAAAACTTGACATGTGAAAAGCGCTGAGGTCGAGATCGTGCCCCGAATGACTTTGGTGGAATGGATACCCCTCAATTCTTGGTTCTGCACTTAAAATCACCATATAAAGTAATGATTCATACAAATAAAAAATTATATATATATATATATATATATATATATATATATATATATATATATATATATATATATATATATATATATATATATATATATATATATATAATTTTTTATTTGTATGAATCATTACTTTATATGGTGATTTTAAGTGCAGAACCAAGAATTGAGGGGTATATTACAGTGAATGGTTGTCGGTTTAACTGGTGAAGTTGCTTCACTCACAAAGAGTCCACTAGGGATCAATTCTTGCTGCTAGCAAAACTTGACATGTGAAAAGAGCTGAGGTCGAGATCGTGCCCCGAATGACTTTAGTGGAATGGATACCCCTCAATTCTTGGTTCTGCACTTAAAATCACCATATAAAGTAATGATTCATACAAATATATATATATATATATCAGTGTGTGTACACACACATATATATATTACACTTAACCAAATTACTTTTAGTTTAGATAGTTGTTAAGTGGAAGCTCTAGATACAAGCATGATGATAATGTAATTTTTTTTTTTTTATCTGCTATTAATTATTTTATTGCCTTTATGTTGTAAATTTACATGTAAATTCTACTCTAAACAATTTACAATATAAATATAGAATTTTTTTCTAAAAAAACTATTGTTAATTAAGTTAAGTAAATTTATATAACAAATTTACATATAAATATACATAAATAATTTATCAATAAAAAACAATTTAAAAATACGAATTAACTATTCTACAACCCCTGTTAATAAATTTTTTATTTATTTCATCTTTCCTTTTAAAATAAAGAAGAGATCAAATATTATTTGAAGGGCCATGGCATTTAAAACCTCGAGCTTGTTCCTGCCATACCTATATGGGGTAATATAGTATGGCCTTGCTTTGATGCTTTGATGTTTTGGAATTAGTATAATCTTTAAGATGTTAAGAGCAAATCTATGCAACTTTCTCAAAATAATTAAAGTGAATATTTATAGATTTAATGGATTCAATGCTTTCATTTCTAGATCTAAACATCCCTATGGGCATTAGATAGTGTTGATTTTCAAAGATTAAATCTAGATTCAAAAGTTGATTATGGAATAACCCCTTTTGAATGTGGCATTTTGTATTAGCATGGCCATCTTAGAAAATATTGTCCATATTCGAAAAATATTGAGTAGTATATACCCTTTTTGAAATAAAGCATACCTAATCCCTTTTAGGTTTTATTCACTAACAAGGTCTTCAAAATTGAACACCAAGAATTAAGTTGTGCAACAAATGAAAATAAAAATGTAGTGGAAAATAAAGAATGCCCAACCATTACCTACCATTATAGAAGAAATGATTTTTCTACTTTTATTATTTCAAAAGTAGTATTAGATACTTTAGGTGTAGACAAATTGAAACAAAATGATCTGACCTTGCTAATGGTAGATATCTTCCAAATTAAACGTGCTTTTTGGTTTTCTTAACCAATTCTAAATTTGACATTTAAATTAGTATTTTTTTTTTAAAAATATTGAATCCTCATACTCAAACAAGAAAGAAAAGGAAATTTTGGAAACCCTAAAAAAAAAAAAAATTACATCCCTCTTTAAGAGTTCCTCTATAAATGATCTTATTAAAAAAAATATGAGGAAGATAAATAAGATAGGGAGATAATGGAAGGAGAATGGCATTCCTACCAAGAGAACAATGCTTAAATCAAAGGATGGAAGGGGGAAGATCCCTTCTGAGAGATTATGAGTATATTATCATGCAATGTTAGGGGAAGGCTCCTCTTAAAATGGAGAATGTTGAATAAAAAAATTAAAATAAATTATCTTGATATTCTCCTTCAAGAGCTTTAGAATGCTTTGGAATGATATATGTATAAATAAATGTAAGTTCAAATGTAAATTTATTGAATATAATGGTATTTGTGTTAAAGAGGTTTATAGGGTCTTCTTTTACTTTGGAATATGATTGTTTAAAAAGGTTTGTTTAAAGATTCTTTCAAAAATTGGTCAATCCTTATAATATAGGGTGAAAAAGATAATTATTATGCTTTGATTTTAAATATCTATGTGTATGTATGGGTTAGGATGACTTACAATTATTATTTTCTCTCAATAAAATAAGACTTGAATAACATCAATCAAATATATCTTGCATATAATTGGACGAGCAGGTGAGGACCAATAATATTCATAGATCTAACAAATGTTAACCTACAACTCAAATGTCAAGAAGAAATGATTTTAAACCCTAAGACTATTACACAAAGAGACAAGTCTCACTAGACCTCAACAAAAGTAATGATTGTAACTATGATTATAATATGCAAGTAAAGTAACTCATTGTAAAGAGGCACAGATAAAGTAAATGATACATAAGTGAAGTTTATAAAAAAGATAAGGTGAAGTGGTCAACCAAATGAAGGTTTATGCAATTTAAGGTGATTAATGACAAGCGTAAAAACCTTTATATCTATACCAAATTATTTGGTATAAGAAAGATCTTAAGCGAGGGTACACACATATATCCAAAAAGAATTTAAGAAACATATAATCTATTAAGTAAAAATGTTGAGATTAAAATAGGGCTACCAAAATCACAAAGTATAATTGATGGACACATGTGCAACTTGCACTATTTTGTATTTTTACATATCTTTTTGTATGTACTTGACCTTTGTGAGCATAACAATAGGCTTCAAAATATGGAGAGTCTTCCATTTTGGACATAGCGAAAGGCTAGAATATGAAGTGATAGTGTTTTTTTTTAAATTCTATATGTAACACTTTATGAAACTCTGTTACCTTTGTCATATGATTTTATATTTTAATATACAAAGTGTTAATATTTAACCTGACTTAATCTCATTCCTTATCTTTAAATTAGGGCTTACTATTCTCCGCTTCCTTTTCTTTCAACAAGTTGAGATTCCTCTTTTTTCCTTCTCTTTTACTACAACAACCATGGGGAAATCATGAGCTAAATGACCATGGTTGTGGCACATTAAACACCAAAAAGGAAGACTTTTTTAATCCACAGGGTTTTCAAACATCTTCTCCTCTGGAGATTTAAGCCAAACCCTTCTCAAAAGAGTTTTGCTCACATCCATTTGAACAAAAGTATTAGCATAAGTAATATTCCTCTTACTAAGGGTTTCATAAAAAATATAAATCATATCCTTGAGGGTGTTTTCAACCCTTCAAATAATGGCTTTCACCCACAAACATGATGGTAGATTTAACAATCTTACCTATATTAGAGCTACCTTCGAATGCTCTTGTAAAAAGTGAAAACTAGGACTCCACATGAATAGCTACCTCATATGCCAAAAGCCTAAGGACTGTATTTAAATACATTGACTCGATCTTATTTTGATGTAAAAATAACACCAAAAAAATCTCTTGTGCCAATGTGTAAATCCCCATGCCCCTTTACCTTCCATTGTTACATAACCCAAGACATCAATGGCTTTTAATGAAGTCCCCAACCAACAAACTTGTAGACCAAACCCAGTTTAATGGGGGTAATGATCTATTGTTCAATCACATTATTTTCAAAGGGGATAATTGGTTCTTCCTCAGTGACTTTAATGTAATTGGGTTTCATTTAAAGGCTCTCATTCCTTATATTTTTAGCATGGTCTCATAAGTCTGGGAGAATCCACATCTATTGAGAATAGAGACACTAAAAAAATCAACGAAAGAATAGACTGGATAACTATCAATGAACATAATTACAAGGCACACATGTTGTTAGCAAGTGACTACTTCATATAGCCGCCGCCACTCCATTCAACCCTCAATGTAGGGTTGTGAACCCTAACTGTCATTTGTTGTCTTCGTCTCTTTGTTTTCTTAACAGAGTAATCTTGATTTAATAATATATTATGATTGCTTTAATTAATTTATATCTTTCAAAATTTATAAATAAGATAGTTTTTATAATATAGTTATAATTTTTATGGCTAGAAAAATATTGAAACTTGTAAGTGAATTATTCATTATTGATTTTAGATTTTATTTTTCCACAAATCTACAAACATTAGTTTAGTTATAGTAAATTAGAACTTTTTTTTCAGTTGAAAAACATATTTTATTGTTTTTATTAATAGTAAAAGTGGGTTTTAACTGGTCCCATTCCAAAAACAAAGATTAATAAGATACAACAAGCAACCCTAAAAGACACCAAAAAAATGACTAAAACCAACTCAAACAAGCACCACAACACTCCCAAAGAAGGGAGATAACCAAGAGGCTAAAAAAACTACAACCCTATACAAGGGAAACACAAAAGCAACAAAAAAATAGCACTAAAGAAGCCAAGAGGGCTAATAAGGGGTAAGCCTTGACACCAAATAACCATAAAATCGAAATAAGTCTAAGGAATTAACCAAACACTACTACCATCCTTCTTGCATGATGAGATAGAAGATCTTCCATCATCCACTGAACACTGTCACTAACAATGAGATTATGCTTTTGATCTAAGAAGTTCCACTTTTGATTTACGACCTTTCTTTTTTAAAGAAGCTCCCACATTCATAGGTTTCTTTAAAAAGATAGGCTTTGGAGGGGAGACAACTTAAGCAGAGAAGGGTGACTAGAGGATGGAGATACGATCAGAGTTGAAATCACATTAGAAGAAACTTTCCCAAGAGCCTCACAAACCAACGGTTGAGGAGCCACAAGAACAAGGGATGGAGAGGAAATTGGAAGCAAAACAATCTTTGAAGAAACCTCCCCTCGAGTCTCACGAACATAAGAAACCAAAAAAGGAGGAAGACGGGAGAATTTCTCATGATTATGCCACAAGAATTCATGATATGAAACCCCCTCTTTCTTCTTCCAACCTTGTAAAGGGATAGAGGAAGAAGTGCTGCAAAGCCTAAAAGCACATCCTGTAATTCAATGACAAGGAAGGTTACAATGAAAATAATGGAAAAGAAAACCCTCATAATTAAAAAATTGAATCCACGAACCGTGTGAAGAGAGAAGCTTCACTGAATATAAGAAAGGTTTGAAGAGGTCCAAGATGGCACAAGATTTGATATATCTAAGGTCCAAAGAGGCACTGTTAACCTCCACAAAAGAACCTACACTATTCACCAATAATTTAGTTAACTCTTTTCTAAGAACAGGGAGGAGTTTATAGAGTCTGATCCACATTGGGACAACAGATATTTGTATCAAAATTGGGTAAAAAAAAGGGGACCAGGGATAAAAGAAGAAGCTGAAGTTTTTGAAGAACCACATACCAAAATTCCAAACAAAGTCTCTATCTGTAGACACCACGAGGAAAAAACCTGAGTTAATAAGAGTGAAAAAGGGAGCAACAATGGAGTTCCAAGCTTTGGTTGCCCAAAAGGCGAGATTAGAAACCGTACAAAAAAAATCCACAGATTTCCCGAACAAGGCTTTGCAACCAACCTCATCCTCCATAACTCGAACATTAGAATCTAGGAGAACCAATTTCAGATCAGAGTTAAAAGAACACCACACAAACATCTCCCAATTTGAAAGCACCAGGCAGGGAAGGAGCAACGAAAAGAGATGCATCAACAAGAGAGGGGGCCATAGGAAATGAATAGTACGGGATCCATTTCTTAAAAAAACACTACAGGAATGGAAGGGGTTGGAAATGTTTATACATTCAACATAAACCCATCGCTTCTGCGAACGATCCTCAACCGCGACCATCAAGTGAGAATAACAAGCATTGTGAAGAGGCTCTACGAGTTGTGAATAATGAACACTTTTGAAAATTGGAAAGACCTCCCCAGAAGCAACAAGATCATCTAGCATAGCACCCAGGACAGCTACAGTGATCTAACAAACAAACTTCTCAAGAGGCCACCGGATCGAATCAACAGGACTATAGACTAGAGCAGTTGAAAGGCTCTTTACGGGTGTGGAAGCACCTGCAATAACAACTGCAAAGGACTTCTCAGTGGAACCTCCAAAGATTGATAGCATTTGATCTAATATTACTCACAAACAACCAATTGAAGAGGCTTCTCATCATTTTTGTCCTCGATAAGGCAATTAACATGCGATTGAGAATATTTGGCCTGACAGAGGACGCCCCCCTGCATCCCAAAAATACCAACAGGGGACTGTGTGGATCTAAAACCCTCTTTCACAGCATTGGAAAAAGAACACGCCTCTTCAAAGTCTTCTTGATCATAAAGAATCTCACGGGCATTCAATCCAGAATTTAACACAGAAGCCAAGGTCCCTAAAAATCGATGCAAGGGAGCGTTGGGCAAAACACAGGCAAGAGATTTGATTTTCAAATTTCCTTTCCCCCGCTTCATTGTAAATTAACGAAGATCATTTTACAATTTTAAAATCCATATTTTATTGTTTAATTAAGTGAAATTTTTATTTAGGCTGACCTTAAATAACCCTGAAATTAAACTCCTTCAAATTTGATCACTGGTGGACCGGTGGCTCTCTGTCAAAAATTCCTCACGCACGCTGATCTTGCTGAGAAATTGATTTCACGTCAAGAATGTCTATCCGCGTGATTTACACGGCGGGGGAAGATTTGTCTTAGTATTGCACGCGGACTTTCTATATCCATAATTTTTTTTCCATTATTAAGTATTCATTTCATTCATTGTGGATTTGACATGCTCTTAGAAAGTGTATATACCCATAAATTTAAACACCATTTCCCCGAACCTGACTCAAGTTTCAAGACAAAAGGTACTGAACTTTTAAAGTCGATATCAGAACAAATGTGATGTGACGTCCCTCGACTTTGTGGAAACTTGGAGGCATCACTATCATTGATATCTGTCAATTGACAAAATAGAGAGGCTAAAGGAAGACCTGTGCACATGATAATTAAAAATGGGCACTGGCCCTGAGCGCATTCAGGGGTGGTGTTGTTTTTTGGGGCTAGCCCAAGGTCTTTGTATCGATAGTGAGCAGTACTTTCAAATAAAATAAATATTTACTGTTGAATCAATAAAAATATGACAGTTATTCAGTTTCGGTTATTTTTTCAAATATATTTTATTAAATTTTTTATACATAACAACGACAGAGCATATTAATATATTCATGTGTGCGTTAAAGGTAGGAATGGATGTATGATGTAATCACTGGGCGTGCTTCATCATTTGCAAACTTTCTCCATGTGCTGAGGGTAGGAGTTGAATCACATGGAATCTTGCCAAAGGAGTTGAATCACATGGAATCTTGCCAAAGGAGTGTCTATACCCTAAATTATTGTATTATATTTATTTTTTCATAATTCATTTGGATATATGTACTTTCACAAGATAGTAGGAGTGCAAACTTGTCTGAGCAAACTTGTGAAGTGAACTCTAATCTCCATATGAATAATGTAGAAACATTTAAATATTGGTATGTGGTGATAATAAATAATAATACTTTGAAATTTTAAAATAAAAATTGAAAACAATGCTTTTGGTTTCACTAAAAAGATGTGATGATATCATTGTTAGATCACATGCCTCTAAATATGTGCAAAATCATGCATAATTTTTTTCAACTTTTAATAACAAAAAATTAAGGATAAAGCAACAATTTATGTAATGCAACAAAACAAGGCTAAGCAATGACTTTGAAAATATAATGTGTTGTCACATTCTATATATGTCCATGAGTAAATGAGATTTCAATGCCCTTTTTTATAATTTTATAGGTGTGAATGTTGTGTAGCATGCCTAGAGTTTGCAGTGTAAATAAATTAAGGGGTAACTTCTTTTGAAATGTGAGATGAATTTGTGAATCACGTATTTCAAAAGAAATGAGTTACACGAATCATGTATAAGATATGATATAAAATCAATAATGTATAAATAAAAAATGTATCATCTTGGAAGCATGTATGTTATAAGTTTTTTCACATGGGTTTGGGTTGATGCACAAAGTTGGTGGACAAAAAAATGACAGTCCTCCAACTTTGTAAATTTTTTTACAAAGGGTGTACGCCCTTTCTTTTAAAAACTGAGGCTCCAAATTTTCCCTGAGCCTCAAGCGTGTACGCCCTTTGTGTTTGCCCTTTACAAAGGGCGTACACCCTTATAGTTGACAAAGGGTGTACACCCTTTATAACGAACAAAGGGTGTACACCCTTTCTATTATTTCATTTTTTACACAGCTGAAGGAGAAAATCCGTGGCCAAGAGATTTCAAGAGGATATTTTTATTTTGCTAAAATTTGCAGATTGATGCATGCATTTTGGAGTTTCATTCCACCAACAGGATCCGGCATTGGATTGCTTTAAATCAAGTATGTTTTTTTTACATATTTATTTTTCCATTTCTATGTATTTTTATTTATTGAACTAGCGTTTTGAATTTAAATTTACATTGGATTTTTAACATTGGCTAAAAAAAAAACTATATTTTTTAAAAATTTAGATACACAAGTTCGATGGATCCATTTCTTGAAGAAAATGTTAGACAAAGCCCCAAAGAGTTTGATTTTGCACAAGAAGAAGTTGAATTGTATGAGAATACAATTTCAAATGTCAATAATTACAAATAATCATCAATAGTTTGCATCACTCTATACCTAGTAGTGCGTAAATTCTACTTGCTAATACATTAGAGTCTATTTTTAATGAAGTGAGAAATATGATTTCACGACTGGATGCAATGTTGCATCAAAGAGAGACTCTGAAATAATTTTATTTTGATAAATTGTCACATGAAGATGTGAAGAAAAAAATAACAAAATAATATTTTCATGCTTTATTTATTAAACTTGGAACCAACCAACCTCCACCAATGAATTGCAAACATATTAGTATTGATTGGTGTGTTCATGAGGAGATTAAAAATAACTTTAGAGATAGCTGGTGGATGGTATTTGATGAGCCTCCATGCAAAAATAATGAGGTTTCATTATATTTTTTGAGAAAATTATATTATGATTTTGTATTGCAAGCAATTCCAAATTATTTTGACATGAAGGCATCCCAAGGTAGGGAAGGTGAGTCTTCATTTGATAGAAATGATGCTAGGCAAGACCAAAACCATCATAACCGAGCTCTGAGAAATAGAAAAACAATATCACATGCCTCTATTCCTAACATTTTACATTGTAACATACAGATGGACACCCTTGAGGTGGTTACTAGTTTGACGCAAGTTATGATTGATCATGGTATGCATACTTTGATGACTTCTACTTAGCATATAGGTGGTGGTAGTGGTAGTGGTATTGGTGGCAGTGGTAGTGGCAGTAGTGGTGGAGTTGGTGTTGGTATAGGTGCTAGTGTCCCTCCTCCTACTCATGTTACAATTATTATGAATCATTGCACATAATGTGGGATAAAGTTTAAGGGACCTCCTATTTAAGTGTGACATACATAAAGAATATTTATGGAGACTAGCATGCCAAAGCGTACGCTATCGATATATGTTTTAGCAATGCCAGACATTAGCATGCAGGAGCATATGCCACATGTAGTTATTGCAATAGTGCATGGCACTAGCATTTCAAACACTATGTGAGATGTAGTAGATTTAGCAACTCCTATCAGGATACGCTAGGTTCCTTTTGTAGAAGATACTTCACCATCTATATTTGATACACAGGGTTAATTTTAATTATAGTATGTTTATGTTTGTAAAAGAATATTAAGTTTATTTTCTAATACATGTGTTTACTTAATTGATTAATTTATTTGACTAAACTTATTATTTGTTGCTTGTATATAGTTGATTGGTGATATTTTGGATACCTCAATAGGGCTTGACTCTGTTATGGAGGTTGCAATTGGCATGGGTGTACCTCACACATAAGTTTGTAAATTTTTTAATTACATATTTATTCATTTACATTTTGATTTAACAATTTTGGGAATAATTGGGGTTTTATTCCTAATTTGGTTAAAGTGTATGGATTGATAAATCAGTAAATAATATGTGGTAAATAAGCTACTGATTTGTGAAATTTATTGGTAATTAGAGCTTTTCTTAAAATAGTAATAAGAGGGAGAAAATAAGACTTAGCTTAAACTATGTTGATCTAACTAAGATAAGTTATGATATTCACTATGCAAGCCTGAGATACTATCACAAACAAGATTCTAAGTTTTATTTTCTAATTGGACAGGGGCACTGAAAGTGGATAGGAGTGGCATTGACACTATGGTCCTTGTCTGATGCTGTTGTCTTAAGGATCTGAGCTTTATGGGTTTTGTTCGATAGGTCTGTGTGACCTTGTCTCTAAAGTTTTGATAGCCAAAAGTCTATAGAGCTCCATATAGAGCATATTATCTCTTTAAACCCTATCTTTCATTATACTTTGACCAATTTAATATAAGAGGGAGGGGTTAGTGTGTGTAAGATTCACTAAACATGGATCCACACCCTTTGTGTGGGCATGTTGCCTACATACCAATACTTCAAAGAGGGATCAAACCATATGTAGTTCTCCCTTTAAAAGCGCTTGGTGCAATTGAGATATGAGAATGCAAAGAAATGCTAAAATTAAGTGTGCTTCAGATGATTAAGGGCTGGTGTAAGGATTCAAATAAGATGGAAATAGTATTGGATGGTTGTATGTAGAGAATATAGAAATGTGCTTGAGCAGTCTTGCTTGTAGTCTTGCTCACTTTGTGATATTTGCCAACCCTTTCCAAATGATCTTTGAATGGGATTTTAGGGATCTATTAGTCATGGATTGCATTTGCTCATGTTAAGCTGACAAGGATAACGATGGGAAACTAAAAGGAATTGATTTTTAGGGCTACAAATGAATTTAGATAATAACACTAAAAGCAGACAGGAGTGGCACTAGAGCTATAGTCCTAGTGTGGCACTATTATCCTAGGTAGATGGGACCTGAGGGGATGGATTGGTCATGAAAAGAGGGCCTTGGCTTAGTTGGGATCAAGCTCGAAAGGCTATAGATGACTGAAAATTAGTGAAAATAATCTTCTGAGGGTCATGAAAGCAAGTAAGAGGGATCTATGGATTGGGAGTCATAAGCCACACTTAAGTTACCAATTTTGTATTTTTATATGACTACATTTGTCCCCCTTTATTCTAGTGATGCAGTAAAGAGAAATACTAAGATAAAGGAAAAATAGAAAGCGTACCTGAACTTACTTACAAGGGTGAAGCTCATGAAGTTATGTGGTGTTGGGTGTGCATAAAGAGAGCATGCTATAAAGTGTAAATATAAAATTGAAAATAAAGAGTAGATCATGTTCTTACTAGATATGTTATATCTAAAGTAAGAATGTATAAAGTTGGGTAAGAGAGAGAGGAAGGGAAATGAATGAATACACCTCACCAGGTATACGAATCAATACAAAACATATTGTGTTGTTGAGTGATATTGGATGTGTTGGGTGATGCTGGATGTGTGATAAACTAAGAGTAATATCATGAATAGAGCTGAGTGTTCAATTCCCCAAAGAGTAGCTCAAGAATGCAAAGGTTATCCCTTTGGCTCCATCATTGCCCACTAAGTGAAGCTAGGTGGTCATGCATGTGTTGATCAATGTTGGAATGTGTGTTTAATCCTTCTGAATAGGTGGCTCAAGAATACAAATGCTAGCTAGACCTTTGGCTCCATCATTGCCCCGTGAAGTGAAGTTATGAACTGATATTAGTGTGAAATGTATGTCGTATGAGATGGCTCTTGAATCCCATGAATGTAATATGATATGACAATGTTGGCGTGGATAACCGAATGTATGTTAGAAACTAGGCCACTCTTGGCCACTCTGAAAGATTGAGATTAGGCTTATATAAAAGCCACTTCGAAACTAAAAATCTAGCTTATGTAGAAGCCACTCAGGAACTCGAGAACTTGGGAATGTGGAGGGTAGGATTGTATGAAAGCCACTTGAAAATGATACCAACCACCTACATATGGAATAAGACACAAATATTGAGAATATTTGGATAATACTGAACTAAGAAAAAAAAAATGTGCCATGCACATTGCCCCCAGCCACTAATTTTTGGAACATGGATTTTGATCTAAAAGTTATACCAACTGTCGCATCTAAAATTAAAAGTGAGATCCATCATGTTGTGCATGATTCTCCCTATATTTGGATTCTCTGAGAGAAATGTGACTAAAACTATTGATTATGAACTAGTCTAGCTATGCAAATCTATAGCTAAACCTACTTTTTTACCTACTTCTAGAAATTTTGGTTTTTCTACTATTTCAATAGGAATGCTAGAAATGGATAGTAACACCATCGATGTTGTATTCCAATCTTGGTGCTTTGTCCTTAGCCAAATCTTATGACTGTTATAGATTCTTCATTATCTGCCTGGTCTGTTCTAGCTAGTTTGATGTCTGATTATTGTTCTGAGTGTTCTAAAACTATATTTTTTGATTGGTAAGAGTTATGATCTTTGTGACAAAAGCTATATTTGTTTCCCCTTCTTCTGAGGGTAGGAATGGAGACCTTGTAATGACTATTCTCAAAATAGATAGATATGCAAGTGTGTTATGGTATAAAATATAGGATATAATAATTATAATTGACAAGATATAACATGGCTTGTATTGAGAGATTTTTATATCAACAAAAGTATGCCTAGATAGATATAACAATGTAAAAGCATGTGTAATATACTAAACTAGAACTGAAAATGTTAGTTGTTAATTGTTAGCTGTCATGGAGGGATGGAGCATAATATCCATCATGGCATCTAAGAAGTAAGATAATGCATGATTTAGATCATGGCATTTCAAACAATCAAAAGCAGTCAAGCAACAAGCACATAAGACAAGAAGCATACAAGAGTGGCCAAGGGGCCAAGCCAATAAGGGATATGGGCACATGTCATTCAAACTAAAAAACAAGCATACAAGATATGTTCAAATGTCACATACACATACAATTGAAACAAGCAAGTTGGTGTAAAATCCATAATCACATATAAGAGTGCATGCAAGGGACATTGGCAAATGCCCAAAGGCACACACATGAATAGAATCAAAGGACATTGTAAAATATCCTAAGACACATACCAAAAATAAGCAGGAACTGGGAATGCAATCACATCAAGCTATGCTAAGCAAGAAGATAAAGCATGTAAGAACTAGAAAATATAATCACATCTAAGTAATTAAAGCAAGAGTATGAAAGTATGCAAGACATGTTGTACAAGACTAGGTATATGTAAAAAATATGTAAGTGCTAAATACTAGTGAGTGTCGATAGAGTAATTTGTGTAAGCTAGTAAATAATGTACATCAATATGATAACTAAAGTGTGTGGTGTAGAAATGACATAACCTAGATGGTGCAGTCATATAGAATATGCCCCTAGGAGGAATATATATCAATGTACATCTCGTATGTAGGAGTATGATGCCCCCTTAATGGGTAGAGTGAAGCAATCAAGGGTCTAAAAGTCACTGTACACACTCAAAAAAGATCAAGTGAAGCATGGTAATAGAGATAAATCAACAAACAATAGCATAGAACAACTAATGTAAGTCTAGCGTAGTAGTAGAAATGTAAAGCATGGAGGATGCATACAATCAAGATGTTTTTGTGCTTGTGAGATATTTGAATGTTTTTGGATTTTGAAATTTTATATTGTTTTTGGTATTTTTGAAATGTTATATTGTTTTTATATTTTGAGAATATTTGATCTATGTACAATCAATCATAGAGAAATTATGTACAATCATGCATAGGAGATTATGTACAAGTAGGCTAAAAAAGGTCCTACTAATTGATGAGTCTCATGGGAGACTCCATATCATGATGTCATGTATCAAGGAGAGGAATCATGCTTGATTGAGAAACATGATAGAGATGTTGAGACTATGGCTCTAAAAGATATATATGTTGTAAATGCTTTGAAGTCTCTAAAGTGAGAATTGACTATGGGGTCCCCTTGTAACTCTGAGGAGTGGATGCAACTATAAGGCTCTTAAGGACCCATCTGGTAGTAGGAGAAGCTCTCTAACCATGTGCTCTATGTGTAGATACATGAGATATTAATAAGAGAACCCTAGGTGTGAACATTGTAGCTGGAATCTCTCTAGAATCCTAAAAGTGTGGAGGTGTATGAACCCTCGACACTGGTGATGGATGTCTCAATTGTGTCTAAATATGTATTGGAGGAAGAACCAAAATTGGTGGAGAAACTGTAACTGGTGGTAAATCTAAAATTGGTGACTATGGAATAGTAGGTGGCTCTGAAGTGGGGAATGGTAACTCATATGGAACTCTACCAACTATAACAACTTGATTAGCTTAAATGAATTTCATGTATCTGTGAACTGTAGAAGGTATTGCATGAAGTTTTTGAATCCATGGTCAACCAAGTAATATATTGAAAACTCTTACACTAGAAACAATAGTGAATGGTGTGGCCATGTGTGTTGGATCAACCTGTAGAGGAATTACAATCTCACCCAATGAAATCTATATGTGCCCACTAAATTTGTTGATAACTATGTCCATCAGGGTAATATCTTACTCTAAATATCTTAAATACAACAGCAATATCATAGTGCACATGTTTACACTAGATCCATTATCAATAAAAACACTATGAATAGGATGATTATGAATGTAAGATATGATAAAGAGTGCATGATAATATGAATCATCCTCAATGATATCTTGCTTTGAGAAGGAGATGGAAGGTCCAGCTGGAACTCTAGAATTGTATACACCAATCATATTTCTGAAAGGATGTGATTCAACTGGAGGTGCCCTATATGTATATGGTGGTGGATGTGCATGATATGCATGGTGAACCCTTGATGTGTCCCCTATCTCTTGTTTTGAATGCTGTGGAAAAATATCTGAGAAGAATTTCAAAGCTTTATCCTATGTTTGCTTTGCCTAAGGAGGCTCAACTGAAGTGCCAAGATCAATATGATTGCCATATATTAAATCCTATATATTGTGTTTGAAACTGATGCATTTGTTTGTTGTATGGCCCAATGCCCTATTAAACTCACAAAATGCATTTGATCATATCCTCATGGAAGAGGCTTTGTTGGGTCAACTTCTTGAATAGGAAAGAGAGATATGATGTTACATTCTAATAACTATTGTAAAACTCTGGCTGGAAAAATTGGTAGATTGGTAAATGTACATCAAGGAGGTGCTAATAAAACCACATACTGAGGGGGATCTAAAGCTGCATTGACTATCGATTAATTTTGAGTCTTTTTATCATTGACCTTGACCTTGTATGGGACTTTGTTGTTACTCTTGTTAGTTGTTTTTGAGATAATTATGCACTTGAGTTTGCCTATTGAAATTAACTTAACTTCTCTTTCCTTTAGTGTGTGACATAATTCAGTGAAGGAAGAGAATATTTTTAACATAATTGATTCATGCAAAGCTGGTAAGAGACTCTATTTGAAGAGATATTGTAACTCTTGATCGGCCATGGGCTAGTCATCTTAGCCAAGATAGTCTTATATCGAAGAACATAATTTATGAGATGCTCATTTGACCTTTGTTTCTATTTTGTGACTTGGGCATATGAAACCTTATCACCAATGTTAATGCTAAAATGAGTTAGGAACATGTCAACTAAAGAATTAAATGCACTAACTGACTGATTTGGGAAACTATAGAACCATTATAAAGCATAATTCTTTAGGCTCTGTGGAAAGACCTTGGTAAGTAGCCAGTCATTTGGTACATAGTCCAATCATGTTGCGTATAAAGCTCTCAAATGTGTTTCTAGATCACCCTTGCCATCATAAAGATTAAGTTTGGGTTAAACAAAACCTTGTGGCAAGGGTGTGGAAGCAATGTGACATGTCATTGGTGTATACAATAGAGCAAAAGAGTCCAGTGCCTATGTAAGTCTAGAGGAACCTTGCTCAAGATGTAGCACCTTAGATTGAAGAGATCTTATCTCTTGCAACAGGGTTGACACATCAAGAGACAAAGATGTACTAGCTATAACTGGTGGCATAGAAGAAGGTTGGGCTGTTATAGGGGGTTGTTGAGACATAGTTACCCCCATAGTGTTATTTGTAACTGGCTGCTGTATAGTTTGAGAAGATTGATCATTGTTTACTCTTTGTTGTTCTTCTTAGAGTATTTTGAGCATGTCATCTTGCATATCAGGGTGTTTGGTTAGGAGTTCTTGAAGTTCCTTTTTATCGGTTTCATCAAAACTAGTGTATTGGGCCATTATTAAGGTAGGAAAACAATTTGAAATATGTTTAAATTTTTTACAAAAATTTGCAATAGGAAAAGTGCTACAAAAGGTAAGTATTGAATATAGAAAATGCAGAGTCATAAAAATAGTGAAATGGAAATTGGGTAAAAACGATATGAAGCTCACAAACATATAAGGTGATACCCCAAGAAGCGAATAGAATCTAGTATATGCAAATAGGGTTTTGATAATGATATGTTTGCAAAATCCTATGAAAATTTGAAAATGAAATTGGATTTTTGATTTAAATATGCAATTAATTTTTTTAAAAATTATTAGAAAATGTTTGATTGAATAGGACCTAGTATGTGTAACTAGGGTTTAGAGAAAAATAATTTTTTGAAATTACTATTGAATTTTAAATTTTGAAGGGATTTTCTAATTTTAATATGCTAGAAAAAATTCAAAAAATTGTTGGAAAATTACTGGAAAAATGATGGGACCTAATATGGGCAACTAAGGTTTGAAAAAAAAATATTTTAAAATTTGCTACTAAATTTTAAAATTTGAAATGAATTTTTTATTTAAATATTCAAGTAAAAATTCAAAAATTTATAAGAAAAATTAGTAAGAATTTGACCCTAGGGTTTCTAGGATTTTTGTGTGAAAATAAAGTAAGTCAGGTTCACCAAATGAATTTATAATTTTGAAAATAATTAGGGTTTTATTCCTAATTTAGTTAAAGAGTCTAGATTGAAAAATCAATAAATAATATGTGGTAAATAAGCTACTGATTTGTGAAATTTATTGGTAACTAGATCTTTTCTAAAAATAGTAATAAGAGGGAGAAAATAAGACTTAGCTTAAACTGTGCTAATCTGACTGAGACAAGATCTGATATTCACTATACAGGGCTAGAACATTGTCACAAATAGGATTCTAACTTTTATTTTCTGATTAGACAAGAGCGTCGAAAGTGGATAAGAGTGACACTGACACTATAGTCCTTGTCTGGTGCTATTTTCTTGAGGATATGAGCTTTTTGGGTTTTGTTTGGTAGGTCTATGTGACCCTATCTCTAAAATTTTGGTAGCCAAAAGTTTGTAGAGCTCCCTGTAAAGCATATTTTATCTTCAAACCCTATCTTTCATTATACTTTGACAAATTTTGAACAAAAGGGGGTTATTTTGTGTAAATTCATTGGACATGGATCCACACCCCTTATGTGGGCACGTTGCTTGCATACTAATATTTCAAAGAGGGATCAAGCCATATGTAGTTCTTTTGAAAGTGCTTGGTGCAATTATGATATGAGAATGCAAGAAAATGCTAAAATGGATGTGCTTGAGATGACTAGGGGCTAGTGTAAGGATTCAAATAAGCTAGAAATAGTATTAGATGGTTGTATGCAAATAGAAATGTGCTTGAGCAGTCTTGCTTTTATTCTTGCTTGCTTTGTGATATTTGTCAACCTTTTCCAAATGATATTTTAATGGGATTTTATAAGGATCTATTGGTCATTGATTGAATTTCCTCATGTTAAGCCAACAAGGATAAGGATGGGAAACTAGATGGAATTGATTATTAGGGCCAAAAATGAGCTTGGACAACAACATCAAAAGTAGGCAGGAGTGGCACTGATGCTATAGTCCTAGTGTGGTGCTATTGTCCTGGCCAAATAGGACCTAGGGAGATGGATTGGTCATGAAAAGAGGGTTCTGGCTCAACTGGGATCAAGTTCAATAGGTTATATATGACTAGGAATCAATGAAAATAAGCATGTGAGGGTCATGAGAGAAAAAAAGAAGGATCTATGGATTGGGAGTCATAAGCCACACTCAAGTTACCAATTTTGCATTTTTATATGACTACACATGTTTTTTATCCTTTGAACAAAAAAATCTAATTTAATATATATTATAGTCATAACTTTTTATCATGTTTATTGAATTCACATAATTTTTCATTTATTGGTTTTATAAATGATGAGGGATGCTATGGGCACCCCTCATGAATGAGAAAAAGGTTTAGGTTATGTTGCTACTACATCGAAGAATCCACTATCTCTACAAAAGGTTATGATTCAGGGATGGATGCTGGTGATAACAAATAGTTTAATTGTTTTTATCTTTAAGCAATGATTTCTTATGTCATATTTATATAATTATATGCAACTCTAGATATAATGATATATGTATGCTCCATAGGATTCCCCATTGTAGGTGTATATTCAATCTCGTAGCCCTAGACAACCATTTAGATGGAATATGGTGAGTGTAGAATCATTTTACAAAATTTGGCAATCTTGAAAAAATTATCAAATTTTCAATATACAATTTTAATGCATTAATTCTTATATTTTATATGTTGTGTAGAGACAATAATTTTCATTGGTTGTCAATCAAACAATGGTTGAATCACATGTTGACAGGAGAGTATCTCCTCGTATTGAGGCATCCAACACCCCTGGCTCTACGCTTATGAAAATAAAGCATAATTTATTTGGAGGTAATGAGGAGCAGGAGAGCTAGTTATTATTCTAGGGATCTAGTTGTAGGCACAATCTATTTTGTATGCCAATATGGCCCACATTGTATGCCTGTATAGTGCATTTTGTCTATGTACATAATTTAAGGCATAATTGATTTTGTATGCCAATATGGCCCACATTGTATGTTTATATGACACATTTTGTCTATGTACATATTATGGTCTACATTTTTTCTTGATATATGTTATATTATTTATGTTAAAGTATGACATAGAACTTTGCATGTATCACATATATACTATTTAACAATATGATTCCTTTACCTATGTGTATTTTCTATTTTTATCATTTAATGTTTACACATATTATTGGTTAGTGATTGAATTATTAATTCATATGGGGTTAAAATAATTACATTATTCTCTAAGTTAGGTGCTTTGAATCATTATGTATATTTTACATTTACATGTGATATTTACTATTTACTTGATTTATTTACATTTATTTACATATCAATTTACAATTATGATGTTTAAGTGGACTTGGGATCAATTTCATGGACATGTAAATATTATAAATTATACTTGATCATAAATGTTAGGAGGTCTAGTGATGCACTTATGTATGTCTTTAGCTCCTTGTCCATACAACAAACAAAGACAATTATATGTGTCCATATAGTTGTTATGGCCTACTTATACATGGGTTAATTTTGACATTGATATCCCTCTCTAGACTATCCACAAAATTAAAATCTTGGCAAATCAAGAATATAGACACAATTGAAGAGACTTAAGTAACTTTGATATTCCTTGACTGGTATATAAAACTTGAGGTTATATTCTTATGGTCTTTAAATACATATTCAATCTTTATTTCAATATGAAAAACCTATCCATCTATTGGTTTTGTCTATTTGAACTCAAAAGACTCAAAGCTCTCTACAACTAATTAAGCTTAAATGTCTCAAAAGGATCAAAACAAGAAATATTTGAAAATAGGGGTATAACTCAATATAGTATACTTTATCACAATATTTTATAGGTGACTTAACTTTTATAACACCTCAGCAGGTTTGCTACAAATAATTTTATAAAAAACCTCTCATAGACTCATTAGTCTTAATGTTGTTCTAACATGCCAAAAGCCATTCTGTATTGAATTATCACTTCAAGACACCTTAGACATATGTATTTAGGTATTTTATGAATTATCAATGCTCAGATAAAAGGTTTGTCTTTCCACTTTTAATATTTTACCCAAAAATTCATAAAATCATGTTTTGTCTATTAGGCATAAGTACCCTCTAGTAGGTCAAAACTCAAGGTATAGTTTTCTTACAACAAATGATCCTTTTATGACGTTTGTAAAAATGCATTAAAGGTGTCTCAACCTTCATTTATATTTTATAGGTTTAATTTTGAAGTTTATAAACCAAGCTCTCTCCTCGCTATAAAAAAAATAGAAAATAAGATATTTCTTACACATACTCGATTGGTCGAAGGATCCCAATTGATGAACCATCTATATAGACACATCTAGATGAGAGTTTTTAGGCTAAAACAACCATTCTTTGGTCTTGGTTTGACCTCAAGAATAAAAGTTATAGTTGATCAGAGGCATCTTTTAAGATAATTCATTCATCCTTGAGTGTACGAAATGAATGAAATTTGATTATGCATTACACGAGAACTATGAGGGATGGAGATGAACCATCAACTCTTATATGTGCAAGAACAAGTCCTATAAGAAAACCTAGGAGTATTTGATCTAAACTCAAGATGGATGAGATGAAACAACAAGGTTTCTCTTATGGCTAAATCTCTTAGAATGTGCTAAAAGTTGGCCAGTGGGGGATATAGAATCTAACTCGTCAGCCTAATCAGTGAACTGTCTATGCAAACACATCTGGATGGGTGTTTTAAGGTTATAATTGCATTTTTTTAAATCTCATTCAAGATCTGGGAGAAAAATTTGTAGTTAGAGGCATTCCTGAAGAGAATTCACTCATCCCTGAGTGTGTAAAATGAGTGAACTTCTATTGCACATTGCACGATAACCATGAGGGATAGAGATGAACCATTAGCTCTTACACATGTAAGGACAAGTCCTATAATAAAAACCAAGAGGATTTTATATAAATAATGATAGATGATATGCGATAATGAGATTTTCATGTAGCCAAATCTCTCAGAATAGGGTAAAAGTTTCTCAACAAGGGTCATAGAATCTAACTCATCAGCCCAATTGACAAACTATCTATGTAAACATGTCTAGATGGGTATTTTTAGGCTAGAATGACCTTTTTATAGTCTTGATCAAGCCCAAGGAGTGAAAGTTGTAGTTGGTCAGAGGCATCCCTGAAGAGAATTCAGTGGCCCCTGAGTGTGCAAAATAAGTGAACTTTCACCACGTGTTACATGAGAATTATGAGGGCTAAAGATGAGCCATCAGCTCTAAACATTCAAAGATAAGTCCTCTAAGAAAGATAAGAGGATTTTATCTAAATTGTGATGAATGAGATGTGGCAATAAGGTTTCTCTCATAACCAAATCTCTTAGAATGGAGTAAAAGTTGGTCAACAGGGGCCATAGAATCTGAATCGTTAGCCTAATTGATGAATCAACTATGTAAACACATCTAAATGGGAATTTTTATGATAAAAAAACTTTTGTTTGATCTTGGTTAGGCCCTAGGAGAGAAATTTACAACTGGTTAGAGGCATCCCTGAAGAGAATTTAGTGGTATCTGAGTGTGTAAAATGAGTGAACTTCCATCATACGTTGCACAAGAATCATGAGGGATAAAATAAACCATTAGTTCCTACATATGTAGAGATGAGTCCTCTAAAAAATATCAAGGGGATTTTATCTAACTCATGATGGACAAGATGTGGTGATGAAATTTCTCTCAAAACCAAATCTTTTTATAACGAGGTAAAAGCTGGTCAGTGGGGGTCATAGAATTTGAGTTGTCAGCCAAATCAACGAACCATCGATGTGGACACATTTAGATGAAAATTTTAAGGCTAGAATAACCTATTATTGGTCTTAGTAGAGCCCTAGGAATGAAATTTATATTTGTTTGGAGGCATCCCTAAAGAGAATTTAGTGGTCCTTGCATGTGCAAAATGAGAAAACTTCCATCATATGTTGCACGAGATCCATGAAGGCTAGATATGAACCCTCAAATCCTATATATGAAGGTATGAGTCATATAATAAAGCTCAAGAGTATTTATTTTATATAACTTATGATTGATGAGATGTGACAATGAGGTTTCTCTCATAGCTAAATCTCTTAGAATGGGGTAAAAGTTGGTTAGCAAGGGCTGAAGAATATAACTCATCAACCCAATTAATGAACCATCTATGTGGACATGTTTGGATGGGAATATTAGGCCAGACTGACCTTTGTTTGATCTTGATTGAGCTCTAAGATAAAAAGTTGTAGTTGATTGGAGGCATCCTTGAAGAGAATTAACTCATCCCTAAGTGTACAAATGAGCAAACTTCCAGCACATATTACACAAAAACCATGAGGGATAGAGACAAACCATCAACTACTACACGTGTAGGAATGAATCATCTAAGAAATATCAAGAGGATTTTATCTAACTCATGATGGATGAGATGTGGCAATGAGGTTTCACTCACAACTAAATCTCTTAGAATAGGGTAAAAGTTGATCAATAGGGGCCGTAGTATCTAAATAATCAGCTCAATTGATGAGCCATCCATGTAGACGCATCTAGATGGGCATTTTTAGGCTAGAACAACCTTTTTTTAGTCTCGATCAGACCTTGAGAGTGAAATTTATATTAGCTCAGAGGCTCTCAAGAGAATTGAGTGGTCCCTAAGAGTGCAAAATGAGTGAACTTCCATCACACATTGAATGAGAATTATGAGGGATAGATATTAACCATTAGTTCTTACATGTACAAAGATGAGTCTAAGAAATCTTGGGAGAATTTTATCTAAATCATGAAAGATGAGATGTGGCAATGAGGTTTCTCTCACATCAAATCTCTCAAAATAAGCTAAATCAGCCCAATTAATGAACCATATATGTAGACACATATAAATGAGAATTTTTAGGCTATAACAACATTTGTCAGGTCTTAGTCGGGCCCTAGGAGTGAAAGTTACAATTGATCAAAGGCATCCCTTATGAAAATTCAGTCATCCCTAAGTGTGAAAAAAGAGTAAAATTATGTCATACATTACAAGATAACTATGAGGGCTAAAGACAAATCAAAACCTCCTACACTTATACAAAAAAGTACTCTAAGATGCCCAAGAGTATTTTATCTCAATTATGATGGATGAGATGTGATAATGAGGTTTCTCTCACAACAAAATATCTTAAGATGGGTTAAAATTTGGTTAGTGGGGGTCATAGAATTTGACTCGTCAGCCCAATCGACAAACCATCTATGTAGACACATTTAGATGGGTGTTTTTAGTCTAGAACAACCTTTATCTAGTCTCAGTTGGGCCTTAAGAGTGAAATTTGGTCGGTGGTATCCCTTAAGAGAATTTAGTCATCCCTGAGTATACAAAATGAGTGAACTTCCATCATGTATTACATGAGAACTATGAGGAATAGAGATGAACTATCAAATCCTACATGTGTAGGGATGAGTCCTATAAGAAAGCCTAGGAGAATTTTATCTAACTCATGATGGATGAAATGTAATGATGAGGTTTATCTCCTAGCTAAATATCATAGAACAAGCTAAAAGTTGGTTACCAAAGGTCATAAAATCTGACTCATCATCCTAATCAATGAACCATCTATGCGAACACATCTGAATGGAAATTTTTAGGATATAATAACCTTTATCTGGTCTTGATTGGGCCTTAGGAGTGAAATTTGTTGTTGATTGGAGGCATCCCTTAAGAGAATTCAATTGTCCCTGAGTGTGAAAAAAGAGTAAACTTATATCATGCATTATATGAGAACCATGATGGATAGAGATGAATCTTCAGCTCCTACACATGCAAGGATGAGTCCTCTAATAAATCCCAAGAGTTTTTAATCTAACTCACAATAGATGAGATATGGCAATGAGGTTTTTATCATAGCCAAATCTCTTAGAATGAGCTAAAATTTGGACATCAAGGGATATAGAAATTGACTCATCAGCCCAATTGATGAACCAAATAAGTATATTTAGAATAAAACAACCTTTGTTCAATCTTGATTATGCTTTGGGAGTGAAATTTATAGTTGATTGAAGGCATCCCTTAAGAGAATTAAATCATCTCTAAGTGTGCAAAAAGAGAAAAATTCCATCATGCATTACAAGAGAACTGTGAGGGATAGAGATGAACCATCAACTCCTACACATGTAGGGACAAATTATATAATAAATAATGAGAGTATTTTATCTAAATCATGATGGATGAGATGTGTAAATAAGGTTTCTCTCACAACCAAATCCCTTAGAACAAGCTAAAATATGGTCATTGAGGGCCATAAAATCTAACTCATCAACCTAATTGATGAACCGCCTACATAAACACATTACAATGGCTATTTTTTGGCTATAAAAATATTTATCTTATCTTTTTCAGGCCTTAGGATAAAAATTTATAGTTGATCAGAGGCATCCCTTAAGAGAATTCAGTCGTCCCTGAGTGTGTTAAAAGAGCAAACTTCTATTGTGTATTGTAGGAAAATTGTGAGAGATAGAGACAAACCATCAGCTCCTACATGTGTAAGGATGAGTCCTATAATAAAATCCAAGAGGATTTTATATAAATAATGATGGCTGAGATGTGGCAATGAGGTTCTCTCATAGCCAAATCTCTTAGAATGGGCTAAAAGTTGGTCATCGAGGGCTGTAGTATCCGAATCATCAAACCACTCGATGATTCGTCTATGTAAACATTTATATATTGGCATTTTTAGGCTATAATAACATTTATCCATTATTGATTGAGCCTTAAGAGTAAAAATTGTAATTGATCAGAGGCATCCTTTAAGAGAATTCAGTTGTCCTGGAGTGTGCAAAAAGAGTGAACTTCCACCATGCATTCAAGTGAATTGAGAGGGATAGAGCTGAAATATCAATTCCTACACATGCAAGGATGAGTCCTCTAAGAAATATCAGGAGTATTTTAGCTAAATCATGATGGATGAGATGCAAAAGTGAGGTTTATCTCATAACTAAATCTCTTAGAATGAGCTAAAAGTTGGGCACTAAGTGACGTAGAATCTGACTTATCAACCCAATCAACAAACCATATATGTGGACAGGTCTGGATGGGTATTTTAGGCTATAACAACATTTTTAAAATCTCAGCCAAGCTGTAGTAGAAAAATTTACAATTTATAAGTGGTATCCCTAAAGATAATTTAGTCATCCCTAAGTGTGCAAAACGAGCAAAATTTCATCGTACATTATAGAAAAGTTGTGAGGGCTAGAGATGAACCATCAAATCCTACACATGTAAGGATGAGTTTGATAAAAATTTACAAGAGTATTTTATATAACTCATGATAGATGAGATGTGGTAATGAGGTTTCTATCATAGCCAAATGTCTAAAAACATGCCAAAAGTTGGTTAGTGAGATATGTATATTCTGACTCATCATCCCAATCGATGAACCATCTATGTAAACACATCCAAATGGAAATTTTTAGGATAGAATCACCTTTTTATAATCTTGATTGAGCCTCAAGAGTGAAAGTTGTAGTTGATCAAAGACATCCCTTAAAAGAATTCAACGGTCCTTAAATGTGCAAAGTGAGTGAACTTTTGTCGTGCATTGTAAGAGATCCCTGAGGGTTAGAGATGAAACATCAGTTATTACATGTGAAAGGACAAGTACTATAATAAATCCTAAGAGTATTTTATCTAACTTATGATGAATGAGATGTGGAAATGAGGTTTCTCTTGTAGCCAAATCTCTCAAAACATGCCAAAAGTTAGTCAGCGAGGGTTGTATGTTCTGACTTGCCAACCTAATCAATGAACCATCCATGCAGAAACATCAAGATAGGAATTTTTAGGTTATAATGACCATTATTAAATCTCTATTAACTCCCATAAGTGAAAGTTTTATTTTATCAGAGGCATACCTTAAGAGAATTCACTCATCCCCAAATGTGCGAAATGAGCAAACTTCCTTCATTCATTACAGGAAAACCATGAGGGATAGATACAAACAATCAGCTCCTACATATACAAGTATGAGTCCTCTAAGAAATCCCTAGAGTTTTTTATCTAACTCATTATATATGATATTCATAAATGAGGTTTCTCTCATAGCCAAATCTCTCAAAACATGGCAAAAGTTGTCACTGAGGGTCGTATATTCTGACTCATCAGCCCAATCGATGAACTGTCTATGCAAACACATCAGGATATGCATTTTTATGATATAATGATTATTGTATGATCTTGGTTAGATCTTGAAAATTAAAGTTGTAGTTGATTGGAGGAATCCCTTCAAAATCCACTCATCCCTAAATTTATAAAAACACTGAACTTCCATTGCACATTACAGGAAAATCGTGAGGGTTAGAGATGAACCATTAGCTCTTATACGTGCAAGGATGAGTCCTATAAGAAAGATCAGGAGGATTTTATATAACTTATTATGGATGAGACATGGAAATGAGGTTTATCTCGTAACCAAATATTTTAGAACATGCCAAAAGTTGGTCATCAAGGGTTGTATATTCTAACTGATCAACCCAATTGATGAATCATTTGTGCAGACACATTAGATAGGTATTTTTAGGCTACAATGACCATTGTCCAATCTTGGTTACCCTCTAATAATGAAATTTAAAGTTGATCAGAGGCATCCCTTAAGATAATCCACCTATCCCTGAGTGTGCAAAATGAGTGAAATTTCATCATGCATTGTAGGAGAATTGTGAGGGATAAAGATGAACCATCAGCTCCTAAATGTGCAAGGATAAGTCCTCTAAGAGAGCATAGATAAGACTATTTTTGTGTTTTATTGAAAGGATAAACAAAGAGAAGGTGAAGAAGGATTTGATTAAGTTAGATGAAATTAATATAAATGATTTTGGCTTCTCTTTGTTTCAAGAAGATAATCTTCTCTACTCATGACACCAAACATGTGAAGGTGGAAGCTCATCTAGTTCCACTAACCTATATTTAGATTGTTAGTAAAATTTTTAAATAGAAATAAAAAAATAGTTGAAAATTAAAATACATTAAATCAAATAACTTTATTATACTAATTTAAAACACTAGATAGACTTAATAATTTAATCTAACATACCTTCAAGAGCAGCTTTGTTTGCAAGTGTTTCAAAAATTGCTTCATGGTCAGATTCATGTACTTTCCACAACATTCTATTGTGAGGCTTTCCATGATATTTGATCATTTGAATATTTTTATCAATAATAAGGTTTGAATAATTAAGCACTATCTTGTGTATTTTAAAGTCCTCAAATAATAATAATTTTTTTTCTTTTTTTTATGATAGTACCTACAAATTTAGGTTTTAGTAACCACTACAAATCTAGTGGAATAAATTAGCTCTTCTCCATATATAACATTTGTGGTTAATTTTTTTTGGCCTCTACATAGCGACACAAGTAGTAGTCTATTCCCTCATCATTGTTCTCAGGTACAATGACTACAAAAGCATGCCTTGCATTTAAAGTATAATCAAATTATAAGCACATATAGGAAAAAACAAAAATATCACTAATATCTAAGGTTGTACAAGTTTTGAGATATGGTCAAATTCATTTGATGATTCCATGTCATGATCTATCAATTGTTAGAGTGAATGGATATTCTCTATAGGTGATATGGGTCTACAATACCATTCATCAACCCATTATTTTGAATCACATTCTTTCCAATTAAATTCCATGCATGAGGAACAAAAACATGCCATATCCCTAGTAAAAATAGTCTATGAACTTGAATTTGAGCTTTGAATGGAGTGGAAAACACTTGATCTAGGTACTATAATGCAATCTTCATACATTGACTTATATTGTTCCTTTATTAACCAAAAAAATATTCATACATTAGAATGTTTATCCGATCCATGATAAATATTTTCATTACACCAAGTTAAAATACTTACAAAATCAATCAAATTAGCACCATCTTTGTGCTTTACCTACTCTTTTCTAAGGGCTCTCTTTACACATGTGCCAGCACTATCATGTTCTCCTTTTCCATGCCCAGCCTCAAAAAAGCTCTTAAAATGTTGAACGCCATTCTTTTTATGCATTCTGCTTAACTAGTAAAACATTCAAGAAATATTAAAATACCTTGCATAATTGTTTGACCAAATATAGTGTGTATCAAACATGATTTTTATTGCATTCATATTCATATAAAATATCTCAAAACAACCCTGGACAAACTTTGGAGAATGCGATCTTTCATCGCTCATATAAAAATAGTACTCCCTCAAAATATTTTTGTTGTCAAAAGTTATCAGGTGCATGTCTTAATGTAATACGAACAAAAATTCCAACTTGAATTGAATTATAATATTAGGATTGAACCTCATTCTATGGTTGTAGTGTGTAGTTATTAGTAAAATCCACAACCTAAATAATGGTGCCACCTAGGAATTTGTCCTTGCATGCTTTGAATTGATTATCTAACCATTTTTATTTGTGTGTGTGTCTTGCATATTGGTAGATAATATTAGTTTTGAATTCAAACATTATATCACATACAAAAAATTTGGTCATAACCGATTCACATCTTGATGACTCTTTTCCATCTGTTAACACATACTTAACATATTTGTACTCCTTATAATCAACCAGTTACTTTCCAAATTCATGTGAAATATCTTCATATAAATAACTCATCAAATTTGACAAGCCAAAACAACTATTACATGTTCCATCTAAACATTGTTTGGAAAAAAAAATTCCCTCAGGTCTTTGACAGAAAAGACCTTGGATTAATTCTCTTGATATTTTAGGTGGGGAAGGCACCATACATTCCTACAAAATATCGTCAGTATATAAAGTACAATGTATATGATGAAAAACATCAAAATGCATAGAAAATTCAACATGTACCCTAAAACAACATATGGTGTGTGCTTGGTTGATTTTAACATAGAAAGGCTTGCACATCTCAAATTACCTTTGGCTCATTATCAATTGGCCATTAAATTTTTCAGTAAACTTTTTATAAAATTCTATTTGTGTCATATCTACAAAATATTTTGCATGAGACTCATAATTTTTTGAGATTTTTATTTTAACAACATATTTTACATTAGATGGGACCCTTGTGTTGTCATGCCAACAAATTTCAATCAATTACTTTTTTATTTCAACTAATATATTATCTTTTTGTGGGAGTCTACCACTTAATGCCCAACAATCCATGAGTGAAGGGTCATCAAGCCTTGTTCTTATTTTTACGAAATTTATTAGAGTTTTATATTTAAATTCAAGGATTTACTTGTTTTAGTAATAATTCAAGCTTTAGATGTTTACTTACTCACTATAGATTCTATTATTACTCATCTTGCCACATTACTATCTTTATTTTGAATTTTATTGCCTATTGTCTTAAATGCATTAAATAGATTTTTTACTATTATAATATGTATTACCTCCATGTTTAATGTTCTTAACCCCAAATTATCCATCAAAGGTCACATTTTTTGCATTTTCATTAATGGAATAAATAGTTGACATTGTTCTATATGTATTTTATTCTTAAATGCATAGTTCTATACACATTGAGCATGACATTGAACTGATCTTTTTGACATTTTACCTTTGATAGGTTCTATTATTTTTTCATCTACTTCAAAAAAATACTTTGGTTCTCATCTTATTATCCTTGGAGGTGTGGGTGCAGGAGCTTTATTTTATATTAAATTGGGTGGTGTTAACACTTCAACCATAATAGGGACATTAGAGGGTTGAATATCAACATTAGACCCTATAGGTGAATTAAATTCCTCTTCATTAGGAGACACATGATTTGAGGTCATTATTTTATGTTGATTATCACCATAGTAAAAAAAATAATTATGAATGAATGTTTCATTATATTGTGTTTGTCCATATGTTTCATTATTCATTACAAATTCGTTACTTGTATGCTCTACATTTTGAATTTCATCTTGCAACAAAGATTGACTCATTTCTCTTATCTCATTTGAAGACATATGTAAACTAAATTCTATAGAAATAGGCATGTTATTTTCATTATAATTATTACTTGATGTAGAAGAAGAAAATTCACCTTGCCTAGAATCCCTTATGGATGCTATCTTATCTGCTTGTCTTTTTCTTTATTTTTCTCTTTTCTCTTCAATTTCATCATTTTTTAGCTCTTTGATTGGTATTTTACGATGACTTCCTAACCCCATTATTTATCTTTGCCAAAGTAAGATAATTGTAGATTTAAATTTGAATATTTTTTAGTGATTCAAACAAAATAAATGAACAATTCACCAAATTCGCATAAGTTATAGCAGAAAAACTAGTTTGTAATTCAAAAAGAAGAAAACAAATGACTCATTTTCATGGGAAAGGAAAAAGGAAATCATGAATCACAAAGGGCGTGCATTCTTTCAAAATGACACATGCCCTTTGTGATCCACAGAACAATAGGCAAAAACATTTATTAGCCTAAAGGTAGTTGTGTAAAGGGTATATGCCCTGTTCATATTTAGAATTTTTTCCCCACTTTCCCTCCAATTTTGCCTTGGTTTTTGGGGGTTCTCAACCTAGCCAAACTCTTTCATGGACCAACCAAGGGAATTTATAAGAAATTTTGGGGTTTTTTTCCTTCTTATCGACATCTCTGATCATGCAATTTTTATTATTTAAAAAAAAAATTATATGGGTTTGTAGAGGGGAAAACATAGTTTTAATATATATATATATATATATATATATATATATATATATATATATATATATATATATATATATATAATGTTAGAATATTATTTATAATTATTACTTAATTTCTACATAACATACCTTGTTATAGTCTATATACATATCATCACAAATTCCCTTATAACTTTTTGAATATTAATCAAATGCTTATAAAAATTATATCTCAATAATCTACACATTGCCAACTATGCTTTAAAAAAAATAAATGATTTTCATGAAGTTAAGATAAAAAATTTATGTTTGTACACTTGCAGTTTCAATTTTCTAGCAATCTTGACTTGTAAAATTATTTAAAAATTATATATAATAAAAAATTAATAAAAAATATTCTCAACAATATTCGACATTTCACCTATCAATATATGAAATTTCATACAAAAATTCAATAATTTACTCAAAAAATTATGTTCGTACACATGAACTCTCCTTATCATTTTAGAAAAAATGGCCAACATATTGTCATAAATACACTATTCACACACTTTTATCATCTGGGTATTGGAAAAAATATATATTTATAAATTACATTCAAATTGCAATAATTTATGATTTAATGTCATTGTCAAATTCCTTTTTGAAGTATCTTTAACTTTCTCTCCAAGTTCAACTATTATTCTTTTCAGAAAAAAATTGTCGCTTTATACCCCCCTTTTTTCCCCCATTGTCCTACATCTACCCACCTATGATGTAATCAACAACAATGCAAAAGTAATATGTGCCTCACAGGGGAAAAATGTAATAAATAGAGCATAAATATTAACTTAAGCCCTATAATAAGGCAATAAATAAGCAATGTAAAATCCATTAGATACACCTATCTTAACACAATATATGTAATATAATGTTTGGATTAAACCCATACATTATAAATTAATACATATAAGAAATATGGTACATGAACCCTACATATACAAAGATAAATAAAAACATAGATATGCATGATTTAATCTAAGAAAACCCTTTTGAGTAAAAAAATTAGCACAATAACCTTTTCAATTATAACAAAAAATTAATTATTTCACAATGTTAAACCAAATTGTAAGGTTTTAATTCCTTTCATATAATGCTTCAATGTATATCAAAATGTGCACATTTGATAATGTGCATTCAACATATAACACTCCATCTTCCTTGGAAGAACTATCCCTTTATCCATAGTCATTTTATAATGTTGATGCAATAGGGGAATCTACATTCACCAAGTTCTGATCCAAGTGACCAATGTGCAACACTCCTCAATAGCTATGTGTTAGAGTGACACTAAAATGTTTCTATAACTTATTATAACTATAATATTCATTCACACAATTCCTTTAAATTACTTAAGATGACTGATTGACATGTTTCATATCTCCTTGCAACACCTTATTGTGACTAAACCATTACCCTATGTTTGCAATTTTGCATAGTGCAATGAAACTATGTTACACACCATGTGTGGCTCTACCATCATTCATGCAAGTGGAAAACATTTGGAAATTTCATATATAGTGCCAACACAAGTTTTTATATCCATACTTAATTTTAAAACCAACATGTGCAATATCTTACACAAATAGTTCTTACACAAACACTTTGCATACCACCTACCTTGCACACAATTACCATTATTTAGATCAATGTAAATTTGAAATATTTACTAAAAATATCCCAATTTTTGAATAGTTTGTATAAACTAGGCACACATTAATTCTGTATTAGTGTCGACCAATGAAGCCCATCTCCTTCCTACACCAATAGAACTTCTCAATACTCGTTATCTTGGTTAGTGAATGTTAAATGATTTCCTTTGCGTCTGTCTTTTCAAATGTATATTTATCTCTTCTACCATTTTTATTAAAAAATGACATTGCACATCAATGTAATCCATCTAATAATGATAATTAGTGATATTTTCTAAACATGTTATGCATTGAATATCACAATTTATCCTTATGACTTTGAGTGAAACCCACTAGAGAACATAATCTTTGAAGCCACATCGTTCCCTTGTTTATTTTTTTATCAAAATTGGTGATTAATAAATGTTAATTCAATTAAGAGAACTATTGAATAAAATTATATTATGTGAGATATGCAATAAATACTTGAGACTAATATAGAATTTACTATTTTTATAAATATCCTAAAAAGGAAAGGTAGTAAAGACAAATAACTTAGCTAGAAATCAGATATGATATATTGTAACAAAGATTGTGTGATTCATTATGGGACTGTTTGAGTTTGTTGTGAATTAGGGATAGGGCTCTATTTGATTTTGGGATAATGATGTGTTATTCAGCCAAAATTGGTGTGTGCTAGAAAATGTAGGGTGTGTTGACATCTGTTAGGGATTTTCCCCTCTATGCAAATTTATATTTGTTTTATTTTCTATGTTGGTCTTATGTGTATTTTGAGATTCATTTGATTCTCTATGGGTCCTGTTGTGTGATTTCTTCTTCACTTAGAATCCTAAATCAATGGAAATGAAGAAAAAATGGAATAAAATAGGATTAAGTAGTTAGAGGTTATAATTTTACTTGACCTCAACACCCCTTTGGTTCATTGCTTACATAACAATACTCTGAAATGGGATCAAAATCCATCTAGTTATCTCATGTTATGATGTGTGTGTGAAATATTGTTGTCATTTTATATCTTGGTGCAATCCCAGTGTAATAAAGTGATTCAATAATGATCTATGACCTTGCTAATGAATTCAAACATAGGTCAAGGCTACTTTCATTGTATTAACTTAGAACTAGGAGGAATAGTTGATTTCATCTCATTGTGTAATTGGAACAATTCTAATGTTTGCAATAAATAAGAATCTTGCTATCTAGTGAACAAATGAATAGAAAATGTGATCATTTATTGGTATTTTTTGATATTTCCTCAAATATGAATTAAAAAGCATATGAGATGGCATTTTAGATGAATTTGAATTTGAGCAACTTAACATTATTTGATGCGAGAATGAAACAAGTAAATTCAGACACTACCAACTAATGATATTATCTTAAAAGAAAGGCCTTGTTTGAGTAGTAAATACAACTAAATTAGGTATGTGAATTAGTTTAATAGTAAGTTTAGTCTGTTTGGAATGAGGAATAAGAATATTCAAATATCATAAGTATCTAAGGGTAAGTAAATTACACATATAAGTAGAGGAATAAGGGCTTCAAACCATGAAACTAAGCAGAAGTTAAGTGTGTAGAAAAATTTATCACAAACACATTATTTTATTACTAAATGTTAATGTAATAGGAATTTGAGTTATTTAGATTAAACTACACATAAACATGCAATTTAGAAACAAATATCATATATGAATTCACAATTTAAATCAATGTTATGATCCCAAAGCTATATGCTCTAAATCATGATTAAATGGAATCAAAACAAGAGGATTGGATTGATTACCTTAGACTCAAAATTTAGACATGGTTATTTCTTGATCAAGGATGAAGGATGCATGCATGGTTGGACATGGATTCCTTACTTGATTTATTATTAGCTCCAATGGAGGAGTGGACTTGTTTAAATAGATGAGGGAGGGAGGGATCAATGGTGGAGATTCAAAGTTGGATGAGGGAGATCAAGGATGGAGAATTAAAAAGGAATATAAAATTCCTTGGAACGCTCTAGATTTAGAGGCTTCTAGAGAGGAGGGGTGAGAATAGAGAAAATTCTAGATTTGAAGGATTATAGAATACTTCTTAGGGGTTAATTATGATTATATGGGGGATTAGATAGGGATTAGGTGAGTCATTAGGGACTAGAAGTTTAGGAGAGCCTAGGAATAGGCTATTAGGTGGGTAGATGGATCATGGGAATTTAAAATTCCCAAATAATAGATAAGTGGGATTAAGATAGGATTCAGAGATTCTTAGGGGAATAAATAAAGAAGTGGGATAAAACTAAGGATAGTGAATGAAGAAATGATAAGAGGGGATATTGGATAAATGATTAAGATTAAGGGTGATAAATTAATGGGGTTAAAGGTAATGAGTGAAATTAGTGTTGACTAATAATATTATTAGTGATGATAATGTAGGGGAGTGAATTTAGGTGCATACAACTAATTTTAGAGACTACAATTTGCATGAGTACATACTAATTGGTAGACCTATAGTGATAAATATATCCAACCCAATAATTATCAATAAATACTTGTAGATTCAAAGTCTTAATTTTACTAGGATTCCATGTTAGAAAATAACATATCCATACGTTCCATGTAGATACTTGAAGATCATTTTCATTTACCTCAATTCTTATTGCCTTGATTAGATAATAATATATTGATTTATTCCACTACTTATGCATTATTAGGTATTCTATATACCATTTTATACATAAAATTTCCAATACACTTGCATATGGTACTTGAATCATGTCCTCCAACTCTTATGTCTTTGAACATCACATAGTTGTTAGCTTCTCACCAACTAGAAAAGGTGTGTGAATAAGATTGCAGTCCTACATTATAATCATTTGTAGTACCATTTCAACATAATTCCTATAATATATCCAGATTTTCTTGTTCACTTGATCCCATTTGATTTCTATTCCCAATATGAATATTATAGAACCAATATTTTTCATGACAAACTATGCATAAAGTTGAGACTTGACCTTATTGATCATGCACTTGTCATTTATGATCAATAGCTTTTCATTCACATAGAGAATAATAATTTAAAATTTATCACCCTCTTCCTTAGAGTAAACACAAGGATCATCATTGTTACATGTAAGCCCAAGTCCAACCATATAATTGTGGAGCTTATGACTCCGTATTTGAGGTGATTTATTCATACCATACAATGACTTATTCAGCATGTAAAGTATTTCCTCTTTCTAATTTACCTTGAATATTTCTGTGTATGACATTTATATTTCTTATTTAATATCTCTACATTGAACATTTCTTAACATCCATTATTTTTTACATAAAATTTCCAATACACTTTCATATGGTACTTGAATCATGTCTCCCAACTCCTCTTACAACTTTGAACATCACATAGTTGTTAGCTTCTCACCAAGTAGAAAAGGTGTGTGCACAAGATTGTAGTCTTACATTCTAATAATTTATATTACCATTTCAACATAATTCCTATAGTATATCTAGAGCTTCTTGTTCACATGATGCCATTTAATTTCTATGCCAAATATGAATATTGTAGAACCAATATTTTTCATGTCAAACAATGCAAAAAGTTGAGACTTCACATTATTGATCATGCACTTGTCATTTATGATCAATAGCTTGTCATTCACATAGAAAACAATAATTTAAAATTGATCACCCTTTTTTTTAGAGTAAACACAAGGATCATCGTTGTTACATGCAAACCCAAGTCCAACCATATAATTATGGAGTTTATGATTCCATAATTGAAGTGATTTATTCATACCATACAATGAATTATTCAACATGTAATGTATTTCCTCTTTCCAATTTACCTTGAATATTTTTAGGTATGACATATAGATTTATTATTTAATATCTCTATGGTAAACATTTTCTTAACATCTATTTGATCTATTTCAAAATCAAACTTAGTAGTAAAAGATAAAAGAAACCTATTTGAGTTTAATTTTGTAATAGGATAAAATGTCTCACTAATGTCAATTGCCTCTACCTACGAGAATCAATTTGTTAATATTAGCACCTTATATGTCCCATTTTTCTCTTGTGCATTTTGCATCTATTAAACTCACTTGAAACCCATATGTTTTAGTATAAGAGTTAAATTTACCAACTTCCAAGTCTCATTTTTGTCGAGAGACTCCATTTCATCCTTAACGGCTCACTTAAAAGACATTATCTATATGAAACCAAGATATTAATTCATTGTATTAAGGCGTTCACTATCAATCATTAATAATAGGAATGAAAAATGAAAATATGATGGGTTATACCTTTTAAGGATTCTACACACCCATTCTGATCTCCTCAAAGTAGGAGTCATAGGCTCCTCTCATTATGACTATTGTAACTCTTCATCTATTACACCATAATCTTATCTAGAGTATCTTCAACATCTACATCAACCCACACCAATTTTATTTCTTCGTTTTGCTACATTTTTTGTTCTTCTTGGGCAACAACCCTATGTACCTCCTTGAAGATTACATTTTTATTATAGATAACCTTATTTATCTTAATATTATAAAACTTTTAGGATTTTATGCCATGTCCATACCCAATAAAGGTGCATTCAAAGAATTAAATTCAAGTTTCAACCTTTTCTCCTTTAGAATCTGATATTATGCTTTGAGACCAAAAATATGTATGGGTTGCGAGCATGGATTCTTACTAGTTCTCACTTATTATAGAGTATTTTAAACCAAATATTATGTGTGTGACATTTTGATGAGGTAACCAGTAATAACCATTGATTTAGATTAAAAATTTGGCACCAAGTGTGCACCTCTCCGTGTACTTCAATCTTTATCCATCATGATCATATTCATCTACTCTATAACTCCATTATACTGCAGTGTGTATGAAGTTATCTATTTCCTTTGAATACCAATTTTCCTACACAATTTGTTAAACACATTGGAGTAGTATTCACTCCCATTGTTGGTGCACAACACTTAGATCTTCTTCTCTATCTAGTTTTCTAGAAGGGATTTAAACTCCTTAAGCTTTTGGAAAAATTCAGATTTCTTTATAATGAAACATATCTACATGATGGGCTAGTAATCATATAGGAAAGATATGTGATATGATGTCTATGAGTATAAACACATAATTGTGGATCACCTCAAACATTCATATTTAATTTAACTTGAATCTTCTTGTTGTAGATGCAATGTTTATACAACTCAAATTCCAAGGTATAATTATCCATTCCTCTTATCAAATCTATAGTCTAAAACATACACACACCTTTTTCACTAATATAATTAGCCTATGATTCTAGAGCATTATCTTCTCTATCAGAAGTAATGTGCAAGTTTTAGTTATAGCCTAGGCCTCAAGAACCAAAGTTTTCTTACATAATCTTCTAATCATAGTCATAAAAATCTAAGTAGCATACCTATATGCATGTCTCTTGATAACACCATGGACCTATGCACTATTTTGAATTGATTTATACCAAATAAGATGTGGCCATTGACATCATCCATTTTATTCATAGAGATTAGATTCATTGTAAGGTTAAGAACATGAAAAACACTTGGGAGAGTCTTGATCCTTCCATATCTAAACTTAAAAATGACTCTTCCTCTACCCTAAATATTTTAGGTTGAGTTATCTCTAAGAATGGCATCACCACCATAATATTCTTCATATTAATATATGGCACATAGGAGTAATATGATAGGAGGATCTATACTCAATCAACCACACATCTTTACATACATGGAATCTTGAGGCTAAAAGATATACATCCCCATCTCCATCATTGGATACCTTCTCACTTGAATATTACATAACATCTTGTGGTTTGTCCCTATCCACCTTTATCATTTTATAGTCCTCATTGAAATGAATTATATTACCATAGTTCCAACACTTGTTCAAGGATATATCTGGAGTATTAGATCTATGTTTATACTTTATGTTCAATTAGGGGTTTTCTTTTTCTTATATTTATTTATTTATTATGGGATTTTTTTCTAGTTGGAGTTTTCCTACTTTCATGGAGAATCTTGATTAGGTATGTAGGTTGACTAGGTGACTAGGAAGTAACTCCCTTGACTGACTATTTTGGGTATGGGAGTTAGTCCTCTACTCTTGGCCCTATTGACCACATTTTGTGGAGTTACTATTTTATTTTGGAGATTTATTGATCACCTTTTGTGAAGGAGTTACTCAACACTATCCTATTTTTACTTCTCACATTTTTTAGCTTTATTAATGGATGTTTAGATTTTGTCTCCTATCTTTCTTAATGTAATAATCTTGCTTGTGTATTTTATTTTCTTTGCCTTTTGTGACTCTGTGTTGTGCACTTGTTTTGCTTGTATTTTCACTCTACTCATATATTCAACATATATCAACCTTGGAATCAACCCTAATATAGTATTTTTGCCACCTTGATAATCACCCATCTGGTTTTTTATTTTTATAAATCTATTTTGAAATCTATAACTTTTATTATTGCATTATCTTTGTCTTGGACTATTTAGACTCGCGGTATTTTCATTGGCCTAGTTTTTCTCTTGGGTATTATATGCAGGCCATTCTCTCTCATTGGAGATACATGGGTTGTATTTCATAACTTTGAATATTGGAGACAAAAAAGGATATTTTTAATGCATGCAGAGGTCTATTTGTTGAAGTGGATCCTTCCACATCCTGATCCACCACCCTAATTGTGTGCTTCACAACTTACATGTCATCCTTCCTGCTTATGACAATTCCATGACCCTTTTTAGATCTTGGAGAGCTTAATGAGACCTGTTTACAAGTTTCATGACCCACCTAAACCTTGAAATACCCTCACTTACCTTTGCTCACCATTTTTATTCATCTGGTTTTCCCTTACCTTTAGTCTTATTCACTTTGGTTCAACACTGACATTCATTATTAAGACACCTAGTTTGCCATTCAAACAACCTTGATCAACCTCCAATCTCCCCACTCGACCCTCCTACATAGTTATTTTGATGTTAAATGCTTTCTTTAGCACTATATCATGTATTGGCTTGAAAAGCACTCAAGAGTAAATTTGCGGTATTAAAAATTTAAGGTGATTTTATCTTTTGAATGGAGGGAAAAGTCTTTTTTTGAAATCACCCTTTTTCTATAGGTTTTTACATTATTATATTTTAATTTACTTTGAATATTATAGTGTAAAAAGTCTTTAAGGTGATTTTATAGTAAAAAGGGGGTGAGATATTATGTCTTCTGGAGGGAATATATTGTTGTTAGAAGAAGTATATTGTTTTTTTCGGTTCATGAAAACAATACTCTCATAAAAGGGGAGGGATGGGTCATTAACTCTTGAAGGGTCATTTTTAAAATTTTTTTACAATAAAATAATACATTGTAAAGTTTTTTCATTGTGTTTAGTGTAAAAACAATATATTCTGAGTGTTTTTAAAAAAAAATGAGAAGTTATTGTTTTAAATCTCTTCATATTTTTGCTCATCAAAGACTGGAGGGTGAGGTCAAGTTTAGAAGGTAGCCTAACCTCCTTGCATTCAAAAAAATACTTTCCATTTCTTGTGTAATCACTGTGTATAATTCTTTTAGATGCATTATCGACTGGGCCCAATGTCCCCTTATAAATCATGTCTTTTTGATATTTACATTGGTTACTTTAGATGCATTATTAGTTGTGATTGATGTATTTTGAGCATGAATTATTTGAAAAATTTAGGGGTTTCATGATTTCATATTTTGGGGGGGGGGGGGGGCGGCTGGGGGGTGTACTATGTTTGTTATGCCACTCTTTCCATTTTGCTTACACTTTCATTTCTGCAACAACAATAACTTTAACTTACACTATTTTGACTTTATTTCTACACTAATGGATTCAATTTAAATTAATCCACTAATTTCATTTAACTAATATTAATAGAAAACCAAAATGAAAATTATATTAAGGATCAAGGGTTTACATCGTATTACAATGGGAAATGAAATTGTACCTAGTACAGAAGTGAAAAAATTAAGTGGTACAACTATTGTGATTAAGCCTATGGGTTTTTATATCTCCTAATATTCTCTTTCACTTGGAACCTAATAAAATACCTAATGAAGTTTGGACCATTTTTTAAAAATGTTTTGGGAAGCTAGATGTGATGAGAGGTCATGAACTTGAAAATGAGCTTATCAACCTAAGCAACAACTTTAATACCCTTTAGGATTTATTTATAAATTTCAAGTCTTTGAGATTGTAGTTGAAATAATGGGTAATAAAGAAAAAATATGACCAATCTATTATTTATATACTCTCTAAGTTATGTCCTAATTACTCAAGTCTTTGTCTCTACTTTCCATGCCACTAAAAGTGTTCTAGGCACTACATGGAGAATACCTTCTTTAGATGCCTTTATTTTTGAATTGACTTAGGAGCAAGATAAGTTAATACAGATGGACACATTAAAGTTCTCAAAAACTCAAGATTTAATTTTTGGTAATGGGAACCAAAAGACTTAAAACAAAGATAAGAAGAAGAAGAATAAGGATTAAGAGAAGAAGAAAAAATCAATCTCCACCAAAACAACCATTGAAACCTCCTCTTCCAATGACAAAACTAAGAAAGAGAAGGTTAAGTGTGATTATTGCAATAAAAATGGTCATGATGAACACAAGTGCATGAAGAAACAAATTGATCATCGAACTCATCTTTTATATAAAAATAACATAGGTGTTCCTAAGTCTATCAAGCAAAATTCATCAACTCAAGATTATTATAAGTAAAAGGCAAAGGTAAAGAGAATGAAAAGGGTAACGATATTGTAGTATTTGTATCTATAACCTATTCGTGGGTTATTGACTCAGGTGATTCCCATCACATGGGCTCTTCATAAGTTGAGTTTTATTCCTTAAAGCCTTGTATGATGTCTTTTATCACTTTAGGTGATGACACTTCAGTATAAGTTAGAAGGAGAGGGTATATTAAAATGTATGGAAGAATATTCAATAATGTTATAAGTGTTCCATCACATTCAGTTATTATCCTATCAATGTATCAAATCACTCATATTAGTAAGGGTATGAGGGTAGAGTTTTCACCAGATTTAGTCACAATCAGAGATTTGTACAATGATTATATAGTGGTAGTGGGTAGGGAAAATCACCAATCTAGGTTATACACCTTCTCACATTTTGCATCTGATTCTTCTCTGACTACATTGCTAACTCATTTAGATGGAGTTAGAAAATTTTGGCATGAGTGTTTTGGAAAACTCAACTACCACTACCTAGAATAACTCATAAAAAAATACATTATCATAAGCTTACCTTGACTCCATTTCTATAAGGGTATTTGTGAGGGTTGCACCCTTTAGAAGCATTATGAAGAGAAATTTGACAAAGGCAAAGATTAGAGAGATTCATATGCATTGGAGTTATTACATAGTGATGTATCTGAGCCTTTTCCTAGTGTATCTTTCATAAGCTCTAGGTATGTTATTACCTTCATTGATGATTTATCGATATATACATGGGCTCATTTCCTTAGGAAAAAATCTAAAATTTTGGACAAGTTTCAAGACTTTAAAATTCTATCAGAGAAACAATATGAGAAATGCATCAAGGTTCTTCAAACTAATAATGGGGGTGAGCATGTCAACAATAGGTTTGAGTAATTTTGAAAAATAAAGGGGATTAATATGTAGTAGATAATTCCTTACAATCCTCAACAAAACAATGTTTCAGGATGCAAGAAAAAATCCTTGAAAGAAATGGCTAACTTTATGATTCACTCTAAGTCACTTACAACACAATGTTGGGTTGAAATAATCAATTATGTTTTCTACATTAAGAATAGGGTTCCTCACAAAGATTTGAAAGGTATAACACCCTTTGAATCCTATCATAATAAGAAACTTGTAGTTGATCACTTTAGGTTTTTGGATCTCTAGCTATGGCATTCATACTGAAGAAGAAATGCAAGGCTGTGAAACCTCAGAGTAAGCCTTACGTGTTTATAGGTTATCTATATGGTTGAAATGGGTATCACCTTCTTCATTTGACCACACATGAGTTGTTCATCAAGATAAGTGCTCTCTTTTAGGAGAGTCCCATAGACTCAACACTTGAAACTTCTCTCACTTCATTGGACTCACTTAGATTTGATTTATATGATTCAGATTAGTCTGAACACATTCCATAGGTTGAAGACACTTCTTCTAGTTCTGATAGCAAATTACTGATGGGGACTCATCTTCATCCACATTTGGCCACACTTTAGAGGATGATGTTTCTTTACCTGACTCATCTACTTCTAGTCCTCTTTAGGCTAGGTAGACACTATAGAGTGTAGGTACTAGAGTTGCAGATCCTTCAAATTCTAGGAAGACACATTCAAAATTTCAAATTGGACCACATATTTTTTATGCCTCTACCTTAGATCCATAGACTTTTAAAGAGGCATCATGTATTTGTAGGTGGGATTCTACTATGCATGAGGAGTATAAATCCTTAATTAGGAATCATACTTGGGATTTGACACTTCTTCCTAAGGGAAAAAAGATATTTTGATGTAGATGGATATATTAGACTAAGTATATAGAAGGTGGATCCATTGATAAGTTCAATGCATGATTGGTTGATAAGTGTTTCTCACATGTGCTTGAAATTGACTACATGGAGACCTTTACACCAGTCACCAAGATAAACTTAGTCATACTCACACTTGATATTTATATAGATAATAATTGAGATGTTCATTAGATGGATGTAAAGAGTGCCTTTACTCATGATTATCTTGGGGAGGATATTTACATGGAACAACCTCCAAGATTCATAGAGGATTATTCCTTTGTATACAGATCTAGGATTCCATCTATGGCCTCAAATAGGCCCTTCGGTATTGGTACACCAAGATGGATTAATTTTTTATTTAAAAATGATTCAATAGTTTCCATTTAGATCCAAACATATATATTTTATGGAAAGATGATTCACTCTTGATTTTGGTACTTTATGTTGATGATCTTTTGATCACTAGTAGTTATTTTTCATCCATTGCAATGGTGAAAAGAGCTCTTTAGGATAGATTTTACATGAAAAACTTGGGTTTGTTACACTACTTCATTGGGATTTAGATTTATTAGTCTAACTTAGGGATTAATCTTGCATGGCCTAAGTATGATCTTGATCCACTTATTTGGTTCACATGGCTGATTGTAAAACACATTTGACTCCCTTTCTATCTGAAGTCAAGATTGAGGCAGATTATACTTCACCTTTGGTTGATGATACTTTGTATCAAAAACTAAGGTAAATTTTAAGGGTGAATATTCATTAATTCACAAATATTTAATTTTCGGTAAATTGTGTTTAGCAATTTTTTGGGAGTAGTACATAGGACCCATTCACCTAAATTTTCAGGATGTAAATTTTTTTAGGGGTCAACTCACCAATCATTCATAATAATTATGGGAGCATCCATATAATTTGAATTATATATAGTAAATATATATTTTAATTCATCTTGAGTAAATATGAAATTTAAAAAGAAGAATTGTCTCAATCTAAGTCCATATATAAAAGTTATGGCCTTAAAAAGTTAGCATTTGGTGTCGCCTGACTACATCATGTTGTTATCACCCAATAGCATCATGATGTTGTCACTCGATAGCATGATATCACTTGGAATCATGCTGTCACTTAGTAACATGATACCAATTGACAACATGTTGTCACTTGGCAACATGTTGTTGTCCGATGGCATGCTATGATGCAACTGAACAACTTTCAGAGGCCATAACTTTTGTATACAGAATCAGTTTGAGACATTTTTTTAAAAAAATTTATAGATTTTAAAGAGGAATATAAATTTTGGCATGCCATTTTATGAAATATTTCCTTCATGCAACATATTATCATCGGACAACATAGTGTCATCACACGACAACATAATGTGCTGTAACTGAGCACCAACTTCTAAAGGCCATAACTTTTTCATACAAAATAAATTTGGGATGATTTTTTTTGAAATATTATAGATTTTCAAGATAAATATAAATTTTAATATTATATCACATGACATAGTGCTGTCATGCAACATATTTTTATCGCACGACATAGTGCTATCGCATGACAACATAATGCACTGCAATAGAGCACCAACTTTTGGAGGCCATAAATTTTGCATATGGACTTATTTTGAGATGATTTTTTTTTGAAATTGATTATATATTTGAGAGGAATCCAAATATTCAATAATATAAAATTTTATAAAAGTTATTTATATATTTTTTTTTATCCCATAACTTATATGTTTTAACTATGTAGATAGACAACTGTACAAAAAACTTAAGAAGGCAATTTTTTTTTGAAAATTTTATATTCACCAAGGATAAAAATAGTATTATAATAAATAAACCTAAGGGTTTTTATGATATAGTCTCTTAAAATGAACCCTATCAATAACTAGTGGGTAGTGTTATCTACTTGACACATACTAGAACTAACATATCATATGCAGTGGGCCTAGTATCCAGATTCATAAAGGAACCCCATGAGATACACTCAAAAGAAGATAAGAGGATACTTAAATACATTTAGGGCACACATATATTTTAGATTAACTACATATCTAATACTGACATTGACTTTATTGGCTATCCTGACTTAGACTAGGCTAGTAATATTCATAATCACAAGTCTACTTCAAGTTATAATTTCTCCATTAGTTTAGACCCAATTAGTTGGTCAAGAAAGAAGAATAATGATATTTATTTATCATCTACCGAGGTATAGTATAAGGGGTTTCAATGCTACCACTGAGGCCATATGAATTTAGGGGATTCTCATAGAGTTTATTATCTAGTTCAGATGGCCTACCATCATCAACTGTGATAAACATAGTACCTTTTAGATTTATAGGAATTTTGTATAAAATAAAAGGACCAAACACACAATTATTCACATACACTTCATTAGAGGGCTCATTAATGGGGACATCATTGATATGAGATATTGTTAGATAACAGAGTATATTTCAGATATTTTTACCAAACTTTTCTTGAAAAATAAGTATCTTCATTCATGTGCTCTTCTTGAGGTTTGAGACACTATAGAATCATATTTTGGGGGGCACTATATCCTCTTATTTTATGTCCCTCTTTTTTTTGGAGTGGGGGATTTTTCCTATGGGTTTTCTCCCTTTCTTTACTTTATGAGAATTACTTTGTACATGAGTACCTCATTAGGGATATTTGTCAAGACCCATTTTTTTACACTACCCACCTACATTGTGATTATAGGGGGTGTTACTATAGGGGTTTTATTTTTCCCCATATTTATTTATTATAGTCTCTTTTCCATCACTTAAAATTTTACTACTTTCATGGATAAGCCTATTTACATGTGCAGGTTGACCAAGTGACTAAGAAGTAACTCCCTTGATTGGCTATTATAGGTATGGGAGTTAGTCTTCTATTATCTTTTTTATTGACCACCTTTATTAGAAGAGCTACTATTCTATTATAGGGGTATGTTTACCACCTTTTGTGAAGGACCTATTCAACACTCTCCTATTTTTACTTCTCACATTTTTTTATCTTTGTTAATGAAAGTTTGGATTTTGTCTCCTATATCTCTTTATGTAATATTATCACTTGTGTATTTCATCTTCTTTATTTTCAACCACTTCATGGTATGCACTTTAGTGGTTCGTATATTCACTCTACTCACGCATTTATATTATCCAAACCTTAGACTAACCCTGATACTTTGAGTGCTTATCCCTGATTAGTCATTTGATTATTTATTTAGAGCAACCTATCATGAATAAGACATCATTTTTCTAATATTTTTCCATAGATTTTTACCCCATTTCCTCTAATAAAAAATTTATGACTACATATTTCATTTTATCTTGGAATTACTACTAGTAATTACAATCACTAGATTATCTCATGAGTATGAAAAAGAGAAAAATAATGTAATACACTTTTATTTATCATCCATGTTGACATAAAAAAATGATAACTCACTTATTATAATTTTGAAGACATTTAAGTGTTCTACAATCGAGTCACTATATTTTATATGACTAGTTTATTTACCACTAACTTTCCTAGCATAATATACTTATTCCAAAAAATCTTCGTAGTCTTTTCTTTAAAAACATTCAATAACACTGAATCAAGCAAAAACAGTTTGATGGAGCTTATATCTCTCCTAACATTTTTTTTTTTCATTCAAGTTTCATTCACATGGGTATTATCCCTACTACAACAATCCACTTATCTATGTCTACAAAGAGATCTTCCATCTTGAGTTTTCATAACTCTAAATTTTGACCATTTAATTTATCAATATCTATCCTAGTATTTATATTCATTTTATTCACAAAATATTCTTCTATGTAATTCCCCCTTTAAGGAAGTCATTTATAACAATTTATTCCAACTTCCACAAAGCTTAAAACCAAGCTTTGATGCTAAATGTTGGGAATAAAACTATGCATGATAAACTAATATAGAGGAGATATATGTTATGTGAATTTTACACATAAAAAGATAAATACAAACACATAGATAAACACAATTTCACTTAGAAAAACCATTTCAAGCAAAACACCTAACACAACAACCTTCTTGATTATAATAAAAATTGAAGTATTTTACAATGATACACCAATTCACAATGTTTTATTCCCTTTCATATAATGCTTTATTATATATTATAATTAGACACTTAACTGTGTGTATTTATCATTCAACACCCCCTATATTTATTTTAAGAACTTTACTTTTATATGAAAACTCGCTTTGTAACACTTCCACAATAGGGGAATCTGCATGCACCAACTATTGACCCAAGTGATCAACATGTAACAATCCTTAACAAATATATGTCAAAACACTACTAAGATGTTGCTAGCACTTATGTAGTCTAATATATGTAATTATACAAGTTTCTTAAATGCCTTAGGAAACCTTCATAGCTTGACCTTTTGCACAATTCCTTGTAGCACCTTATGTTGACTTAACTACTACAAGGTAAGTACATAAAGTTAATAGGCCAAAAAAGGATTTTTTTCTAAAATTCAAACTACACATAAATTTATACGTGGTTATAAAATAACACATACATGTTATTTATAGGATGCTTGGTAATACCAAGCCTAAACTTCATAACACTATAATGCATGTGTGTGGTTTTAATAACACATTAAAAAAATCATTTTTGTAACATTTGATTTCATTGTTAAATTTTTTTAATTACATACATCCACAACTTGATTCATCAAACCCCCTCTCTAGTTCCAAGACTTTGCATTTCTACCCTAGAAAACTCTGCTGAAATATCTTGAAACACTCGTTGAGTGAGACAATAAATAATGTTGCACAGTAAGAGAGTTAAGTAGATATATTATATGCCAATTAACACAAAATTTAATAAATTTTTGGGATTTTCATTGTTTTGTTAATAAATATATTTTTTTGTTTGTATGGCCTATTCAATCCATTCACATGTAAAATAATATATGGGAGTTGAACATGAAGAGAAAAATCCTTAAAAGCCTCTTAACCCTCCTACATTTCCACAAGATCCACTAGATATTTAGGAGGATTTAGTCACAAACATAGTATAAAATGAAATACATATTTATGATATAGTTAGTATAATGAGGGACCCATGTTTGACCAACAAGTACTATAATTATATGGAAAATTCATTAGAGCCATTCTAGGTGAAGTTTACTCGATAATAAGTTAAATTTATAGATGGGTAGCTTATAGAGAGATGCAGGTCATACTAAGTTAAAAATTGGTCAATGGCTGATGTGTTAAATAAAAAAATTATGAAATCAAAAATTTGTGAAATATTCATTGATCCAAGAACCAATGTACCATCTTTATTATCCTGAAAATGGTTCCCAATCTACTAGTACCACTTTATTAAGAAACATTTTTTGGGACTGATATTGGATTTTATTTGATTACTCACCTTGTAAAAATAATGAGGTTAATTTTTATTAATTGATGAAAATATATTGATATTTTAACCTTAATGAAATCCCTAATTATTTTGATTGCTCAGAGTTTAGGGCCAAGGAAAATATCTATGGAAGATAGACTAGGTGCACTTCATGCGAGTTTGTATCCAAAAATCCCTTTAGGTTGAGACAATCTTGTATATAGTGAAGGATGTTGTAGAGATTAAAAATTTACATATGCATAAGGAACTTATTAACACCATTGTTATGCATATGAGTCTGCTTTTTTACACTAACATTAGAGAGGATAGATATGGGGATGCTCCAACTAACACTAATCCTTGACCACATGATTGCATACCTTATGGTGATATATGCATTATACCTTAATATTATGATTAATATATGATGTATCATAATTTTGGTGGTGATTCCATGGGGATAGATTATATGGTTTTGATTTAGAAGTTTTTGACACATACATTTGGTTTGGACACCTCGACTTCACCTATGCAATTATCTTATATATTTGAAATGTTGAAAAAATAATAATATTTGATATATTGAATTTGAAATATAGATGTATTTAAAAGATAATAATTAATTTACATATAAATTTCAATAATATATATATATATATATATATATATATATATATATATATATATATATATGTATAATAATTTATGGTTTAGTAGGAGATGGTCTCATCTTTTTCATAGTTAGATTGTGGACTCTCCAATAACACATATGTTATTATTACCCAATTGATTGATGTATACATATACATAGGTAATTTTTAGTAATATTATGGTTCATGTACATGTATTTACTTCTATATATGCTCAACTAACAATCATATTTTGTTTGTTTAGTTGATGACCACATTGGAGACTCTTCCATCTATATGAACGGAAGTAGACATCGATGTTGCTGCTATGATTTTATATGCATAACAACTAATTGAGTTATTATAACTTGTAATGTAAAATTGTGAATATAATATTTTTAAAATAATTTTGTTTATTACCTATGAAAATAAAATTGACATGCATTCATTATATACATAAATTTGTTCAATGATGTCTGATACTCTTGTTGAAATGAATAATATGGGTGCATGGTACAAGACGATTTCATTTTAAGTTTAGATATTATATTTCAATTATTCCATAAATTTTATAAAATGTTTATATATATATATATATATATATATATATATATATAAACATTTTATAAAATTTATGGAATAATTGAAATATAATATCTAAACTTATATATATATATATATATATATATATATATATATATATATATATATATATATATACATACAACATTTAACCAATTACATTATCATGAGTAGGGCATTAAATATTGGTGTTTCTCCCTTTCACATGCTTGTGCATAAGACTTAACCTTCCATTGACATTGTTGAGTGTCAAAATAAAATTGAGAGTGACCTCTTAATTTTGGTAAGTGCATGTTTAAATAGTGTTTGTATCATTTTAAAATCTACCTATGAACTTAGTTTCATGTCTAGTAAGTAATGTTTTTTAACAGTATTTGTATATAAACTTATTTAGTTACAAGTGAGGTATGAGTGTAAAAGGACCAGCAGTTGGATCTTGGAAGAATATAAGGTATTTCAGGGATCTCTATCTATGAGAAAGACATCTAAGGGAGTGACTTTTATGAGGAAATAAGTAAGGGATGATTTATGATGATTATGATGTCTTACATGACATTTTTTGGTATGTCTATATGACAATGTACACTAGTTTGGAATTGTATACATATATGGCATTTCCCTGACATTCTATTATATTTACATTTTGTATGCCTTTATATACATATACATATACATACATACATACATACATACATACATACATACATACATATATATAATCATTTAACCTTGTAATTATTTTTTATATATCATCATTATTTTGTTGAAACTTTATTCATATCTATACACTTAAATTTTAATTCCTCTTCTGGATTACACTTCCCATCATCCTCATTTGATAGAGCAATATGAGGTTTATTAGTTACATTCTATATCCTTTAACTTGATAGAAAGCTTGTGTCCAAATTATTCAATGTTATAACTTAAATGAGTTATAACCACATGAATATTTATTGAAGATGAAAAATTTCTCATGGGGCTCATATTATGCATCTATTTCACACTTTAGATTTGATTTTCTTAGGTAAAAGTGCCTTCAACAAAATTTAGGTCATCATGGTTCTTAGGAAGCATTGACACAAGATTCATATCTTTGTTAAATACATAAAATTTATAAGGTGTAATGATAGGTTGCTTAGTACTCTTAAAATGTCTTATAAATTAAAAAATATTATTTTTATTTCAAACATAAGAGACTTAAGATCTGAATCTGTAAAAATGGCTAAATTCCCATCTTTGTGTTCAAGTTGCAATTGGTGATCTCCATTTCTGGTGCTCTAAGGCTAAAATAATGGAATTAACATAATGTTAGGAGTGATAATTATGTATAGGACCACATTATTGACCTCTAAATATGATCATTTATGAGACAAAGTATCATTGATGTCCTTAGGAATATCTTTTCCTGTAAGAAAACATTATAGTTTTTAAGGCCAACTTCAGACAGTGTAAAAACATCAAAATTCATTTAAAAAAAATAAAACAACCATCGCATGTATTTTATGTCCCTATAATTTCACCACATAGCATGTCAATATAACATAAGAAATAAATATATGGCATATGATATACTAATCAACGCTGGAATGCTATTTTTAAGTAGTTAAGAGTCATGTTTGTATCCTCCAACTAACATTTCCACTTCAAGGAGATTCAATTTAAAATCAATCACTTATAATATGTCATGATATGTAAATCACATATGTTTAAAGGACCATAACCTCTAAATCCATTGGGATACAATTTTTTCAAGTTATCTAACACATAAAAACATTGACAACAAATGTTGTCAATGTTTAAGCCATAGTTAGATATCTCCACCTCTTGTTATTTGTAGTTAAAAATTGAAATCACCACCATGTTAGGGGTAGTAAATAATATATATGACCATTTTCTTGGCTTTAAATTATGTAGGGTCAGGAGATGTAATATGTACTACATCCTCAAGAATGTCCTTCCATGTAAAAATAAGTTAATGTTTTTTAGGCAAACTTCAAATATACATAAAACTTAAACCATGAGTTTTTTAAATAAAACTTAAGATATTTCACATGAATATTAAATCACTCTACTTACACCCTAGATCACATCGATTGAACATAAGAGATGAATCCATGGCAACTGATATATTGATCAATGTGGAAATGTTATTTTTATGCAGTCAAGAGATAAATCGATGTCCTCTACCTAAAATTTTACACTTATATGACCTCAAATTGAAACTAAATCACTTACAATATGTAAAGATAATAAAATCACATTTTTTATAATAAAATGACCTCTAAATCCACCTAGATACATTTCTTTTACAACTAATCTCACACATAAAAATGTTGACAACATATGTTGTCAATGTTCAAGTCATAGTTGGAGATCTCCACTTCCAATGCTTCAAGACTAAAAACTAAAATTTACAAAACATAAATGGTGGAAAAAGAAACATATATATAACCATGTTATTATCCTATGAGTACACCTAGTTAGGAGATACAGTAGCCATTCCAGCCTTAAGAATGTTCTTCCCTGTATGGAAAAATTGTAGTTTTTAAGACCAACTTTAGACATGCTTAAAATGAAAACTAAAAGTCATTTACAAAAATCAAAACAACCTTAAAATGTGTACCAAACCCATCTATTTTCACCATATATAATGTCAATCAAACATAAGATACAAATATGTGGTTGATGATATGTTGGTCAATATTGAAATGTTATTTATACACATAAGAGACCTATTTGTGGCTACTAATTTAAATTCTACTTATAGGACCTCCCATTATAAATTAAATAATTTAAACATGTCAATATAGTAAAATAAAATATTTTTCTAGGACCACTTCCTTTGATACATATAGATATACATTTTTTGTAACTAATTTGAGACACCAAAATATTGACAATAAATGTTATCAAGGTTCAAGCTGCAGTTGGATATATCCACCTTTGGTGCTTTGTGGTTGAATATTGGCATCACCACCATGTTAGGGGTGGAAAATAATATCTATTAAAATGTTACTTTCCTTTTATTATGACCTTGGAAGTACAAGGAGTTCCTATTTTGGTTTCAATAATGTCCTTTCTTATGGAAATCAAATACAATTTTTAAAGCCAACTTTAGACATGTGTAAAATGAAAACCACAAGTCATTTACATGAACCAAAAAAATATAAATTCCTTTAAAATTATGCTAATTTAACCCCATATCACTTTGGCCAAATGTAAGGGATGAATTTTTGGTTGAACAAATATTGATCAATGCTAAAATGTTATTTTATATAGTCAAGAGGCTAGTTCGTGCTCTTAAACTGACATTTCTACTTTTGGAACCTCCTCTTAAAGATACATCACTTAAAACATGTCAAGGTACTCAAATCATATATTTTTTTAATACCATTATACCTAAATGCACACTAATACATGTTTTTGAAACTACTTGAGCATGTAGAAACATTAACAATAAATCTTGACAATATTTAAAACCTAGTTGGATATCTCTACCTCCGATGATTTATAGATGAAAAATAACATCACCACCATGTTATAGGTAATGAATTATGAATATGAACATGATTTTGGCCTTGGTACATACCTATTTAAGAGACAAAGTACTTGTTTTGGACTAAAGATAATATGAAATTCTATAGTAGTGGTACCAACCTTTTCTTAAGTTTTTTGAAGCTTCTCTTAGCTTCATCAATATAAAACCCTATACTAATAATGTCAACCACATGAAGGTGGAAGATTATTTTTAATACCAGGGATAATTTTAATAATGGACCCCTAAAATCTCACTTGAAAATCTTGGTGAATCTTAGATTTTAGATATAATTCTATTGGTAAATCTTTGGCAAAATCACCATGTTGGTATAAATTGATTGGCAATTTCTATTAGATCTTTCAAAAAAACTTATAAATAGATGGAAAATCAATGACCATATCCAAATCAAGAAATAATGAACAAAAATCATAATTAAACAACTTCCCCTAAACACATTCATGGGTCAAATATGTCTGAGGTGGAATAATGATTATGATTAGTGGATCCCCTAAGTTTATTCCAACAACTATTTTGCTTTACCCTATGAAGTTGGGGGAAGTCAAGCCATTTCAAAAAAAATCCTAAATGAATAAATCCAAGCAAAGAAGACATGTGAGACAACATGAATAATAATTCTTATATACCCATCCCAAACCTAAACCCTAAGCAGGTGTGTGTGTGAATCTAAAAAAAAGTCATCACCCCATTAATGCCCAAAAACACATTCACAAAGTTTTTGAGGTCTTACTGATCTCATTACAAAGCAAATAATCCCAAATAAGTTTAAAGATCTTGTTGATATCATTACTAAATAAATAATCATGTTTGATAACCAAATTGTGTCTAATATTAAAGGTTTTGATATAAGATAAAAAAGGGTTTTTCACACTTCGAACAAAGATCCGATGAAAAATAAAATGAAAATAGTTTGAATCCCTTAAAAGATATGGAAAATTCATTAAAAGTGTGAAAACATTCATAGATATGTATGACTTGTATTTCTTACTTGGATTATACTTCATTGTTGGCTACGTAGACTCCTCCTTGGCCTCCTCTTGTAATTATCAATTGCTTCATGATTATAATGACATGTAGGGCTTGTATTTATTACTTGGATTGTACTTCATTATTGGTTGCTTAGACTCATCCTTGGCCTTGTCTTGCAACTATCACCCACTTTGTGATTCCCATGACCATAAAGGAATATTTAATAGAAATGAAGTTATATGAATTTAGATCTTAGGGTTTTGTGGTTCTAGGGTTTTAAGTAATTTAAAGCACTTATGTAAATTTATTTTATAAGAGGTAATTTGTGTTAATTATAAACTCAATGGAGACAGAGGTTAGAGGGTGAGAATTCTAAAGTTGAGATATTGTTTATGGTTCCTTCTTTTCAATGATTAAATTTGTCCTCCTTTTTAGGGATTAAATTTATCCCTTTTAAGTGCTAAATTTGATGGCCATATGACTACATATAAATTTAGTATATAACTATATAAGTCTCTCAAAATACTAACTATATAATATAATAAACTGAGTATTGAAAAAATTATGACATAAAATCACAGTATAGAGTATAAACCAACTATGGGGCCATAGGGGAAGACAACTATGAAATGCAAGGATGACAAAATTGAAAAAATATTCAAAACATTTTCATAGTTTTAAAATTATGAAATATATAACAAGGTCTACCAAAACATCTTAACCACATCCATATTGACATTTGAAATACTTTTTAATTTTAATTAACAAACCATGCCAACTAGAATATAATTATTATCTTAAACATTTAAAAAAAAAATAAAGTATGATCACAAGGCTCTATTGTGTTTACTCAATTTGTTGTTTATGTATTATTTAAAATAAGTATCTTGCATGCCATTTTTTCTTAGATAAAATCAAATTTTTATTTGTTTATAATAATTATGTGGTAAAGATCAACCATATAATATAATAAACTGAGTATAGAAAAATTAGTGACAAAAAATTGAAGTATAGATTATAAACCAACTATGGGGACATAGGGAAAGACAACTATGAAAAGTGAGGATGACATAACTGAAAAAAATATTCAAAACATTTTCATTATTTTAAAATTATAAACTATATAATAAGGTATTCCAAAATATCTTAATTGTATCCATATTGGCCCTTAAAATATTCAATTAAAAAACCATGCCAACCAGAATATAATTATTACCTTAAACATTTAAAAATAAAATACAGTATGATCATGTGGATCTGTTGAGTTTATTCAATTTATTCTTTGTGTATTGTTTAACATAAGTATCTTGCATGTTATTATTTCTCAGAGAAAATCAATTTCTTGTTTGTTTAAAATAAATATGTGGTAAAAACCAACTAGATAATATAATAAATTGATTATAGAAAAAATAATGATAAAAAGTTAGAGTATATAGTACAAATTGACTATGGAGCCATAGGACAAGACAACTATGAAAAGCGAGGATGTGATGCAAATATCTTTAAAGAAATATTTTTCAGGGAACTTATCATTATATTTATTCATTGCACTGATTTTTACTTGTTGCATGTTGATATGATCTCAAAATATGTAAAATGAGTATTTTTAGATTAGTTAGAAATATGGTTAAAATGGTCATGAAGCTCTATTTCACTTATTCAATTTATTTAAAATAAGTATCTTACATGTCATTATTTATCAGAAAAAATGAGTTTCTTATTTGTTTAAAATAAGTATGTGGTAAAGACCAACCACACAATATAATTCATTTTATTTTTTGTGCTTTATTTAAAATAAGTATCTTGCATGCCATTATTTTTTAGAGGAAATCAGTGGTAAAGACCAGCCAAATAATATGATAAATAGAGTATATCAAAAATTGTGACAAAAAATTAGAGTATAGTGTATAAATAATTAACCGACTATGGGGCCATAAGGCAAGACAACTATGAAAAGTGAGGATGGCAAGTAAATATATTTATAGAAAAACTTTTAAGGGAACTTATCATTATATTTATTTATTTCAAGATACATGATTGTGCATGCATATAACTACTCTCAATCTTCTATTTGATTAAGAGAACGTGTCTATGACAGTTGTAAACTCTATTATAGAGATGCATATGTATTCAAGCATAATTAAGTTGTTTGAATATATATGTTACAATTTCTCAATTTTCTTATTCATTGATGCAAGCTATTGGCAGAAGCGAAGCTATGGTAGTTGAAATATTGGAATGATAGGTTATAAATGAAGGTGTAGATAATTTTTAAGTTGGTTTCCTTGTGATTGTAACTACAAGGTATGGATTTGTGTTTCTTTTGTTCTAAATACTAAGAGCAGTTGTTTGCATGCATAATATTCTATCTTAAAATAAATATATATAATAATAAGTTCCCTAAAAATCATTTCTTTAAATATATTTACTCAAAACATTGTCTTTCATATGTCTTGTCCATATCCATAATCAATAATAGTCTTTCAAATATATTTTTATTTCAATTAACAAACTATTATAACAAAATATAATTATTACCTTAAGTGTATTATGTCCTAAGTCATAAGTGATCCTTAACACATTTATAAAATCGAGTAAAATAAACATGTTCTTTCTTATATATGGTTTTAGTGACTGAAAAATAACTAAAACTATAATTATAAACTTGTAAGTTGAAATTGCTACGTCTTCAATACTTCAAAGCTTAAAAAGTTAGCCAGTGTTAAAAGAGGCTAATGACATGAATGGCTTCACATTCCAAATTCTCACACCTAATATATATTTTATTTCTATCATTGAATGCGGTGCAATTGAAATTAAAACTATGAGGATTAAGGTTGAGATCTTGCCCCACTTTTTATTGAATTCATACCAACATATTGAAGGGCCAAATAAAAATTTAATATTGGTCCAACACGTCACCCATGGGATTAATGGAAGTTAATTGAATATATATGTGATAGTTTTCTCAAAATTTCTACTCATTTATGCAAGCTATTGGCATAAGTGAAGTTGTTAGTCCAATATAGATACTTATAGTTTATTACATTATAGATACCTCAAATAAGTTTGGTATAAAATAATAAGGGAACAACATAATACACTTATGCATCTCTATAATGGAGTTTTTAATTGTCATAGACATGTTGTCTTAGTCAAACATACCATAAAAATATACTTACTTGGTATAAAATAACAAGAGATCACCACAATATACTTATGCATCTTTGTAATAGAGTTTACAAGTATTATTGACATGTTATCTTAATCAAATATAACATAAAAATACATGTAATTGGTATAACATAACAGAGAAACACCATAATATACTTATACATATCTGTAATAGAGTTTACAACTGTTATAGACATGTTCTCTTAATCAAACATAACACAAAAATACACCTACTTGGTACAAAATAACAAGGGAACACAATAATATACTTATGCATCTCTATTTTATAATTATTATAGACATTTCTCTTAATTAAATAAAATACCAAAATATACCTACTTAATATAACATAATAAGGGAACACCACAATATACTTATACATCTTTATAATAGAGTTTAAAAATGTTATATACATGTTCTCTTAATCAAACAAAACACAAAAATATACCTTTTGGTATAAAATAACAAGGGAACACCACAATATACTTATACATATTTATAATAAAGTTTAAAATTATTATAGAAATGTTTTATTAATCAAATAAAACACAAAAATACACCTATTTGATATACAACAATAAGGGAACACCACAATATAATCATGCATATCTATAATAGAGTTTAAAACTATTATGAACATATTATCTTAATTAAAAAATATATAAAATACACCTACTTGGTATAAAATAACAAGAGAACACCAAAATATACTTATGCATCTCTATAATAGAGCTTATAACTATTATAGACATGTTCTCTTAATCAAGTAGAACATAAAAATATACCTACTTGGTATAAAATAACAATGGAATGCCACAATATACTTATGCATCTCTATAGTAGAGCTTACAACTATTATAGGCATGTTCTCTTAATCAAATAAAACACAAAAATATAATTACTTGGTATAAAATAACAAGCAAACATCACAATCTACTTATGTATCTCTATAATAGAGTTTACAATTGTTATAGACATGTTCTCTTAATCAAACAAAATACAAAAATACACGTACTTGGTATATAAAAAAAGGGAAAACCATAATATACTTATGCATCTTTATAATAGATTTTACAATTGTTATAGACATGTTCTCTTAATCAAATAGAAAAAAAAAATCATATTTTTCTAATCAAGTATTAACACTTTTCCATCAAAATTAGAGTCATCCAGTACTAATTATCAAAATACGATCTGGCTATATGAATCCATGAAAAATTATCTGGGATAACAAAATATGTTGTCCTTACTCGATCAACCTCAGATTTTAGATGCCTATATTTCAAATTTTAATATGCCATTTTTTTTTATTTTTGATAATTATTACGTGCATTCTCTTCAAAAGTTGTTGGACTCTGATCTAGTATTGTAGAATGATTTGAGTGTAGTGTGTTTGAATATTTAGTAGTCAATCCTCTTCTTTTAGATATAGACTACCAAATGTTCAGAGCTCTATCAAATGGAAATTAAGGACATTTGATCTAATTGTATAGAGCCTCAAAGAAGTCTCCAAATTCATGTCAAGCTTATTTCTTAACTATGACTTTAAAATTAACAATGCACTAAAAATTCTTTCATCTCCCACTAAGTCCAAAATGATTGTTTGGCATAAACTAGTAAGATTAAAATATTCTAAGATACTATCATGTAGTATTTCACTCAAACTTAAAACGATCCATAGTCTAGTAATATAGCCATCTTCAAAAGTATTATCCACAACTTTAAATTGTTCCAAAATTGTAAATTGAAAAAACTACTCACTTAACTTTGAAAAATCTAAAATGCCTTAAATTTGTTCACCATTTAATTTTACACTCTTACATAAGTGTTGGGAAAGGGTTTTGATTTTATTCTAAAAATCCAATGAGCTAGTATTTTTTCAATATTGAGGGTACACCACAGCCATGGATTTTAGTAGTTCATCTAAAGGAAAATAATCTCTAATCTTTAAAGAGAGACATTTTGAAATTTCATTCAAGGTGGACCTTACAGAGGATACAACCTTAAGGAATCGATCCCTTGTAACATGAACTTCTTTAAGTCTATTAGGTCAACCAAATATGTCAAAAGTGTGTAGAGGTATTTTACATTCTCATAGTTATACACATAAATATCCATCTTCATTAAACTGAAAATAATTATATTATGTTTAATATTTGTCATTAAATTATAAATTGTGAAATTTTCCCTCATAAATGAATGTTTTGTTAAATACAAGTTATCAAGGGTAAGGCATACTAATCTTCTCAACTTAGAATATTCTTGAATGTACATTATTCTTTCTTGAGCTTTCTTTATCATTAAATTCATTTCATTCAACATGGGTAAAAGGCTACATAAGGTCAATAATGTCTATATATCAATTAACTAAAACAAAATATCTGGATCTTTATTAATTGTGTGGCAATGTTCTTCCATTATTCCCATCAACGACTACTATTTTGCATATACTTTATGTGTTGGTCCACAAAGGGAAATACATTGAGTATCAACATACATAAGTAGCTTGTTTCCTTATTTTAAACCTTTATAAATGTTTTGAAATTGTAAAAATAATTTTGGACTTCTAATAAGATCGTTAACTTTTGAGACTAATGTAAGCTTGCTCATAATTTTGAATTCCAAATTCATTTTATGTGCTTTGCAATGAATACCAATCATATATGGTGTACAATAAGTTTGTATCCTTACACAAAGACCACTTATTTTAACTTGTATAATTGATGCTCCATCTACCTCTATGCAAAGAATCTTTCTTACAATTGATAAATTGTCCATACCACCAACCTCTTTCAAATTATTCTTTACTAGTTCCAAAAGAGAAATTGCATTTTCTTTCATTTAATGAATGACAAGAAAATAAGGCTAAAAAAGATGATTTACAATAGTTTAAACATGCATACACACCCAATAAGTGTTATCAATGGATGTAAATTCATCCAATTACAATGTTATGTATCTTAAAATCCTTATCTTCCCTTGGAGATTCTCATTTTCTACTTCAACAACATAATTAACCCATTCACAACCACTAGTAATTGACCAATGAGTATTTAGAAATTTTGGTATGCCAATAATTATATCATGTCCTTATATCTTAGATAATCAGTCATTGCTTGACCTTTGTTTAAAATGTGAAAAAAACATAAAGTTGTATTGTCTTTGACATTTCACTGATTCCCATCATTTTTTCAAATAAAACTGTAATATTTCTTCCATTTGCATGAAATTTTATTATTTTTATAGCTATTCATCATATTCACTTGCATACCTAACAGGAAGAGACTCTTCTTTTTTTATCCATCGTATCACTACTTTATCCTCTCCATTTATAATTTTATTTTCATAAACTTTCCCCACATGCTTCTCTATGGTATCTAGTTTTAGTTGCAAGCATTTATCCATCCCTAGGTTTTAACTACATATCTTGCATCTACACTATTTTTGTGACTCATTAATGTCTTTACTCAAACCAAGTTCAATGAAAGGATATTTACAAACCTATTCAACTTTAAAACTCTTTGAAATTTTCCATTTTGTGTGTCTTCATTTTTTTTTGGAGATATGAGGAATTTCATGAACACTTATGATGTTGGATTATCAACACTTTTAGAACCAGATTGTCTTAAATCAACTGTGTCATGATTATTGGAATTATTACTTTCATCTATTAATTGAAAGTGATTAGAACCCTATTGAACATAATATTGATCATGAAAAAGAATGTTCAATTCTGGTTGATTTTCTAAACTAAGATTTCTTTTTAAAGGTTGTTGTTATTGATTTTTATCAAAATATGACAACAAAGTATTTCCATTCAATTAATCACCTATTAATTTCCTAGCACTCAAACTAGGAGTAGACATTTTACAAATAAAAAACCTTTCAATTCCAAATTTATGAATCGCCAATGCAAAACACTCCCTTCAAGGATGAAATCACTATTCCACTTCTTGAATTAAATTTTGTATTGGTAATTTGAAATTTGACACCTAAAAATAATAATGATACCAACACATTTATTAAAAAAAAGCTAAAAAATGAACTGCAAAAAAATCCATTTGAAAATAATATCATAGATAAAATTTAAATATTCATAATCTATAAATTTATAAATTAAAACTTGAATAAAATCACAACTCACATGTAAATTCAAAACATGGAAATATGGGCCAACATAAATTTATAAGGACATGTTACAATTTCTTAATGACTATTTTGATACACCTTGGATCTTTATTTTTATGGTTGTAGAATAACAGTGATTCTAGGAAGCAACAAATGTTTCTAATAGGTGCATAGAAATTTTTATAAATTCTAAGAATAATAGTGAACAATGCACTAATTAAATATCTCAATTATCAAATATATGTATATGTGAATCATATTTCAAATAATATAATGTAACCTATCCAATAAAGTAAAGCATATAAAAGAGAAAATCTCTTGAATAAAATATTTCTAATTCTATAAAAGTGTTTTATCAATGAAAATAGAATAGTAAAAAATAAAATATGATCACTATTATAACTAAGAGCAACTAAAAAAATAAACTAACATACTCAAAATTCAATGTCAAATATCATAATTTAATGGCCAATCTTAGATTAGTCTTTTGAGAGACTTACAAAGATATGTACTTAATTTATACTAAGTATTGCACATGATGTTACCATATGTACTTTTTTTTTTGTTATGTGATCCTCTCTTTTCATAGTTAGCTTGCCTTATGACCTCATAATCAGTTTATTATTTATAATCGATACTCTAATTTTTTTCACAATTTTAACTATACTTAGTTGATTATATTATTTAGTTGGTCTTTACCACATACTTATTATGAACAAATAAAAAATTTATTTCCTCTAAGAAATACTCCTTTTAAACAAACAAGAAATTGTTTTTGTATGAGAAATAATAGAATGTAAGATATTTTAAACAATGCACAAAGAACAAAATAAATAAATGCAACAGAGCCTCATGATCATTTCAACCATATTTTTGACTAACCCAAAAATACGCAATTCATAGATTTTGATTTTAAAAAAGATTTGCAAATATACACAAAATTTCCCAAATAACCAACATGTATAGTGTTTTGAGCATTTATCTTTAAATAAATGCTTTTCGAAGATCTTATCACTATGTTTATTCATTTTAATGAGTAATAAAATTGTGAAATCATCACATATGTATTCAATTAGCTTACTTATGCTTGAATACAAATGCATCGTTATAATAGAGTTTACAACTATTAGAAACACATTCTCTTAATTAAATAGAAGACTAAGAGAAGTTATTTGCATGCACAATCATCTATCTTAAAATAAATAAATATAATTATAAGTTCCTTTAAAAATATTTGCTTGCCATCCTTGATTTTCATAGTTGTCTTATCTTATGGCCACATAGTCGGTTTATTATTTATACTCTATACTCTAATTTTATCACAATTTTTGCTATACTCAGTTTATTATATTATTTTTTTGGTCTTTACAACATACTTCTTTTTAAAAATAAGATACTAATTTCCTCTGATAAATACTCCTTTTAAACAAATAAGAAATGAATTTTCTCTAAGAAATAATGGCATGCAAGATACTTATTTTAAATAGTACACAAGGAAAAACATTAATAAATGCGACAGACCCTCATGATCATTTAAACTATATTTATGACTAACCTGAGAATACCCATTTCATATATTTTGAGTTTAAGGAAAATATTTGCAGATAAACATAAAATTTCTAAGAAAACCAACATGTATAGTGTTTTGATGTAATATATTAATATAAATACTTTTCAAGGAACTTATCATTATATTTATTCATTTTAGGATAGATGACTGTGTATGTAAACAACTGCTCTTAATATTCAGAACAAAAAAACACAAATCCATACTTTGTAGTTACAATCACAAGGAAACCAGTTTAGAAATTGTATGCACCTTGTCCCAATGTTTTGAATACCAGATCTTTGCTTTCACTAATAGTTTGCATCAATGGCTAAAAAATCGAGAAACCATAATAAAATGTCTTTAAATAAATGCTTTTCAAGGACCTTACCATTATCTTTTAATCATTTCAAGATAGATGACTGTGCATGAAAACAAATGATTTTAGTCTTCAAAATAAAAGAAACACAAATTCATACCTTTTAGTTGTAATCACAAATAAATAATATTAAAAATTGTGTGCACCTTTGTTTCCAACCTCTCATCCTAATCTTTCGACTACCAGAGCTTCACTTCCACCAATAGATTGTATCAATGAATAGAAAATTTGAGAAACCATCAGCAAATATGTTTAAAGAAATGTTTTTCAAGAAACTTATTATTATACTTTTTCATTTTAAGATAGATGATTGTGTATACAAATAACTTCTCTCAGTCTTCAAAATAAAAGAAACATAAATCTATACCTTGGAGTTGTAATCACAAGGAAACCAATTTAGAAATTATCTGTACCTTTATTTCCAACCTCTCATTCTAATCTTATAACTATCATAGATTCACTTCTATCAATGGCTTGCATAAATGACAAGAAAATTTGAGAAACTGTCACATATGTATTCAATTAACTTACATTAATCCCATGGGTGATGTGTTGGACAAACATTAAATTTTGCCTTGGGCTCTTCAATATGCTGATAAGCATTCACTAAAAAATGGGGCAGGATCTAAACCTCAATCCCCATAGATTTAATTCCACTTACACCACATTCAATGTTAGAAATAAAATAAACATTAGGCATGAAAATTATTTATTATTAAGTTTTTTATTTATTAAAACCATATAGAAGGAAGAGCATGTGGTGCCAAAGAATATTCAAAATATTTTCATGGAGTAAAATATAATTATTACCTTAAGTTTATTGTGTCTCAGGTGGTCTTTATTACACACACGCGCGCGCGTGCACACGCATCAATTCCAAACTAACCTATACATGTCTCTTATAATTTTATGATAAACTAGACCCATACATGCATAGTAACTCTAGAAAACATGTGTCCTAAAATAGGATCAAGTATAATCTATAAGGTGAATATGTGTCTCGAACTATGAAATTGTATAAATTTGAGGCTATTTGACCTATGTATATTTTTGCAAAATTAGCCATTTTTAAAATAAAAAACCTACTTATAGCCTTTTGGATTTAAATAGCCTCTATTTTTTTTTATTTACTATTAACCTACAATAAATTTACTGGTAAGTAATTAAATTTAAATTCATACATATAATTTGAATGTATAGAGTAATCTACAAATTAATGGAAGGGTTGAAAACACCAAATTTATCTCACTAAAGTGATATCATAGACATTAAGTGTTATTGGAATCTAATTTGGTTGACTTGAAAAATGAAATGAATCACAACACTAAAGATGGATCTAGATTCTATTTAAAAATTATTATATTTTAAATTTTTGACATTTACAATGTAGTAACATGAACATGAATCAATATCACAACCATAAATTGTACTAAATTGATATTGAATGCTAAATAAACTTGAAACTTTTGAAACTAATAACTTTTAGTTATTTCTCACATGCCCATGAAAATGTATCAAGTATATGTGAATACGTATGAAATAACTTTAGGAATGAGTGTATATGCATGTCACATTCCCACATAATATGAAAATTTTGAATCATGTTGTATTATCTCATAAATGCGATTTTTTTTCTCATGAGGATTTGAATTATCAAAACAAGCCCATTGTGATGCCCCTATTATGAGAGACATAGCTTTCAATTCAATAATCTCATAAGATAATTTTCAAAGATATAATCATGTAGTAACATATGAATATTTGAATTGTATTTCATCATAGTATTAAATATAAAATTTGAATAGTATATGAAATATGTGTTAGATAGATATAACATTTAAGACATAAGTATCATGTGTATGATATGTATCATGACATGAGTAATATTATAAAAATATAATTAATGCATGATATGAATCATGAAACTAAATTAATAAGTAATTAACATATAATTAATATGATATAATGTCACACACTTAGCATATAATGTCACACATAATGACCAAAGTCCATGTGCAAGAGAAATGTTGATGTTGTATAAACACATAACGCCAAGGGCCACACACAAATGATATGATGATGACATACAATAAATAACATGTATATGTTTCACATAAAAGGCCAAGGGACAAAAATAATAATTAATCAAGTCCTATATTATCATGTAGTAAAGTAATAATGGAAGCATAGACTAAATGAGACTAGTCTACATAGATCATAGGTGTCAATGTAAATGTTATAAAATAACATATCCATGTAACACCAAGTAAAGTAATAGTAATTATAAAAATATTTGTATTATATATAGATCATCATGGTAGATAGGTTGTGGATAGAGACAACCTGTTTAAGTGTTCACAAAGAATGAAGAGATGCACCAAAAATCATGTAATAGTATGTCTTGTATCACATTCAAATACCTTGTTAAAAAAAATCAAATATGTAATAAGATATCTAATTAACATGAAATAAATAATATATGTAAATAAGTAAGCTAGAAAATTTTAAAAAATGATTGTAGGTTTTGATTTTAAAATTTTAATCATATTTGGATTTTTTTTGTAAGATATGATTTTTTTTTTGTAGTTTTCCTTATTTAAAAAAAATTGAATTTTTTAAAAAGTGATACTAATCAAGGATTGAAAGTTAGAAGGAATGGGAGGGATTTGAATTGTCCACAACAAGGTGATAAATCATGGTAAGAAGGAAATAAATTAATATGCTCTCGATGTATATGTTTATAAGTCATATCAATGTATCATAAATGATTGATATAGATAAGAATGGGCTTGACCCCAATAGGAAAGAGACTATGTGTGCTCAAAGATAATGTAAGAATAAAGAGATGTGATAATGTAAGTGCAAAGGAATCCCTAACATGATAGTTATGCAATAGTAATCAAGTGAACTACCATAAGGATGAGCATTGTAAGCATGATACGATAGTTGTTTTGGATTATTTAAATTATTGTTTAAAATTCATAAGGGTAAGTTCCTAAAGTGAAAACAAGGCCAAAATATATAAGAATTATTGAATAAGGGATAAAATAAGTAGTAGTGAAGTAAAAACAAAGAGGCTATGTATAAAGTAAAAATATAATTAGCTAAACAATTGTGTGATTAGAAGAAAAATCCAATGGTGTTTCTACGTAAAGGGTATTTTCACCTTATTCATTTTTTGATAAACTACCAATTGGAATAGGATGTCATTGTATATAGTTGTCTAATCCATTATACTATATGATATGTATTTTATGATTTATATCAATCATAATTATAATAGATGTTCTTTTTGGAGTATTCCCTACTTGGTTATCTTGTGTTGTGATTATTTTATCCTTTGAAATGATGATCATTACACTATATTGTTAAAATGTTAGATAATAATAAATTTTAGTACTAAGTGTAATTCCAATTATTATTTTCCATGATCTTCCAAGGACTACATTATATTTTTTTAAAGTAGGATCAATTTGAAATAGTGTGATACAGAGTTTAGGACCAATAATGATTGGTAATGTGATAGATCCTATGCAACACCTTGGGTTTTTAGCTTTATTGAGATGTTTTGTATCATACCCAAGATATATGAGAAGAGATAGGTTTCATATATTACCATCATGAAAGTAAGTAACTGCAATATTAGTCCATTATTTACCATTTATAAGTGGTTTAATAATGAGAGGTTCTATATATCAATAGTGTTTTTTTGTTTCCTCTTGTTTGACCATATTTGGAAAGTGAACTTAAAGATATAGTCTTCCATTAAAATTATTTCATTATGAAATTTTTTTTGAAAAGAGTTTGATCTTGCTTCAGTAGCTTTACCTCTAATAGTTACTCTATTTATGACTATAATTCCTTCATTTTCACCTTTTCTTTCAGAAATGTGATCATTATATTAAGAGATTTATTTGAGTTAATTGATTGTCATATAGCTTGTTATATAATATTATCATTATTTGAAGTGTTTTGTAGATCATGTTGGTTGGAATTTTTTTTTTGACATTATAATAAATATCTCTATATTCACCCACTCCAAAAAATGTAGATAAAGAGTGAGATAAGTATTCATATTCATCAATGAGATTGAAATTTAACTATAAAAATTTATCATTTGTTATCTCTTATGTATATTCATCATAATTGATATAGTAGCCATCAATCTAAAAAAAGTAATCTTCAAAATTAACCAATAATAGTAGTTCCATAATAAGTTCTCCTTTTATAGGAATTGACAATTTTTGTTTCTATTATTTGATAGGCTCTTCTATTTGTGTATAAAATTAAACTTTTTTTGGAGATTAATTTATAGGTTCCTCTATTTAATTAGGACTTTGAGTAACATGTGGGGTATTAGTTATAATATTTGACTTACCTACTTCATAATTATGAATTTATGCCATTGTACTTGGTTTCTCAAGTGAATTGGTTGCTCAAGTGTTATGATGGAGACCTTATCATATTATTATGTTATTTTTTAATATTGAATATTTGCATAATTAGTTGTAATTATATAATCATGTGTATCATGTAAGTATCTGATGCATCTATGGAATGTATAAGGTATATCTTCCATCGCACGGATCTAAGGCCGACCCAGGAGTACATTATATATTAATTGATTGGGAATGACTTGAAAGATATTACATACCATTTTATATCTTAATAATAAATACAATGTGATAATTACTAAGATTTGTTTTGGAGTGTTATCAAATCTATGTATAGTTTGCTCAGATTTTTGAAGATTAGATTATTAAAACCCAACTTATGTATGAAGTGATGACTTCAAATATTTATCCTATAACTATTCCCGACCAATGTATGTTTGACTAATTTTCCATGTATATGAATTTGATTGAATAATTTAATATTATGTTCAATGATATTCTTGGGAGGTAATATTATTTACAAAATTAAGGGTATTGTCACTATTCTTAAAGGTATTCTTGAAAGAATCATACAAAGTTGGTTGTGTATCCATAAGAAGAGTGACATCTCACAACATTGCATATAATGATCCTTGTAAGATGGTGATTTAATTAATATATCTAAAATATAAATCTCGGTGATATATTTACATAATTGATCAATGACAATACACCTGTTAGGTTGAGAAAGTTTTCTTAAAGGAGGTTGAGGAGGAGGAACATTGTGATCAGCAAGTTTAGGTTGGGGAGGTAAAAGTGGTTGCCTTATTCTATTTTAAATATCATAGATGTGGGAATGTGATATAAGCCATGTAAAAATAATGGGAATGGATCAATGAATAGAGGTAGGTTGAGGGTGAGGAGGGGGGAGGAAAATAGGTTGTACACATGTTCTTTGATGTATATTTGTGATAGGAAGTAATTAGTATTAGATATTATAGCAATGAATATTATTAATAGGAATGATCTTAGAAGATGGACTAGGTTGGATTTGTCCATAAGAGGTGGCCTCTTCTTTGTATCCAAGACCTCTTCTTTTAATATTGTGTGAAATGTTTAGGCATTCTTGCTCCCGAGTAATATTATTTTTGATAAAATGTTCTTTTGATGATGGTAAATTTTTTGGAAGTATAGGATGTGATATTTCAAGAATAAAAATTGAAAAGTGCATGACGATATATATTATACAATTTATCTTCCTTATTATATTTAAATTTTATCTATGAAACAATATAATGTACAACATGTTGAAAGGGAATATAAGATACAATAATGAATTTCATGATTTCTACATAATATGAAATAAATCTTCATTCATTGATCCCATTATGAATGAAATACAAGAAAAGAATCAAGGTATAAGGGGTGATCTAGGAAAGTGTTTTAATAATTGTGTGGGATCTAAAATATACTTGGTCATTTATAGGTTAGTGTCAGCCAAATATTTTAGAGCACTGAATACATATGCTAAATCATGCCTATAGCCAACTATCCTATCTCCAAGGGTACAATGAGATCAACTTACCTAGGTGATACACTCCTATCATGTGCATCACAAATAAAATGGCTAAAAAGGGCTTCCTATGGTATAAAAAAGGGTCCATAGGAATTTATAATATATCATGGGGTGTGGAGAAACTAAACTTCATGTTTAGTATTATACAATGGATTTAGTATCAATATAGTACCCATCAAACCACAATGTCTACAAAACATTTCATTGTTGAGCCTATTATGACAATCATTAATTAGTTTTAACACTGTTGGAACATAGTTTCTAAAAAAAAGTAGCAAGAAATAGAAAATAAAGAGAAAATAAAAAATTAGTTTCTTTTTATAGAGATAAATAAATTCTAAGCCGATGTTGAAAGAAAGAGCATTAGTGTAAGATCTTATTTGAGGTGATAATATAATTTATTCAGTGTGGAATTGAGATCCAATGTCAAATAAGATCGATAAATAGTTTTATATTTATATCCATGGTTGAAGGACCTTTTTGTGTTAGGGATTTACACAAGATTTCATGAAATCTTAGGGAAAAAATAAGCAAAATACAAGTAGGTTTCTAAAATATATGCAGGTTCACCAAAATGTTTAATTTTATTTTTTATTTAAAAATTAAATGTAATCAACATCAAAATATTGAAAGTATATATATATATATATATATATATATATATATATATATATATATATATATATATATATATATATATATATATATATATATATATATATATATACACACACACACACACACATGTGAAGTAAAATAATTTATAAAATTTGAAATGAGCTATAAATAGTAAATTAACAAGCAGATATGAAAATTTAGCTCAAATTGAATTTATGTTGACTGCGTAGGCTGATTGTTGACTGAAACTGACTAAAATGACCCTTTAAATATATTGTAATCAAGAATAGAATTCAAAAATGTGATGACATGGGGATGAACTAGGAGGAATAGATATATTGTGGCTTTGTCTATTGATTATGGTGGAAACCTAGCTGACTATGTGATTGATTTTTTAGATATGAGCATATGTTCTTTTCTATGAGGGATTATTAATTATATGTGTTTGTTTAGTTGATGCACATAATACATCCAAATCATTAAACCAAGCTATTTAAAAATTAAAAAAATGAATATCAAATACAAAGAGGGGATTCAAACAAGGGTAACAGCTGAGTTATCCTCAAGAAACCTGCATAAACTAGGTGTTGTTTACATAACCCAAAATAGGCTCAGGCTAATGTAGTTCTCCCTCTTTGTGTGAGTGTGTGAATATTAATATTTTCTATATGAATGTAACTAGATAAATTGACTTGAATGATTGAAATTATGTGCCATTTTCCTACAATAAACTATTTTTAAACTTGGCCAATGACTATTATAATAAATTAAAATTGAAACTAGAAAGATTAGTGCCTTTTTTCTCAATGTGCAGTAGAATTTCCAAGTGATTGCTAGATGTATTTTGAATAACCTTGTTGTGATTGTATAAAATTTGGATTATTTACATTAAAAAACCTTTCTAAAATCATGTGAGGGGTAATATGAAAATCATCAAATTTGAAAATTTACATTTGGAGTGGGGAGGACAAGAGTGCACTAGCAGACAAGGCCACAATGCAGTCCTATCCAGCGAGTATGGCCTTGTCTCAGATGCTTAGAGACTATTGGAATTGGCTTGAAATGAATTTTTAAGTAAAATAGGGATGTATAAATGATGTTTGTAGTTATTTTAAGATACTGGTTAAAATAATTATGGCTCCCATAGATATTTTAAGTGAACATAATGGTGAATAGGCCAAGTAAGGTATTAATGTCAAGATTAAACTTTGCCAACCACATAATGATTAAATTCAAATGTCTATAATTATTATCAGATGTAATAACTACAAAAACATGTCTTTCATCATAAAATAAATAATATTTTAATAATGTTATCCATATATAATTAGAATTTAGCACATAACGATTGATCTTATACGTGGTTGAAAATTAATCCTATAAATAGTTGTACTAAATCAAATACATGGTCAAAGTCATGTGATGATATCATATATGTAAGTTATGATGCTATTAGAACTTTATATGTGACAATTAGAATTAGAGGTCTACATATCCATTCATTCATCCACTATTTCTACTCACATTCGTTCTAAAAAACATTCATGCATGCAGGAACAAAACATGTCATGCACCTCATATGAATTGTCTAACAACATGTATTTAATCTAAAAATGAGTGAAATTCACTTGATATTATTATAGTCATATAATAATCATACCTTGTCAATTGTTCCTCCTCCATCAATTAAATATATGTATGAACACTATAATTTTCTTGAGCACCATGGTCTATTTTTGCATTACACCTTTCAAAAATAGTTTCTCGTTAGTTAAATCATTTTCATCTTAGAAATTCAACTCCTCTCTTTCAAGGGATTCTTTCACACATACTCCAACACCTTCAAGTACCTATTTTCCATGGCTGACCTCAATAAAATTATAATATATTGTATGCCAATAGGAACATACATATTTCTCTACCATTTAGCATTCATGTGTTCTTAAATTGTAGTGTGTAATTATCTCACCAAACATAATGTTAATTGAAAGTAATAATCCTCTCAAATTTTCATAGAACATCCCAAAACATCCTTGGACATATTCATATAGAATGTGATTGATCATCACTACCATATAAATGGTACTCCCTTACTAGTTTTTTGTATTTGTTTGTAATATTATATGCATGCATGAATTTTAAATGCACAAAAATGACAATATGTATTGAGTTGCAGTACTATAAATAAACCTCCATTTATAGTTATAATGTGTAATTATACCAAAGTTCACTAATAAAATAATATAACCAAGGTGGAATATGTCATTGATTAACATTAATTATTCATACAACATTGATAACTATGTGTGTGCCTTACATACTCATAAGCAATTTCCTCCATGAATTTGACCATAGATTCTGAAATAGATATTGTTTTTGTAATAAGATCACACCTTTTAAATTATTTACCATATTTTAATTAATATGTCGGAGATTTTATTTTCTAAAACAAACTAATTATTTTACAATTCCTCTTGTACTCTCCTCATGGATATAATTTTTCAATTTTTTAAATCATCACAAATGTTGCAAGCTTCTTTCAAACATGCTTTGTTATTTAAAAATTGTCCATCTAGTCTTTCATAGAAAATGCTTGGAATAATTTCCCTTGCCAATTTTGGTGGAACTTCCATTCCCCTCTCCTGATTTTTTGGTCAATATGTAAAGTAAAACATATGTGATAATCAACATCATAATGTAGTTAAAATACAATATGTTGCCTACAAAAAAAAGTGGTGCACATGTGATTTATTTTAACATATAATGGGCTAGACATCTCAAAATATAATTGATTAATAAAAATTTGTGGATATTTATTTAAAAACTTAGAGTGTAGTTATGTTCTATTCATATCCAAGAAATGTTTTAGATGTAATTCATAGTTACAAGAATAAACTCTTATTTTCATTATATATCTTATATTGGGTGAAACCTTTGTATTGATTTTCAAAATTTGTGCAAGTAAATATTTAAGAGTATCGGCTATAGCCTTGTATTTTTATGGGAGTCTGCTAGATAATACCTAGAAGTCATTGTTATTGATACATCAATTTTTTTACATATCATAAATTATTTAATGAGTATTTTTATATCTATGTTCATTGATCTCCTTGTTTGTCTAATCAAGTATTTTCTCCATGTTTGACCACTTACTACACAAGTTGTAATTATGCATTGGGTAACATTACCATCTTTGGTGCATTTTTTCATGCCTATGCTATACATTATTTGTATTTTCAACAATTGCTTTGTTTTGAAAATCAATATTTTATGTTACTTAGTCCTAAAGTCTTATTGTAGGTCTAATCTTAAGCAACTTAATTAGTAAAACAAACAAATGATATTTTTGAGTATCATTAAAATTTTCAAAGTAAGTGTCCCGAATAATTTCATATTTTATTATTGAATGATGTTCAAACAATTTATTAGGCATTAATTTCAAAATGTTTTTATCAAATTCCATTAAGTACATAGGTCTTCTAAAAAAAATCCTAGGAGGTGTTAGTAATGGATAAATTTGTTGATTTGGTGTTTCCATATTGTTATTTTCATTACTAGTTTCTTAATTTTGTGTTCCCATATAGTTTAATTCATTATTCAATGTTTCCATGGACATTTCTTAAATTTTTACTTTCATCATTATATGTTTATATAGTTATCTAAAATTCCATTTAATGCAATGAGTGTCATTTGAGACCACCCTATCCTTAGCTTAGCCATAAGCCTATCTTAGGGCCTCTTTTGATCCTTTTTCATCTTATATGAACTTCTCAACTATGCCCATATATACCAAAATTCACATTAAGCTATAAACTAGGCATCCTAGATCTTTTTGCACACCTAAAAATCACTCGAAAAATAACACAACCCCTTTGGTCTATAACACAGTGTGTTATTGGCAAAAGGGCTAACGTTATTAACCCTTATCTCTTTTTTCCCACAAAAAATATATTTCCATTCCCTAAAGAATCATAGGGTTAGCTTAGACTCATTTCATATCTTGAATAACATCATAACAATATATAAATACCACTCTCATTAATTTATCCCTTAGTTGTAAATTATCACAAACAAGCTAAAAAATCATTGTGTAAATTAAGGTCATCAATCCCTATTTACCCATATTTTTGCATACATCCATCTAAAATAGCCCAAATCTCAGGTTTACTCAGATTTCTAGTTTTAAGTCAGACTCAAATCATTCAAATTGGCATTCATAATTAGGCATAATAAAATTAATCTCACTTCCACTAGTATTTAGATAAGGAGAACTACATCAAGTTTGATCCCCTTTCAAGGTATTGGTATGTAGGCAATGCTCACCACATGGGATATTCAGGTCACATCCATCCTACTCTACTAATAACACTCTTCTTACACTTATGTCTGTCAAACCTTAGCAAGCATAGAGGCTTAGGGTTCTATAGTGAAATTAGTCAAAATGAAACACATACAATGATCTGAGTCTTGGTCACGTAGGCATCGGCTTCCCAAAACAAAGCAAAGGTCTGCCTCATGTTTCACTATTTTTTTACATAGGGTTAGTAATGCAACACAAAAGGTTAGTAGTTTAATGCACTATTATCAAAGAGGGACACACTACTATCCAAATGGGATTCTAACACCTATTTCTAACTAAATACATTATACACTATTCTTGCATTGCTTTTTAGCCTTCCACTTATCTATTTTAGTCCTATTTTATAGATAAGTATCTATTTTATAATTCATTGCTATTTATAGGCTAAGCAAATAAATTAATTATTTTATAAATTAGTGGTTGTTGATATTGTCGTATTTTATTACTTGATTTATATATTCAACTCGTTTATCTACTTAGGTTTTTACATTAATTCCCATGAAAATTAAATCATTTGGTGAACCTGACTTACTTTGAATATTACCCTAAACTTAGCCTATCATTAGGGTTTATGTTTCTAGCCTTAAAAAAAACCTCATACTAAGATATAAGACCCCTATATATTTTGATTTTTGTTTTGTCTAAAGATGATAGTAAGGACATATGTTATTTATTATTTTCTTATGCAAAGTTTCACAATATCTCTAGATGTTATTTATTATTTTCTTATGATAATAAGGAAATAATGCATGAGTTAAAAAACACAACACTTAAAATTAACAAATCTCCTTTAGATGTATTTTGCTCTTTGTTTCACTTTGATTCATTACCTACCACTAATAGACATAATATAACATCAGTGGTTTCTCTTATACCTCATACTTCCCAACCCTACCCATATAGCTACTATCCCATTCCTACTACTAACTCTATGCTCATAGTAGACTGTATGGACCATTATATGATGTCCAAAAGGGGTCTTAAAGAATGGAAAGTTAGTCAAACCTATGGCTATAGATTTTTATATCAAATTAGTGTCCCTTAAGCCATAGTTTCAATTTCAGAGCTTCTACAACATTATGACAAATGTAAAGATGTCTTGAATGCAAAACTCGATAACACCAAGGTATAAAACATAATAGAGCCAACTTATGTTGCTTCTATAATCAATTACTATGAAATTGACTGAAGAACATATTTACTTTGAAAAAAGAGATCTACCACCTCAACACATCATAGATCCACATATACCCCTTTACATCCAATTATGAATTAATGATGTGGTTGTTAAACAAGCATTAGTCAATAATGGATCAGTGTTAAAAATTGTAATATCTCTATTAGCTGACTTCTTAATATACATTCTAAGGATTTGGATTGTTCTGATATGAACATCTGAAGATTTGATAATATTCCATGCAAAGTTTTGGGTTAGAGAACACTAAATATTATATTAGGACCTAGAACACCACCTAAAATATGTCAAGATATGCCTAATGATCTTAATTACAATATCTTACTTGGGAGACCTTACATTCATGATATGCGCATAGTCCCATCAAATTTACATGCATGTTTAAAATTCAATTACAAATTTTATATATACACATGCCCTATGAATCAGAAATCATTCAAATATTTATAGAATACAGAGCCTACACACAACTATATTCCTCACATGGATTTTGATGCAACACCTATACATTCTACTATTTAGAGATCACATGTGACTACCAGAGACACCTCAGGAATACATGATAATAGAATTGCTTCTCTCTTTGTAATAAAATATTATAAAAAAATGGGATACACACGATAAGGCCTCAAAAAACATGAATAAGGAATTATTAATCCTATTTAGGAATTTGATCAAAAAGGTACGAAGGAACTTAACATATAGTATTTGGTCCACCTATTCCACATATAGACAATATAATAAATCATATATTTTCACTCTCAGTTGTTTACCCCAATCTTATTGATGATATTATTCCTCCAAATCTAATTGCTTTTGATGAATTCACCAATGAAGAAGCTCTCATACAATTCTTAGGGGCATATGAGGATATCCATTCCTTCTATCATAAGAATAGGTTTTATCATTCCATGAATGCCCATGCATAGTTCATTGAGAGTTCTAACATTTTAGATAATATCCCAACTGACACAGATGGTAACCTACCTATAACACCTTATATCGTTGATCGATCTACATTACTTAATGAAGAAAAAATTAAATAAAACTATGGACTAGACACCAATCCTCACATAATATTATTAGTTATTACCCTGTGTAAAGAATAAAATGCAAATATTTGACAAATATTAAAGGACTTCCCTACAAAAATTTCTTAGTCCTATTCAGATATGTTAGGCATCCTTCCTTCAATCATAGTACGCAAGATTGCATTTTATCTAGATGAAAATTAATTCAAACAAAATATTCAAAAAATGCATCCTAAGATGGATCTGTTATTCGAATATGATATCCAACATTTCCTTGATGAAGGCTTCATTTGACTAGTTGATCACCCTAAATGGGTATCCAACATTGTACCAATTTTTAAGCCTAATGGCCTATTTTAATGTTGCTTCTAATCTAAATATTTAAATAAATCATGTCCTAAGGATGAATTTCCCCTACCTAACATCAATATGATAGAAGTATCCACAATAGGATATGAGATGTTATCTTTCATGTATGGTTTCATTGGTTATAATCAAATCAAGATAGCTGAAGAGGATCAAGAAAATTTTTCTTTTATCACACCATAGGATACCTTTTTCTATAGAGTCATGCCTTTTGGCTTACAGAATGATGGAGAAACATACCAACAAAATATAAGCCACATTTTTCATGATCTAATTCATAAAAGAATTGAAGACTACGTTGACAACTTATTAACTACATCAAAAGAGTGATAATGTCATGCAGTTAATTTACAAGAGATTTTTGAAAGGTTGAGATAATATAATGTATGACTAAATCCCAAGAAATGTGTCTTTGGTGTCACATCTAGTAAATTATTTGGCTTCATAATATCCTAACACATCATTAAGGTAGATCCATATAAATTAAAATCTATAATGGATATGTATCCTCCTACAAAATTAAAATAACTTCGATCTTTATAAGGACAAACTAAGTAATACGTTGATTTATGACATACCTAATAGATAAGACTCAGTCATTTACAAGATTACATAAAAAAGATACAAAAGTTGAATGGGATATTGCATATCAAGAAATATTTAATAAAATCAAACAATATTTGCTAAATTTTCATGTCTTGGTACCACCCATACCAGATAGGCCACTTCTCCATTACATTTTTATGACCGATCATATACTTGGTGCACTCCTAACACAACATGATGGCCAACATAAAGAGCGAGATATTTATTAAATCACTCACACACTTTTTCATTATAAACAAAATTATTCCACAATGGAAAAATTTTGTTTAGCACTTGTATTTGCTACATAAAAGCCCTGGCACTATATGATCAACAATGAGAAAATAGATACTTCAAATGTTCATTATACTTATCAGGCACATCCACCACCATCATCCTATCATAATCATACAATGGAAATTATGTGTGAATGTAGAAGAAAGGTGTGTATGAGATAGAACAAGTTTGTGTAAGGATGATTTTACATCCTCTTCTCATTGAATGTACATTTTCAAAAGTATGTAATATTATTAATTAACCATAATAATAAATTTTATTAAAATAATTCTAATCATTACATTAGCAAAATATGGAAACAATTCTTATGGGAATTTCACTACCTTATCTCATATAAGAGTAGAGAATGGAGATAACATGCAAATTACAAAATATACAAATAGAGCAAATTATATGTATACTACTCATACAAGAAACACTTGGACATATCAACCCACAAATGGTGGGACATATCAACCCACAAATGGTGGGACAGATATAGCTAGGCTAAAACAACTAAGTAAATAAATAAATAAAATTTATTTTTATCCACATATGATGAATTACTCTCTTATCCTAACATTCCCTGCTTAATTTATCATAGTCTCAAGTGAACATGAGAGAAATTCTCTGAATGCCTCAATTTTTCCCTATGCAAGTGTCTTAGTGAAAATGTTTGCACGTTGTTGATTTTTCAATAAGTATTAGAGTTGTATGTTTTGGTTATAAACATGTTTGTGAATGAAATATACTAGTACTTCAATGTGTTTGGTGTATTCATGAAATACAAGATTACAAACAAGCTTCATTAATCCTTCATTATTTACATAAAATATTGTTGGATGATTATGTGGTATTCCAAATCCTTCAAGGATATGTATAAGCCAAATTAATTCACATACAAATTCTCTTACTATGAAATACTTTGATTCAATGGAGGATACTAAAACACAAGTTTATTTCTTACTCCCCCATGATATCAATCTAGATCCAAAAATGAATACAAATCCTTAAGTAGGTTTTTTTATCATGAATGTTTCTTGCATGATCTGAGTCTAAATATCTTGTCAAGAATAAATTATCATTCTTCTTGTATTCTAGGCCAAAATCCATGATTCCTCTAATATATCTCAATAATTGATTTGATACTTTCCACTAGCAAACATTGGGCTCTTTCATAAACTATGAAATATAATTGATAGCATAGATGATGTATGGCCTAATATAATTTAGGTAAATCAGACTCCCTATCAACTATCAATATAAAGTTGTATTTACTTGTGGTGATGGATATGCTCAAGACAACTAAAGTCTTGTGTCCATAAGTGTATAAATTGGCTTAAAATCCATCATGAAAATTTATTGAGCATTATCCTAGCATATACAAGCTGAGATACAAAGATACGATTTTATTTTTTTGCCAAAATTCCAAACTGAGATAATAATGCATAATCCAAAGATATGTCATGTCAAATGATCGATTTAAATATTTATATATTATCTCAATCATTTTTAGTGAATTTATGGTGATGATTAGATCATTGACATATACCAAAATAATTACCACCTCCCTCTTTATTGTTTGAGGTAGATATTTGGATCATAAAAAAATATTTTTAATCCATGTTTCAAGAGATGCTCATCAATTTTTATATACCATGCCTGAGGAGCCTATTTAAGACTATACAATGATTTGACAAGTCTAGAAACTTTCTCTTCTTTTCTTGGTTTGACAAAATATTTTGGTTGAGTCATGTATACTTATCCCTATAAGTATCCATTAATAAAGTCATTTTCTACATCCATTTGATTGAATTTCCAACCAAACCATAAAATTAAATAAAAAATCATCTTGATAGTTTTGATCTTAGTTGTGGGAGAAAATGTTTCCTCATAGTCAATGCCTTATTTTTTAGCATACCAATTATAATAAACCTTGTCTATTTCTTGTCAAGACTTCCATCTACATTGAACTTTGACTTGAATGTCCATTTGCATCCAATTGACTTTTCCCTAGTGGAAGGTCTACAAGTTACCATGTTTTATTCTTCATCAATGATTTATATTTTGCCTCCATGGTATATTTCCAAGGTTTTGATTGTAGGGCTTCTTCAGCCATAGGGACTCAATAGATTAAAAAATTGTACTAATTAAGGCCAAAATAACCTCTCTTCAACACATACTAAGAGTCCTTGGTCTAGTGGTAATATTGTCTGAAAAACCATTCATTTTAGCATCTCTTATTATACTTGTATACCATTTAGGCATACATTGAGTAGTTCTTGTGGGTGGTGGATCTACACCATTATTTCCATCATCATTATTATATTTTACTGGGGGATTTCCACATTTTGAATTTTCTAAGGGACTGAATGGTTTACTAGGTGAGTTTGTAGAAGGAGCTTCTATTTCTTTGTTTTAAAAATAATTAGCATCCCTGCAATTGTAGTCTTTTCGGTATTTGGATCCATTAGTCAATAGTCAAGTGATTCTTCATTATACCCTAAGAAAACATACTTTTTTGACTTCATGTAAAGTTTAGTCCTTTCTTATTTTGGAATGTGCACACTTGTTTGGCATCCTAAACTTGGATATGTGTTATTGATGATTTTTACCTGACCATGATTCCTATGGTGTTACTTGATCAAGAGCTATAGTGAAAGCTATATTGAGAAAATATTCTACAATTTTGATTTCCTTTGCTCAAATGCCTTTTCAAAGCCTAAATCATGTAGCATATATCACACCATTTCTATGATAGTATGATTTATCCATTCAACAACAATATTTTGTTGTGGTGTATGTGAAGGTACCATTTGATGATGAATGCCATTTTATTGTAAAAAACATTAAACTAATTACTGGTGAATTCCCCCCATAATCTAAATGGAGGGTTTCAATTTTCCTAACAATCTTTGATTCAACAAATTTTTAATATTTTAAAAGTTTTAAAGGCTTGAATCTTTATTTTTAGATAATAAACCCACATTTTTCTATAGAAATAAACAAAAAAATGAAGTACTTAAACCCAACATGATGAGGTTTCATCAATCTACATAGATCGATATTACTCTAGATAAAGTTTCCTATGTGCCTGATATGTACTGTTATGAACTGAAGTTCTATGTTGTTTTCTTGATAAGAAAATTTGAAATATTTTTATTCCTTTTTTTTAGAGGTGGAAATCCTCTTACCATGTCAAAATGGATTATGTCAAGATATCTAATTTTTTTGTGACCAAACCTTCTATGCCACAATTTTACTAAGTCCATGTCTTATGAAATAAGTGCTTGATTATTTTTTGAATGAAATAAAGATAACAAATTTGGATCACATTAGATGATCCTATAATATTTTTTGAGTTTATGGAATTATCTTGAGTCAAATGCATTTTCTTTCCACCTTTACATTCAAAAGTCAATATTTAGATTGTGGTCCAAGGGTTTACTGACTGATAAGAGATTCTTAATTAACCCAAGGACATTTAATACATTACAATTCAACATGTTTGTGTGATAATAGGTAAATCAATGATGTCAATCCCTTATACACTACATGATGTATCATCACCCAAAGAAACATGATTATTATTGGTTGTGTTACTTAAAGTAAAAAAATAGTCTTTTTATCCTGTCATGTATTTGGTTGCCCCAAATCAACATACCAAATATCAGTTTATTAGGATTATTTATGGAAATGATCAAAGTATAGAAAGTCCACATCTTAATTTTTATATTCATGTTCAAAAATATTACCATGTTACTTTGTTTTCTTCTACCAAGTTCCCCTTTTCTATCCCTATGGTTTACTTTGACTTGATAGGGATGATTGTTGGGTAGTGGTCTTATTCTTATTGAGTGCTATAAGACTCTTATTGTTGTAACATATTTACCAATTTTTCAAAACTTGTTTTTTATTCTATGATAATCAAAGTAGTCACAATTTTTTTTTTTTGAGTGTGGTAGATATCTTAGGATAATGGGTACAAGATCTTTATAAGAGACTATTTCACCTAAGGATTGGAGTGATCCTTAGTGTTGAAGCACATCTAAAAAAGGCTAAAATTTTCACCTGATCTCAATTTGAGAAAGTGAAGTTGACTTTGTAGATGTAGAATAGTTCTCTTTTTTAGATTCATATATATATTGGAGCTTATCACAAGCTTCATTAACTATTTTGGCTTTATAGATGTGTGGTTGCACCTCATTCGATACCCTAAACATGATAATCAATTTTGAATTTTGATTGGATTTATCATACTTATACTAATAATCAATTTTAGTGGCATGTTGAGTGTAGGATCCATATACAATAATCTAAATTTCTTAAAATTCAAGTTAAGTTATGATCTTTGTCTTCAAATCTGAGTAATTGTCCCCTTTGATTAAATGAGAATCTTGGAGAAAAACATTTGGTGCTTATGCAGCCATGATCAAGACTGCAGGTGATATAATGGTTATTTATCACTTTAGGTATCAAAGTCTCCCTTATTTTATATCATCAAATCGATATATTAAACTTTTCTATATACACATCCTTTTGATATACCTGTCAGTACATGAAAGAATCTCACCCTTTCTAAATACCCAATGGTATGTGAAAGAGACATTAACATACATGAAAGAGTATAGTATGTGGTACCTAGATAATAATGAAAGGGGTTCATCCAATCATTAACACCTGATTAGATTTAATATCGCATATGTGGGCATAACTTCCCTATATACTTAGAATTTCCACTTTTAGGACTTATGCCTTTTGATTGTAATAAACAGGTAATGGAGGGATGGATATGAGTGCATGTGTCCTTATTTATCCTTGAAAATTTATAGGAATGATGATCATAAATCTTTGTTACAAAAATTTAGGCTATGTATGTTGTAACTTAACGTGACAACTTTACCTGTAAATATGAGTTAGAGGAATCGCTTACACTGAACACTGCTTTGAGTTTTAAAAACTCATAATTTGTGCAATAATTTTATGATTTTATTGAATTTAATATACAATATAATACGATGAAGAAATGAAATTTTGTTGTTTTCAAAACAAAAATTGATTATTTTTCATATTTTAATTTTATGATCTTTGGCCTCTTTTGCATTAAACTTTTTCCTCCATTTTTTATTTTGAAAAGTTTTTCCCCATTTTAAAAAGAATGTTTTGTGACATTTTTTTCTAAATTAGTTATTCATAATTACATTTGGATAATTTAATAAATTTGGTGGTGCCTCCAAGTGTTTTATCTTTTCCTACTTTTTTTTTCGCATAAAGGCAAGTTTGAACAAAAGGTCTTTTTCGAGTTTTGAACTCTTGACCATATGAGTTTGTAAGGATTTTTTAAAAATACTTTATCAAATCCTATATGCATCACATCAAATATATAAATGTCCAAAATGATATATAAGGTCTAAAAAAGAACAAAACCATTCCTTTTCTCAATATCATAGATTTGTAAAAAAGTGGTTTTGAGTAAAATTTCTAGCAAATAAAAAAACACAAGCATTTTTGGAAGGTGATTTGGAGTCACATAAAGTAGTTTTGACTATGTAATGTGCCTCAGATGATCTTAAACACCTAATTTGAGTTTTTAATCATTTTCTTGGATGATTTAATCTTTCTCAAGGTATATTTGCTATGAATTATGGTAGTTTTGAAGAGTTTAGTAGCAATATTGAATAACAAAACATTGTTTTAAACAAAAAAATGTGGTATGAGTTGAATATTACATAAAAAATGAGTAAAATACCTTTAAAATATCCATTTTAAATATAAAAATCCATGAAAAATTTATAAAATGCCTTATTGGATCTTTAAAACACACTAGTGAGAGACAAAATGCCTCAATTTTTCAATGTAAGCTCCAATATTTTAGCTTGGCCAAATGAAACTCTTGGAGATTGTAGAGAGGGTGTGGATGTAAGGGAAAGATTTGTGAAGAGGTAGGGCACATTTATGACTCCTCTTCTTACTCAGGCTTAATTAAAAACCTCTAAACTCTCCTATATTTTTTCTACCCTCCTTATTATAGGTTCATAGATCCTCCTGCTCTTATATAAGATATTTTTAATTAACCAGAACAATATATTTCATTAAAATAATTTTGATCATTAAATTAGCTAAGGATGACATTAAATATTATAGGAATTACACTACCTTATCTCATCTGAGAGCAAAGGATGGAGATAACATGCAAATAAGAAAATATGCAAATAGAGTAAATTAGCTCTATACTACTCCTATGGGAAATACTCGAACATATCAACCCACAAATGATGGGATATAGATAGCTAGGCTAAAATAACTAAGAAAGTTAATAAATAAATACAAATTATTCTAATCCATATATGGTTAATAAAGCTTTATCCTAACATGTAACATGCATGTATGAGAAATATAACACACAAAGGAAATATTTTTCATGAATGAGTATTATTGGGTGAACTGAAACTAAGTAAAATATTGAAATATTATAAGTATTAAGTTTTATGTGCTTAATTTATGACTTGAGTGTGAAACCAATATAGCTAATATCAACCATATCAAGATAGTAATGAATTTAATTTACCTCCCATACTAGTCGATACCTGTGATAGAAAATATAAATTTATCAGTTTATATTATGAAAGAAATAAGATAAATGGTAAAATATAACAATATAGATCATTATGTCAGATCGTTTCGATCTAAAAACTAAAAAATAAGATCCAACCATTAAAAATTTCACAAATATCCCAGGGCTGTAATAATTGATCAAATATATTTCATGTGTAATAAGTATAAGAATAATATGATAAATGATTTGAGAAGCTATGCAAAATCATATTTTTTATTTTTGAAATATTTGAATGTTTTTGAATTTTCAAATTAAAAAGTGCTAACCAATGATCTCATCAAAGGGATACCTCTATACATGTCCTACATTAATTGGATAATACAAATATTATACATAATCAGAGTAATCATCAATGTAGTCATCCTCTTGTTAAAAAAATAAATTATAGCTTTTTATTGAAATTTTGATATGCCACTCTGATCATATTTTGTATCTATATATAAATAACCAATTATGCCATATATTGACACTATATTATTGATTTTTTGTTCTTTTTAGTACGTTCATGATTTTTAAAATATTATATCTCATTCTAGGATAAATAAGAATTAGGTATCACTAATGAAATATTAGGAAGGGAAATAATTTTTTCTTTGAATTCTTGACCTAGAGATGCAATTATAACTTTTTACTTGCCTTGTTCCTCTATGCATGAATAAGATATGATGCTTGAATAGTTAGAAACCATATTTTTACCATTAAATTTTTTAAAAACAACTTTATTTTAAAAATATTTTTTTATAAATCCTTTCATAAAGATAATTTCTTACTTACTTTGAGTTGGTTTGTGCAACTTCTCTTTCTACTCTTTTAATAAATTCTCCTTTTTGATTTTTTCAATTTGCATTTTTTATTTGTGTACCTTCTCTTGATGTAATTATTCCCTTTTTAATTGTTATTCTTTATAGCATTGTAAATGTTTGCTTATTCTAATGGTTCTATTTGTAACATTTCTTATTATAAGTTTTTATTTTTATTTTTACTTGCACTTGTTGCCTAGGAGATGAAATCATAGTGAGAATAGGTTGCTTGATTGATTTATCTATAATAGGATCACCACTATAGATTATCTTTTTTTATTTGGTCCTACAAAGCTCAATAATTATCTTTATGATGCCCATACATTTTATGATATGAAAAATAATATTTTGATCTTATTATAGGATGTAATTAAGTAATTTTCTTAACTTATTTAAAATAATATATCTTATAATCTTAGTTGTACTTTTATTAACCTCTTGTTGACTTTTTTAATCACTAGTTGTATATGTATTTTGTTTTCGCTTCCAATATTTATATGAAGTTTTTTTAGGCAAAAAATAACTATATGGATATATTGACATATGATTGACACTATCATGCTATGTATTCTTTGTGAATGGGATATTATTTTCCCATGATGTGATCCTTGAACTGAGGTATTGATTTTGATTTTTCAACCCTTCTATTGATGTTCTCTTTATGACTATATGATATTTAAGGGTTTCAAAAGCACAAGCCTTAGTACTTATAATTGAATATGCATACAAACACCACCAATATGATGTGTTGGAGGTGGAGGGGGTTAAGGATATACAAGTAAAACCTGAGGTTGTACATTAGGCCTTTATCATCTTGAATATATGACTAATATTATTCTCATGTCATATTTGACTTTATAAAAATTTGCATTAGTGGTACTTATGTCTTAGCATGAGATTTGGTTCAATTTATAAAATTTTGAAGTAAAAAATGCTCATAAAATATAGCCATATATTATATTCCAAATTTAAAATGAAGTAATGAAAAAATAAAGTTTAGAATTCTATTAAAAAAATTGTAAAAATATTAATGAATTTCCCTAAGATCTAAGGTCAAAAGAAAGTGATTTCAATGTCATATATCATATCATAGGTCAAAATAAAGTGATTTCAATGTTAGGCTGAAATAACCCCAAATTTGTTTTTTGAAGTTATCTATCAAATTACACAATGGAATAATAGAAGGGTCTTACTACATGAAAATATTACAGTGCAGAGCATCTCAACAACTTTATGAAAGACAATCACCCACAATCGACATTTTAATTATCTCAAAAATAATTAGCCATCTCACCATTAATGGTAAAATCCATATTACGAATGTGAGTGCATATACAAAAATCATTATCTTAGCTTACTTTTTTACTTAAGCAATGGAAGTAAGCTCATGTGAAATGGCATTACGTCCAGTAATCATTCATTGCTATAATACAGTAATTAGAATATATTACTTGAACCATCAAGAGACTATTTTGTATAACCCAATTTCAATAAATTAATTCCAATCATGATTTTAGAAGGTTAAGGTTATGTGTTTAGCAACAATGCTAATAATTTAGAGATGTCATACAACATCATTCTAATGTCATACCTCAATATAGTATATATGCTAAATGGGTATAATAAGCATAAGGCATGTAGTTTAAGGATAATTAGGTAAGTCCCCATTCTATCCAATATCAAGTCAAGAGGAATATTATGGAATAACCAATAAATTGATTGTTCTTTTAATGGCACATAGAGCTTACATCCATATAGATGAACCAATAAATCCCTTATTCATCAATTCTTCATGGAGTCCTTATATGTTATAAGTAAGATAAATCAACAAGAGCTAATATGAATTGATCCCACTTTTATCAGGGTACTATCCATAGGTGTAACAACTATCTCTAACAAGAATTTGTTATAACATAAATATCAATCTTGACAAGAGGTACCATTTTCCACTTGATTAATTTCACCATAGTGTTATAACATGAAACCATGCTAAGACCATGTGTCTAGTATAATTATACAACTAAGGGTATCTCCTATCATCTTCTAATGACACAAGAAATTAGACTTTCACATACTAGATAACACACCAAAATAAGAGAATATCACCAATATATAGGTTCATCATAAAACCCAAGTCTATCAGATTAATATTCATGTTCAAAATAATAAAATCTCATATTAAATTTTTTCTATCATCATGCAATGTCATAATAAGATACAAGTACATATGTTAAAATGAAAAATCCATGCCATACACAAGTCCTCAAGAAAGTTAGTCACAAAATTTAATAGGTAAACACAACTCCATTAGGGGGATGTAACCCTTTATTGGTCAACATACCTTAAATCAATATTATCTTTCTTATCATATAATTCAAGTTTATAGGCACAATAGTTTCATCTATCTCATTAATAATAATTTTACAATTCTATGCTTACCTATATTCCATAAGTATGTCACTAGAATAGGTGTATACAATAATTCATCATAAGCATTATAATTACACTATTGCTCACATGATAGATAGAGACCAAAATAAATGCACACCAGGAACTAAATACATATGGTTAGTTAAATAAGAATCAAACATCTATCCTCAATATGACTTCAATGTACACATCAAATCAATAATGTCCATATTTCAACTTAACAATATTATAAATTGCATAGTGTAATGAAATGAACTATCACATAAATGAGTAAACAATTACACTCCAATGGTCTAATAGCATATTTCAATTAGCATGAACAAGGGAAGCTGCCACATGCAAACCAAAATCCATGATGAATGGGATGAACACTACAAAAGGGACACCCCCTCAAAACTATCCCTATGAGCCCAACCATCGGTGGCCCTTACCACCCTAACCATTATCTTGGTGAAGGGTTTTGGCAACTAGGTACTTGAGAAAAATAAAAATGTACACATAATACTGAGCCACTAGTAAGGACTTATAAAACCATTAGTAAGGACAAAGGGAATTATGTATAAAACGTAAATTTATAACACTCAGCCAAACCATGGGCTTGAGTAATGCCCAAGATATACATTAGACCATAATGGATGATTATTTATAATGTAATCAAGGTCTATTATATCTAGTTCATAAGAATGGAAGGTCTATCCAAGGTTTAATGCTTAGCCCAATGGATTATCTGAGCGTAAAATAATCATCATAGAGGGATCAATCCAAGATGGTCAGGTCAACTCAATCAAGCCAAGAGAAGGATTATAGTCATTCATGTAGAATTAAAATTCAATTTTATCTTATGAGTTACCGAATATAGCCAATCCAAAAACTAGCAACTCCAAATGACTCCAAGGAAAAATAACTTCGTGAAAACTATCACAATCAAATGAATTTTACAAAATATTTCCATTACAAAATTCTACCATTTTAGAAGGCATCACGTGATAATATAAGAATAGAATTCAATAATCATGTAACTTTAATGACATAAAGGCATTGTTCTCACAATCCATAAGTTAAGGAGTCAATACATAAAATAATTGGTTACCTTAATAGGGTAGATCAGTATGGTGGGATTTAGCTTCCATTGATAATAAATAGCTCCCAAGGGTAACATTCAATAGACATATCTAATAAGAAACTCCATGCCATTTATATTTCTTATATATATATATATATATATATATATATATATATATATATATATATATATATATATATATATATATACTTTTTTCATTAAAAGTATGACCAATCTACTAACTAATGATATAAAGGTAAGAACCCATAACAATGATCTTTTTGTGGGGAAATTTATGGGATTGAGACCCAATGTAGACCCATTCAGAGCATGGGAAAAATTGAAATAGATTACTAAGGGATATATGGAAATTTTAGCAATGGTTAATGGATTCTTTATGATTAGATTCAACAACCCAAAAGTTAGTGCTATGATTTTGGTCAGAGGAGCATGATTTTTTGGCAAATTTGAGCTCTTTCTCAAAAAATGGGAATCAAGCTTTGATCTTGAAAAATAAAAAATAAATAAAATGCCCATTTGGTTGAGATTTCTCAGTCTACCCATAGAATTTTGGGAAGAGGAACTTTTTTCTAGCATAGTCAAATCCTTTGTCTATCTAATATCTCTAAACTCAACAACCAAGGCAAATCCTAGATTGGTGCATGCCAGATTCTATGTAAACACATTTATTAATCAAGAGTCACCTTACTCGATAGTCCTACACATACTTTATGGAACTAGAACACAAAGGATCAAATTTGAAAGATTGACATTAATGTGTGAACAATGCCAAAAATTAGGACACTCAGTGAAGTTGTGCCATTTAGACACTATTAATACAACATGGTAGAGAAAGGGCGGGGTTTCCTTAAAGAATGCAGAAAAGAAAAACTTGACCATGATTCAGAGTAAAATAGGGTAGATCTCTCATATAATAGAAGTAAAAAAGGAAGGCCTAGACATGATATAATTGGAAGACATAGATCCATAATTAAACCTAAGGAGGGAGAGTCCAACCCAAACATAAGGAATGCCAAATATTTTCTAGAACAATGAAAATTGTGAATCACTTCAAGCAAAGAAAGCACAAATTTTAAATAAGTTGAAATAATAATTATTATAAGGTACCAACATATTATAGGAGGATGAAGGGACTAAGTTTGAGGCTATACAATAATAATTTTATGGACAAAATCATGAACTTAACACAAATAAACCATTACTATATAATAAATTTTAAATTTTGGGGGAGGACATAGATGGTGAGGATTATAAAGAACAGGATTCAAATGTAGATGAGATTGGAAAAAATGAAGATGAATCAGAATAAAGAGTAAAAGAGACTATCAGTGAGGAGAAAATGGGAAGAAAATCTATCCAAAGAATAATTCAAAGGTTAAGGCTTCATCTTCTAGAGTCATTATAAGAAGTGCGAAAGGACCAGACATTAGAACTCCTTCATTGAAAGGTAGACCATCTAAAAAGAGTTTATTTCAAAATTTAAATCAAGTGGATATATTAGATGAGCACCAAAAGACTCTCCCTTTTAAGGGAGATACACCCTCCAAATAAGTTAAAATGTTGATTCTTTATTATAATATAAGAGGGATGAATAGTGTAAGAAAACAAAAAGTTTTTAGAGAATTTAGAAGGAATAAAAAATCCATTGTTTTGGCCATATATGAATCCAAAATTGAGGAAAACTATTTTCAACAGCATAAAAAAGTATATTAAAAAGAAGCAAAAGCAAGTTGTATAAGTGTGTTTAGTGCTTTAGGTGGTCTGATCACTTTTTGGGACCCCAAATACCTTATAGGAGACCCTATCCTCAAATCATAGAATCATCTAGCTATTCTCTTTACTAATATTAGAGAGAATAAGCAATGGATTTTCTCTAATGTATATGCCCTTAATACTAGGTCAAATCATAAAAAATTGTGGGAAAACATCAAAAAAATTAGAAGCAACAGTGAGCAATTGCCTTGGATTTTAGCTGGTGATTTCAACTCACCCCTTCATCCTAGAGATAAAAAGGGGAGGATTTTTTGACACCTAGACATCATGGAGGATTTCACTTCCTTTATTGTTGACCTAGGAGTTCTAGATCTTGAGCTCTGTGGTCTAAAATTTACCTGGACAAATAAAAGGCTTGGTAAAAATCTCATTCAAAGTAGATTAGATAGAATCTTCATCTCACTAGAGAGGTTGTAGCAAAAAGACTTTATTTTAAATTCTCTACCAAAAATTGAGTCAGATCACTAACCCTTAGAAATAACCATTAAAGATTAGAAAGATAAGATTACTAATCATATTTTCCATATGGAACACATGTGGTTTACCCATCCGAACATCTACGATAGAATGATTGAATGGTGGACTAGAAATAATAGATGGATAGCCATTCTTAACCTTGTGGAAATTTTTAAAAAGATCAAAATTAAATTTAAGTAGTGGAATAAATAGGTATTTAGCAATATCTTTGAGAAAAAATATATAAAATAAGAATTGATCAAAATTAAGGAAGAGATCAAAAATAAGAGGTATGATCTTTAGATTCAAAAAAATGAAAAAAAATCTGTGCAGTTACCATACTATAGCAGCTATAGAAGAATCGCTATGGAGGCAAAAAATTAGAAATATATGGCTTAAAGAAGGAGATAGAAACACAAAAAAGTTCCATATATCAACACTCAAGCACAAGATACATAATTCCATTAGGGAGATTACCGACAAATATTATTAGAGTATTGAAGATCAAGAAGAGATAAACAAGGTATGTGTGTAGTTCTACAACAATATGTATAAAAATGACTTCAAAAAAAAACATTGGATTTGAGCAAGTGTTTCTGAGTGTCATTCCAGAACTAATAAATCAAGAGGATATTTATATGTTATTGGAACCCACTTCTAAGGAGGATCTTGAGTTCATCATTTCCATAATGAACTTGGACAAAGCTCTAGGACCAGATGGGATACCTATTGCTTTCTTCAAGAATTTTTGGGGCATTATAGGAGAGGATGCCACTATTGTTGTTAACAAATTTCTTGAATCAGGATATCTACTTAAGTAATTCAATCATACTTTTCTCATGCTCATTCCAAATAAATAAGGGGCAATGAATTTGATAGACTTTATACCTATAAGTTTGTGCAATTCATTCTATAAAATAATCACTAAACTCATTACCATGAGAATGCAACCTATCATGGAGAAAATCATATAGTTTCAACAAGAAGGATTTATCCCAGTATAAAAAATCCAAGATGAAGTAATTATTATTCATAAATCTATTCATTCCATGGAGATTATCAAAAAGGTAGTCATGATTCTCAAGTAAGATAAGGCCAAGGCTTACGATATATTTGATTGGAATTTCCTGGATAGGGTGATGAACCAATTTGGTTTTAATGAAAAATTTATGAAAATAATGAGAGATTGTATACCTACCCACATGTTATCTATTATTTTTAATGGAGTGGCTCATGGATATTCTATAAGTGCTAAAGGAGTAAGGAAAGTGGACCCTTTGTTGCCTTTTTTGTTTATTATCATGGCAGAGTCTCTAATTAGGTTTATTTCTAAGGCTTTAGCGGATGGATAACTTAGAGGCTTCAAGCCAGCTAGGTAGGTAAAGCCCATTACTCATTTAAATTTCATGTATGATACAATCTTACTAGTTAAATCATCTATCTAGGAAGTAAGGACCTTAAAGATAGTTTTGTCCATGTATAAAAAAGCAAAATTTTAGAAAATCAATTTTGACAAGAGCTTAGTTTACTTTTTTAACACTACAGAAGGAAGATGAAATAGAACTGTAGGAATCTTGGGTTGTCAAATAAATTATCTACCATCAACCTACCTTGACATGCCTCTTATTAATAATCAACTACAATTAAGTGCCTGGAACCCGTTAATTAAAAGATTCCAAAAAAGGCTTGCAGGGTGGAAAGGGAAACTCCTTTCCCAAGTAGGGAAAGTTGTCTTGATCAAATTGGTACTTAAAATCCTTCCAATATATACTCTTTCTCTCTTAAAACTACCAAAATGAGTGGAAGAAATTCTCAAAAAAAATCAAATAAACTTCCTATGGAATGATTATGAAGGTAGGAGTAAATTCCATTTGGTTGGTTGGAAATTTTTTTTGTAACAACAAAAGATTTGAAGGTCTAAGAATAAGAAATCTTCAAAGGATAAATAAAGCTTTGATCTCCAAGTTTGTGTGGAGATTCATAACTACTAATTCAACCTAGGGAAAGATGTTATATCACAAATACCATTAAGGGTGGAACCCTCTAGTCATTTTGAAAGATGATTAGTTCATTAGAGGGTCACACATTTGAAACTTTCTAATTGAATATAGAGATGTCATTATTTAAAGATCCATTTGGCACATGGGCAATGGCAAGAGTATAAATTTTTTGGGAGACAAATGGAAAAAAAAATTATCTCACATTCAGAGGAATATTGAACATCACATATAAGATAATATAACATAGAAATATGGATAGTTTGTAGTGGATTATTGGTAAACAAGAAATGGTTTTAAACATTAGATAGATATCATCCTAGATGGAGTAAATCATAATGAATAGATAAAAATTGAATATTTGAATAGGGCCCTTCAAACCATCCATATCACTAAAATTAACAAGGAAGACAAGCTGATGTGGAATGATTCATTTGACAAAAACTATAATGTCAAATCTGGGTACAAAAGGATCTCCCAAAATCAAGATGCTGATGTGAGCTAGAAAGGAGTTTGGAACAAATTCATCTCCCCAAAAATATTTTTCTTTGCCTAGGTTACCATAAAAGAGAAGATTTTGATGGTTGAAAATTTAAGAGAAAAAGGATGCATTATAACAAATAGATGTGTCCTATGCAAAGAAGAGAATGAAACTTTCTCCCACCTTTTCATTAACTACACTTCCACACAGAAAGTGTGGAATTTTTTCTTGAAGAAATTTAACATCTCATGGGCTCACCCAGGAACACCAATTAAATTTTGGCTATCCTAGAGCTGCCCCTTTAAAAGTCCACGTCTAAAGTAGATATGGAACCTTACCCTTCCACATATTTGGTGGGGGATATGGGGAGCTAGAAACAACATCATCTTTAGGGAGAAGAAGTACACTAGTAAAAGTGACATATAAAAGAATCTTCTCAACTATTAAGGATAATTAAAACTACATAAAAATAAAAAAATCCATGGAACTCCTCTCTTTTGAATGATTACCTGCACAAAACTAGTAGAGTGACTTAACAGTCATAGGAAAACTAGATCCTAAAGAGAAAATTTGATATATAACTAAATAGAAAGTCCTAGTTGAAGGATGGATGAAACTTAATTTTGATAGTGCATCAAAAGAGAATCTAGGAATTTTAAGAGGAGGAATCACTAGATATGCTAAAGGGAATATAATTGGGGCCTATGCAATAGATATGGGCACTAATACTAATCACTGGGTGGAGGTTCTAGCTCCCTTTAGGGCCTCAGATTAGCTAAAAAAATTAATATCCAAAATTTATTGTCAATTATTTAATTGGTAAACACCCCCTAAGATGGACTATAAAAAATGTCATTGATGAAGCTCAGATAATTCTAAACTCTTTCCAATTAGTGCACATCTAACACACATACAAGGAAGGCAATGGAATTCTATAGAACTAACAATGTGGGTTTTAAAATGTGGCTAGATCATGAGAACCTACCTAGAGAAATATCAATAAGGGGAGAAATTATTCTATTAGTATATAGTTGCCTATCTCTCTACCTCATGTCTAAGGGAGACATTATGATTTTGTCAAATATGTGAGAACTTAGACCCATTGATTCTAATTATGTTTGGGAGAAGCATGTAGGAAAAAAAAGAATGTACTAAGACTCATAATTCATCTCATGACAATATTAATGATGCTTTAAAGTGGAACTATAGAGGAGATAGAAAAGGCATCCTAGAGCCCTATGTGAATAGTATTATCAATATGGACTTACCCAACAGAATAGATCCCAAGCTACAATCAGAGTTCATATCTAATTGTAGAGTCTAGAATGCCCTGTATGTGGGGGGTCTCACTATATTTATGGAGTACATGTAGGGATTCAACAGACACATGTCCATTTAATTTTCTAGAACTTGGGAGGAAAGGGTTATCAACATTAATGGGGTGACACTTGAAATCATAGAGGAGCTAATTGCTCATGTGATGGGTCTAATCATTGAAGAAACTAAAAGCTACTACACTCCTAGAGACTACAAATCAGATAAAGAGGCATTTCTAGAGGAGGGCAAACATTTGTATCAACTACACAATGGATTTGACAGGGAATCCTTACCCAAACCATATGCTGAGGTAGCTTTTCACTTTATATAGTATGTCACATTAGAGGGCTGATATAATGTTTTTAGGTGGCCATGTTTAGGATGTTAAACTAATTTAGACATGGAATAGGTTTTTGTATTCATTTTTTAATTTTCAAATCTATGGAAAATTCCATCTAGAAATTCAAAAATGGTAACTACATGACCCATAGGCATGAGGGAGTTGTATTCCTAATTTACTAGTACTTTAAGGGTATAAATCAATTAATGTTAGATCTTTCCCAAAAAAAGGATGAAAAATGAGAGAAGGATCGATGGACATGAGAAATATTAAGAAATTTTGGATTAAATATCTGAGTAGCTCGAGCAGGGGTACTGGCAACAAGATAAAAGAAATTGGTAAAGAAAAAACTAAGATAGGAAACGAAAACAACAAAGAACAAGAGGGTATTAAAAGCATATAAGAGGAGCTTCCAAATGCACCAATGAGGTCAATGACAATACCGAATTTAAGTATTTCAAAAAGTAGCAAACCTTTATCTATAAAAAGGGGGCAAGGAAATTTGTAATTTTGGATAAAGACAATGAAGAGAGGTAAGAGTGTAGTGTTAAGAAGGACACCTATTATACACAAAGGAATACTAAGATATGGATTAAGAATCAGAAGAAAAATATCCAAATAGATAATATTGAGAAAGAGGATAATGATAATTTCTATAATGATAAAACCAAGAGTTTAATCAAATTATCTAGACAAAACACTGATGTTTTGACTAAAGAACTAGAGCTACAAAAGTCTCTCATGAGATGGTTCATGAGGGAAATTTCAAGCCTAAAAATCATGATGAACATAATGCAATAGGAAAATGAAAAGCTATCCAAATCCTATATTGATAAAGAAAAGGATTTACACATTCAAATACTTATCTTTAGGGTAGATCTTCTTAAGCATGTCAATGAGGATCTTCAAAACAAACTCAATTTCATTATAAATTACAGTAAATCCATGATGAATGAAGGAATACGAAATATAAAAAACCTTCAAAAGACTTGTTTGACCCTAGCTATATAGGTAAAGGAAAAGAGACAAAGGATCAAAGTAGTAGAAAAACACACAACATTGACTACGATAGCATTATCAAGAAAATTGACATGAATCTTAGCAACATGAAGGCATGTTGGGAAGACATTCAAGAAAGTATGAAGTAATCTAAGCTATCTAGCTATGTGGAAGTGGTTTTTTAACTATTCTTTAGTTGTCTTTGTGTTGTGTCCTTTGGATCCTCTTTTTTAGGGTTGTTTTCTTATTCTAGTTCTTCTATGTTTTGATGTACTTTTAGGGTTTGGGGACCCTAGCTCGAAAAAATCCCCCTTTTAACCTCAATAAAAAATAGATGGCATTAATAATAATTTTCTTAGGAGTTAAAAAGAAGCCCTTACCTTACATATTCTTTAAAACCCATTGTAGGAAGGATCGACCTCTATCCCTGATTGGTTTTCTCCTTGCCTTTGTGGGACCCCTAGTTTAACCCAACCATGTCTCTCCCACCCAATTCCTTCTTATTTTCCAACAACCCATGCTCAACATAGATAAAAAGGGAAGTTGAGTGAATAGAAAGCAATACAAAATTCCAAGGCCAAAATAAGGTTCGATTTAACTTGGATCATATATTGAAGAGTGATCATAATCTCCTCTATACATTTGTCATTTATTACAACATCTGAGTATAAGGAAATGTTTCACCCTTTATTGTGGATCTAGGTGAGATAAAAATATTTCCTTTATCTATAAATTGTTTTCCTATAGGGATGTCCAAATGGAATTAACTCATTCCATTCCAAGTGAGATGCCATACCCACATAGGGTTTTCATCCCCATTATGGTCAGTATAGCCTCCCCAAAAACAAAATGCTACACCCATCTATGTCTCTCATACACCATGACCCTAATTTGCCTACATCATTTTTCCACATAGCCACCTCCCATTCATCAAGCTCTACCTTTTTTCCATAGTTACCTCCACTCGCCATCCTCTTTTCTCTTCCCTCTTCTTTGCTCTCTTCTCTCACACCCTCTACCATTCTTTTACCCTACCATATACCTCTCTCTTGTGTGCCATGATTATCTTTGGGCATCTCCCTTCTCAATCACCATGTTCCCCCTTGCCTTTCCATATGCCCCATACCTCCTTTCTACATACACCATGCCCTTCCCCTATCTTTTCCAAAATCATGCCTTCTTTTTAGTCAATGCTGCTCTTACATGGATAATAAGTCAGGGAAAGAAAAATAAAATTATATATAAGTAAATCATTAGAAGATAAATAATAGTAATAAAATCCATTTAAGCCAAATTAAAATCATAAATGATTAACCGATCTAAGAATAATAAACAATAAAATATCCTTACTTATAATAATGATAAAATTATTAATAAATATAATTCATAATATTATCGAGCTTTAAAAATGATAATAATACAAAAATCGATCAAATGGTCAAATAAATAAAAATAACAGACTATAAATCTCTAATGGATAATTAAGAAATAAAATCATTAAATAGAATGATTAACCAAAGTATGAAACTATTAAAGTGATATTAATCAACATCACTTCACATAGGTAATAATAATAACCATACTAATAATCATTAAATGTTAACGATTTCTAGAACTTGTAAAATCGACCCACATACAAAAACTGACAAATCACAATAGTCGACACCCTAAAGTCGGTTGAAGCTCTCAAAATATAATCACCCATGACGGAGATGATAATAGGTTTTTAGGATCAAGAGACCCATACAGGTCTTCGATGAACCTAACCCTACCCAGGGTAAAAGATGAGCCACAAAATAATAAGGTTACCAAGAAAAGAAATAATATGCAGAACAAAGCGTAATAGGCTATTGAGATAAGTCACTTCCTTATGGCTTAATCACCATGTGTTCATGGCACCTAGGTAGGATAACCAGAGTGTGAGAATGACCTAAGCACATAAAGATAGGCATGAGGAATGATGATGACATGACTCGATAATCATGGTCAAGAAACAAGAATAAAACACATATGCTCAAAATAGGGTGAGACCAATAATGCTAGAAAACATTAACATAAGAGAATATAAAAGCTAATGGCTCACAAACAAAAGTACATGCTATACTTGTCAAAGTGATATTTTGACTACTCAATCACCTATGATATACCTAAGATGTCCAAACCCCACTTTGAGCCTAACTTGTGCCCTGGTGCCTATACCCACCACTGAGACATCTATGATACCTAAATGGTGTCAATATGAATATAAACCATAATGAATTCAAAACAATCATTAATCATGAGTAATAAATTAGTATAAACATCTATAATCAAAAATATTATGAGTTAACCTTGATAACCATGACCTTGAGTATGCCTTGTGAACATAATCAATAGATGCAAAGTCACCAAGTCAATCTGCATCACTAAAACATGATATATCACTAACATATGGTAATGTAAATAATTGAAGCAATATATACATAAAACAAGATAAAATGAACTAATCATAAGTAGTATGCATATCAGGATATAAGGAGTCCAATGTGATTATCACCCATGACATAACATAACACCTCGACTCTTTAAGGTATCTGTGTCACAATCATCTAAAATAAAACAAACATCAAACATCATTAATCAAATTGCTATTCAAACACACTAAAGCTGGATATAGTCTAGTATCTAAAATGGGGTCAAAAACTCATTTCATGACATAGGGATTAAATAAAAGGTTAAAATCAAGGTATTTTGAGTGTTAGATATCAAATCCAAGGTCAAAATAAAAATATTTGAGTGTTAGATGTCAATAATTTATCTAAAACCTATGATAATTTTTTGAAGCAATGATCGAATAAATGTTATTTCACCAACATGTTTTATCATAATTTAGAATTAATAATTATATTAAACCTAATTAATATAATTTGATTTGAAAGGAAGAAAACACTTTAAAACATTTTGTGACAAGTAAAATGAAATAAAAAATATAAAAGCAATAAGACATAATAAAATGAAATGATTAAACGAAATAAGACTAAATATGAAGAAAATGATATTCTTAGATATTTTATATCTATGATCTGACTATGTGAAATTGAACACTAATTGGAAAATATCAACTCAAACTAATCCTCCAAGTGCCACATGAGCTATGAATGTAACTCTAGAGGGAGAAGATAATCCAAAATGGGACAAAAATGACTAGCACTATTATCTTCTGCTAGTAGATTATGTCCTCTACCATAAAATAGGGAAATCAGGGAATGATCTTCTATGATATTTTATATCACACATCTATGAAAAAATTTAACATTTAGAAGAGCGTGAAACCTTCATAAGGGTGTGAAAGACCTGAATTGATATCTTCAAAGTTGAAACCTTAATCAAGCTTACAATAGTTGAAAGACCTAAAAATAGAAAAGGGTGGAGTGTAGTGGGTTGATCTGATCCTAATCACCCCCACAATGACTAATCACTACAAGTATATCTAATATTCTAAAGAGGTAAATAAGGACCACACATTTTTACCAGTTAGAGTGATTTGTGTAATTATGTTCCTTTTTCTACATGAATGCATCTAGAGATGGCTTGAATGCTTGATAATTCTTTACTTGAATTAGATAAATTAGGCTCTTAACTTGGATAAAAAATTATTCAAATAATGTCAATCAGATTTAGGAAGAACAAGAAAGCTTTACATAGTGTGTAATAGTGTAAATGTGTTTTTATATTGTAATTGCCTAGTGATTTCCAATGTTATAGGAGGTGAATTAGATGTGACTTTATAACAATCCAAAAGGTGAAAAAACTAATGCTTCCTTTCCTAAAAATATCAACTAAAATATAATGGAGGGTCCTAATTTAAAATTGATTGTTTCTAGGATAAAGGATAAGATTAAACCATAATGGATAAAATTGAATGTCACTATTCTCCCCTAGTGGTCAATCTAGTCCTATAAGGAAACATGTAAATTCTAATATCTAGGATGTTCATATAAATACTTAGAGGGGTTTTTAGCATTTTAGAACATTTTTGTAGGTATGAGATTGCAACTTATGAAATAATAGGTTTGTATAGGTACTTATGATAGAGTGAGGTGGAAAAATAGGTCTAGATGAAGTGATCAAGTCATTTAATATGAAAGTGATCCAAATCTAGCATTATCAAGTATCCATGACCAAATTTGAGTGATAAATTATTGAACCAATTACCTTTATATTTCAATGAGGGATGATTATTTTTTAATCAAACCCATGAACCTAATTTTGAACACATAATATGATTTGGGGCTCAGTTTTACCAAATGTTACTATAAATGGTGATAAATATATGAATAATTTCCCTAATATACATACCCCAAATTGATCTCACATAGTCTTAGTTTGATTTTATGAAATTAGCTCCAATAATGACATGTGATGACCAAATAATGTCAAAAGGTGCTCAAATGTGCATGATTTTCCCCATCCTACCTTTTTATATCACATTGCGCCTAATTGGGGTATGATCCAGTCATTATTTTACAAATAATGTCATTCAATCATGGAAATAAATGGTGCTTAAATATGACCGATTAAACAAAGAATAACATTTGTCTATTTGTACCAAATTATGGCTTCATTCAATTAAAATTTCTCAAATAATAAAATTTGATCACGATTAAATAATAAGTGGTGTTGTAAATAACTAAATTAGGGAGATCCAAGTCACATTAACTAAATATATCTAATAAAACACTATATATAGACACCATATTTTTAATTAATACTTATTAAATTAGTATATATACAAATTCATGTGATAATATGCTCTAAACTCTGACTCTCTATAAAAGAAGCGAGGTTTTTAAAATTTATTATTGGCACACCTAGACTCAACTCTTAAAAATATCATCAGTAAATATAAAAGACCCAAAAAACTTTAAAACTATTATTGACTTCCATATATATACACTAGGGTAAAAATTTACACCTAAAGAACCTTGTATTCGATACTAAAATCTTGCAAATGACTAAGTACAGGCCAAATTTGATTTTGAAAAACTATCTTTTTACTAGTAACTCCTATAACTTGATGAAACCAATTTATAAAGACCTAGAGTGATCCTAATTTTATATATTTAGTAAATAAATTTAAAATATAATGATATAAAATATAATATAAAGGAAATGTAAACTTAAATGTTGATTTCACTAAATATAACACATAAAACCAGATTTTAAGTTTCCTTTGTAATAAAAAGGGTCCGCACCATTTGTAAAGTAGAGGATGCACACCCATTACAATGAAAAAGGTGTAGACCATTATCAATGCATATGGTGCATGATATTTTAATTTTATAAAGCATTCACCCTTTTCCATTGCTTCACCAAACCAATTTGACATCAAGTTTGGTGTGTGAAATTCCAAGCACAAGGGAAATTTTTAAAAGGGCACTTGCCTTTTGTAATAGATAAGTTAATTTTTTTATAAATGTCAACTTTTTTATCCCCAAAATATATATACTTACCATGACCTACACCTTAATATCTTCACTATGATCTCCAACAAGTTTCTACTAAAATGATATGAACTACTTCACAATCATCCTCATAACATTGCAGCCAATCTTCAAGCTCAATGTTGACTTTGGTGGTTCTCTCATTTGAATATCACCATCAAAATCCAATTTTTACACAATAAAATATTCATGTTTGAGCCTTAAATATTGTTTCCATCATAAACATGTTTTCTCAAATCAATATAATACCTTGAACATAGTTGGTCACCACACATTGGGCATGCTTGCTTTCAATCTACAGTCAAACCTTATAGGCATATGTAATCATGGATTTTCAAATAAATAATTGAATGTAATTTTAAAAAAAAACTATTATTAAATGGTCTTGAAACATCATACATATTCACCATAATCCACAAAGTATGTAAATCATATACATGAGGTTTAAGGTAAGCATTTATGTTTTTCACATGATTCTTTCCCATGACTAGAAGAAACAAACATAAATGTTATATTCATAACATAAGCCATGGATGAATTTTATAATTTATGAGTATAATAAGTGAATCTAAATAGTTTATTGATAATTTATAATATGGATTTACCCCATCCATTACAAGACCTAGCATTATACTCCTTCCATTGTACTTTAATTTATTAAGGAATTGTTTCTCATTATGTTTCATAGTTTTCTAATCACTTATTATGAACATCACCTCAACATTACTTATGTTACTGAAATCCCATATTATTATATTTTCAATTGAATTACAATAATAAATATAATTTTAGTGTGTTAATCACTAGGAAATGCATCACAATCTTCCTTAACAATTTATATCTATTGACATCAACATTGAAACACAATACCTTGCTCTTAGGATTGGGAAAACCCATATTATTCACATACTCTTTCTTGAAAAATACACAATATTGACACATGAATCATTTTTATCATATTAAATTCCTAAATAAGATTATATTTTTTATGGTTCCCTAAATGATAAAATAATTGTGTTTTCCTCAAGTAAAAGAACATTTATGTAATTTACACATGTATAAGAATATTTTTTAGAAACCTACACATTTTTTGAACTAGTGTATCTATTAAGAATATCATTTATAATTAAAAATCATAATTTTAAAAATATAATTTGTTTTTTAATTTAATAGCATCCATTACACTAATGTTTGACCATCCAAATTTTATCTTCAAGTCAATCAATGTCAAATGAAATTCAACATTTTTGGCTTCGCCAACTTTGAACAATGGATTTTATACTAATATTTAATATAATTAATATCATCATCCTCTGCATTGACGTCTTCACCACCATCAAGTGGTTATTCAACCAAATTTACAAAAGATTCATTTATAATATTGAGACCATCAATATTATTGTCATTGTATTTAAAAATATCATCATCATAAATATGACTATAAGGATGAGAAAATAAATGACTTATCATATCATAAAAAACCCATATTTTCTTTGTATTTCATATGGTTAATGTATTGAAAAAACTTCTAGATATTATCATGTTATCCATTTGGTGTACATTTGAGGTTCCAAATTTTATCTTTGTCGATGGCTAATTATTTCAGGGTGCATGGGATGATTAGGATGAAGCATAGGCTATGCACATGAATGCACAACTCCTATGTATGCCATGTGTTTGGCATGCCTTCCTTGAATTTTATGTGCTTAGCATGATATTAATGTCTAAAATGTTTTCCTTTTTCTTAGTCACATATGTGACATGTTAATTATTCTAGTTCTTTATGTCACATGTTGGTTATATAATATGGTTCAATGATTTATGTCACATATCTATTTGAGGAAAGCTATTATTCTTAATGCTTTATTTTGGTATATCTTATGCCATGACCTGCATTATATATTGATAAATGTCTCAAATTTGCATGGATATATGAAAAAGTAATTGTTTACAAGGTATGGATTATAGAAGGTGTTTGCACAAGCAATGAATGCATAAGATGTTGTGAAAGTGATTATGTAAGTAGGGATGATGCATAGACTTGCATGTAGGTTGCCTATGAGAGTTGTAGAAGATTTTTAATGTGCAAAAATTATGGTAGATTTGTGTATGAAACTTTGTGTAATTTTATCACATTATGGAATATATGAAGTGTAGTGCAGGGTAAGTACATGGAATTGGGGGGAAATACGAGGTCTTAAGTGTACATGTTTTTCATGAAAAATGAGAAACCTCAACTTGTATGAAACATTGATTATATCATTTCAATCCTAGCATATCAACTACTAATGTTTAATAAAAATGGTCAAGTTTAAGTAGGTTAGACATATAAAATTTAAAGAGGAATCACATTTTTCATAAAAACATAGTATATATCAATCTGTGTACCCACTCATTTTGTTTAGCATAATTTAATTTTTTTTAAACCATTTGGTGGAAAATTAGTAACATCATATAGTTTTTTAAATAATTTTATTTTTATATTTTTTTAATTGATTTAAAAAATAATAATTTTACAAGTAAATAGACACAAAAAATTGATTAAAAATGAAGAGCTGACCGTGCAATCCCCCTCCCCCTCCCCAACCCCTACCTACTTTATTACGTCAATAAAAATGTGAATTTTTTTAATTTTTTATATGTATATAACAAGGCCTAATTTTCAATCATATAAAAAAATTCATTTAGAAGAAAAAAACAGACACATAAAAAATATAGACACATATAGTTATGGAATATTGTGGTATAAGGAGATATATTTAAAAATGTATGTAGATGGAAACCTTAAAGTAGTAAATATATATATATATATATATATATATATATATATATATATATATATATATATATATATATATATATATAGAGAGAGAGAGAGAGGAGAGAGCATGTTTAATGTCATAGTAATAGTTTTAGGAGATGTCTTGATAAAATTCATAGTGTTTATCATGGGGGAAGTTGGATTTGGTTATTTTCATTAATAAATATGAATTTAGCTATGTGTATGTATAGATTTAGGCCTTAGGCTCAAGAATCCAAGCCATTTCATAGCCTATAGCCACATGTTTCAAATTATACAAATAAAATGCATGTGTGCATAATATTGAATAAGCACTTCTATTTCTATAATTTATGTGATTTTAAATCATTAAGCACCAACAACATTCATAGACATAGATAAAATGTTTTCATAGTCCATACAGGTAACTAGTCATTGTCCCTAAAGTTGTGTCACACACTATGAGGGATGTAAATGTGATGTGTCATTTTTTTTAATTTTATATTTTTTGGATATAAAATTGGTGCATGTTAATATATAGAATTAAATATGAACAACATAGTTAAAATGGTCTTATTTCACTACATAACTACCTCCGCCTTAGGAAGCAACTTTTAGAAAAAACTATGCAATATTTTTTTATCAACATATTGTTATAACCCTAAAGTGCCATTGATGAAATAAAAATGGATTATATACTTAAGTTATTATAACTTGGATGATACCATTGATGAACAAAAATTCCAAATAGATTGATTCTAATTAGTTAATTGTTATAACCCTAAAGTGATATACTACATATAAAATTGTATAAGAACATCAAGTTTAGATCTTAACCATTATTTTTATTTTTCTTTTATTATTAGTTTTAATCTAATATTCCTTTAGTTGATAATATCTTAGTTTGGAGTAACATATACTAAGACTTAAATAACCTTAAGGTGCATATCTAGCTTATAGGTTGCTACATGTTAAGAAATTTATGGTGTAAATAACAATCCCCTGTAACTATATGATGTGATTTTACGATAAATTAACCACCATTTCATCACAAATTGAGCCAATTAATTCAATTGGTGCAATTTTTGATGTGATTTGGACCAAATTTACTCTACTAACCTAATTTTAATTATATAAGATGTGATTTAGAGTTCAAACAACATAATTTCATCATAGAATGAACCAAAGAGTTGATTGTTTCAATCATGGAGGAAATTAGAGCCATTTAAGCCCCTTGAACCTAATTACAACTATAGGATATGATTTGGGGCTAAGTTAACTCTGATTTTATCATAGATTGAGACAATTAAACAATTGGTACAATTGATGATGCAATTTGGCCAAATTAAACCATGTGAAACTAATTTTTATGATATAGGATGTGACTTGAGGGTCAATCAAACCCAATGTCATCACATAATGAACTAAATAGTGTATAAGATCAATTATAGAGGTAATTAGGAATAATTTGAGCCCATTTTCCCTAACTGTAAATATAGAACATGATTGGGGGTTTAATTTTCCTTAATTTTATCACAAATTGAGCAAATTTATCAATTTGTGAAATCATTTATGAGATTTGGGATAAATTCAACCCTTTTCAAACCTAATTACAAACAAATAAGATGTGATTTAGGTCTTGATTGGCCCTAATTTCGTAACATAATAAACCAAAGAATTAATTAGTTCAATCATGGGTGTAATTAGGGATAATTTGAGCTAATTGAACCTAGTTGTGATAGTAAGATGTGATTTAATGCTTAATTAGCTATGATTCCATCATAAATTGATCCAATTGGTCAATTGGAGCAATCAATTATGTAATTTGGGACAAATTGACCCTATAAACCTAATTTTAAACATATATGATGTGATTTGGCCTCAATCAACCCTAATGTCATAAAAAAATGAACCAAATAGTCATTTGGTTTAACCATGGAGGCAAGTAGGACCAATTTGATCCCTTTGAACATAATTATGACTAGGCTATGTTATTTCAGGCTAAATTAACTTCTATTCAATCACAAATCAAGCCAATTAGTTAATTGGTGTAATCGATGATATGATTAGGATAAATTAATCTATGTGAAGCTAATTTTGATTATATAAGATGTGATTTTAGGATCAATCAACCCCAACGTCATCATAGAATGAACCAAATAGTCAATCCTTTTGATCACAAAGGCAATCAAGGAGAATTAGAGCCACTTTAGCCTAGTTGTGATTATAGGATGTGATTGGGGGCTTAATTATCCCTAACATTATCACAAATTGAGTAATTAGTCAATTGGTATAATCATTGATGTAATTTGGGCCAAATTGAGCCTTTTTCAAATCAAATTGTAGCTACATAAGATGTGATATGGGCTCAATCAACCTTAATATCATAATAGAGTAATCAAAAGAATCATTTGGTTCAATCATGAATGTAATTGGGGATAATTTAGAACCTTGAATCTAATTGTGACTATAATATTTGATTTTTATTAAAATTACCTCTAATTCTATTATAAATTGAGCTCATTAGCCAAGAAGTATAGTATGTGATGTAATTTAGCCTAAAATGAGTCATATAAACCTAACTTTCACCATACAGGATGTGATTTGATCCTCCATTGACCCTAAAACCATTATAGAATGAACCAAATAATTATTTGGTTCAACAATAGAGGAAATTAGGATAATTTTAGCCCCTTCAACCTAATTGTGACTATAGGACATGATTTTTGGATCAATTAGCTATAATTTTATCACAAATTAAGCTAATTAGTTATTCAATGTAATAAATAATTTAATTTGGACTAAATTGAGCCCATTTTAAACCTAATTCTAATTAAATAAGATGTGATTTAGGGCTCACTTGGTCCCAAATTATTCATTTCATGATCTAATAAATCAATTGGTTAATCACATATTCAATTGGGGATAATTCAAACCTTTTAAACTTAAATATGATATTAGGATGTAATTTTGGGATAAATTAGCTTTGATTCCATCGCAAATTGAGCTAATTATTCAATTGATACAATCAATGACATGATTTGGTTCGAATTGAGCCTTGTGAACCTTATTTTAATTATATAAGATGTAATTTGTGTCTTAATAAACCCTAATTATATCATAAATTGAAGTAATTAGTAAATTGGTGTAATCAATAATGTGATTTGGGAAACATTAAACCCCTTTCCAACCTAATTTTGAGTATAATATGTGAAGGATTCATTATGTTCTTATAAGTAGATTAGTATAAGGTATGAAATTAAAAATATGTTAAATAATGTGTACATGTTATTATTTGAATTTTTTATAATGTGTACACATTCCTTGGATTACAAACTGTAACAGAGGCCCCAACATTATTATTTTGTCATATCGATATTTTTGTCCCCACAATTATGTTATGCATCATTATACACTTTGCATAGTGTTTTAATTTATTTTAAAATAATTTCATAGTTTTCCCCACCCTTTAATAAGTCAACCATCTCTACTCATGGGTAACAATTTTTGTTCTAAATCTAGGAAATAAATTAAAGCATAAAATATTGGATCAATTACAAGCTAATGCAAGAGCATCATCAAGAATAATGTACATTTTAGCTTGTTTGGGATACAAGGTCATAGATAGGTTAATAAAATCCTTGAAATTACTTCATTTTGTAATGAATTAAACATGTGAGAGTGTGTAATGTTTTGTAAGGTCCCTAATGAGGTGTTTCAAGCCTTAGTTCTTGTAAAAAGTAGTCTTTTGAGCTTATTTTATTTTTTCCTTCTAAAATGGTAGATTTGAAAAATTGAATTGTTGTAAGGACTTGTAGCATGTTTTTACATGTTGGTAAGGGATTGATCCATTGGTAAAGGATCACTAGGGTATAGTAACAATTTTTAAATGTTTATTTACTCAAATACAATGTAAAATCATATTAATGCCTATCTAGAAGCATATCTGACATAGGAGAAGGATAATTTAAGCATGTTAGAGATAAGTTATAAGTTGTTTAAGAGTTTTTGGGATCATGAACCAAGATTAGACATTTGGTTATGAGTAATAAATATTTAAAAAATAAAAAGAGGAGTTATAAATAGGAATAAAGGCAAAGAGGATGAGTAGGGAATGGAGGGATAATAGGTTGAGGGCATGGTCTCTAGGTCTACAATGGAGAAAACAGGGTATTGAAACACTTTGTAATACCTTTGTGATCAAATCAATGAAGAATATAACCTAATAACATATGTAATATATTTTTCATCCACTATCACATAAATCATATTTTGGATATGAGATAACCTTAATAATATCAAGGATATTCATAAAAAGAATCAAGAGACTTCATTTGAACACGGATTGAATCTAGAAGGTAAGAAGTTTGAGGAAAGTTAGAAAGCCCAAAAGAAACATATAGAAAATGAAATAAGATAAATATCAATAAAGTAAACTTGTATATAATTAATATATGTAACAATTTGATTGTGTTTTTCATGACATTAATATATGAAAAAAACATTTTGCAGACATTGTAAGTTATTTACTTGTATCAAGTGGTATCAGAGGTCAAAAGTTCTTGATAAAAAAGTGAAAATAAAGGAAATTAAGAATTTCCAATTAGTTATAAATCCCATTAAGGCTTGAAAGGAAGGTAAGATCACATTTAGGATCAAGAGGTAGCTTCAAGGTGAAAAAGACTTGGATACAAAGTCAATAGACTGAGGTGATAAAGACTTGGGTGAGACTATTAGAAGAGTGAATATGTGTCAAAAGACCAAGAGGATTTGGGTGAGGAATGAGGGAAAGAAAAATAGATGGAATAAATGCTAAGGAATAAGAAATAGATAAAAAAAAGTGAGGAGGATATTCAAAAATAAATAGATGAGTTTAAATAGGATTTAGCATGTTTGATGCAACATGTCAAATAATGGAACCAGTCAATACCAAGATTCTTCAAAAGAATAGAGAAAGTGTTCAAATAGATAATTAATAAAATTGTTGAAAAAATAAAGAGATAGAAATAAATCATATGATGGAAAAATATGATGATGGAAAAATAAAATAAATCCAAGGAGGAACTTGGATAGGCAATTAAGCCTTAAATGTTTTATTCTAATATTTTGTTTAAGTGTGTGATTTTAGGTGTGTAGGTAGATGAAGAGGTGGCCCAATTTGTGGCCACAAAGTTTGAAAGGAACAAGAAAAAAAACATGAATTTATAATTAAGGACAATAATATGGTAGGTTTCTCATGTCAAGAACCCAAACCAGATTTTCATAGCAGCATAGAGGAAAAGAATAGTTGTAGATAATCCATGAATGAATAAATAGATGCGTGGTATTATAAGATGGTGTCTTACAAGAGAGAGAAGATGAAGGAAAGTAATAGTAA
>JARHVA010003895.1:0-95000 GCA_037957365.1 Torreya grandis
AAGTGGGTGCATGACAAATTTTACTTTCACAACATACAAATTTTATATACACATTCAAATTACATGAGTTTATGTGGGACAAAGGATAGACATTAGTTTTTTGCCTTCGAGTATTTCTCATATTCAATAAGATTTAGCATAGGGGAAAGCATTACCCTCCTTTTACATGATACATAGATTACGCATTCAGATTTAATATAGGGAGCATCCACTCCATGGATTCCTTATCTCTTTAGGCATATTTGGCTCTCTATCCACTTCCCTAGATAGGAAGTGAGTTATATCCTTATAGAACATTCACTTCCACATAGGTAGGTTTAGGTACACATTTTCATCTTTCTTATTTTAATCAAGTTTTTCATTTCATTACATCACTAGAATAACAAGGGGAAAATGTATACACCCTAAATTGGTCAAGCAACCACACATAACATGTATTTTCATAGTCATTTTCATAGAAGACTCTGACTAGAGAATACAAGCCTTGTTCATACTAGCCATGTCTTTATTTTTCTTGTCTTGATTTATTTTATTACTTTCATCACCTTTTTTTTCATTACTAGTCATCTAGAACCTTATGAACTATCATTCCACCTTATATATATGGTATTCCCCATGTCAATCTTGTTCCCCTAGGTCTTGAGATTGTAAGATAAGAGCGTCGTAATTAGACAATAGTGTCAAACATGGAAGTGTCCCATTTTTGGTGCTCCTATATTTTTACATTTTGAGCCCCAACAGTCATTTCTCTTCACTTAGGAGGTCCCAAAACCTTCATGTCCCCTCCATTAAGTTTTTTTTGTCTTTTTTATGTTGGTTAATGTGAATAATTCTCCAAAATTCAAAATAAAGAGTCTCTTATATAAAGTATTTCCCAAGGCATTTTATATCTAGCACTTACTACTTTGGCATAATAAATATTTAAAATTAGTCAATGATATAGCTCAAAATTTTGCATCACACATAGATTTGCATGCTTAATCAAGGAAGGATCTAGGCAAAAGTTCATTCTTGCATATATCATGGGCATTGATTATGTATGTTCCCTAAAGGATAAATAAATTTGATTTGAGACCCTAGTTTGAGAGTTAATGTAGGTAGTGATCAAGATAACAAGGGTTCTAGATCATGTGATCATACTTCACCTAACCTAGTTTTTCCCCATTTTATTTTGATGTATTCATTGTTTAGTGTGTGTAGGTAGACCTAGGGTTTTGGAAGAAAATAAGTTATACATTGGCACATATAAGGGATCATGGAGAAATAAAGACACCTATAGGACCCAAGAACTAGACTGCTCTAGAATCTAGAACTAAAAATTGATTTAGACAATAGTGTCAAAATTTGACTAAAGTGATAGACACCAAAGTGTCCATTTTTTTGTGATCTTATCTTTTCATCAAGTGAAATCAAAATTTAGGTTTTTGACATCTTCCCAATCTTGCACAACAATTTTTATCCTCTGTATTAGCCATCTCAGCTAATTTTTCTAGATAAGTTATTTACTTTCCACATGTAATTAATTTGGTCAAATTAATATAAATATATGTTTTACTACACTTGATTATATTTTACCCTTAATCAAACCCATTTATTTTTTAATAACTAAACCCTAATTTCCCAAAAATAATAAAATAGGCATCAGGATGAGATGTATCATTGAATTTTAGAATTAAACAAACATTTTAGTGTGTTGTGTCTCTAGTTGTTATTAATAAGCTTTTGAACTTATTGGAATACCTCGGGATGCTTCTAAGAATCATCCATTTTGCATTTTCTATAACATTATTCTATAAATTCTAAAATATAACTAAATGATGATATTTCTCTCTAATGTTTTTGATGTGTTTGTAGGCATAAAAATTTAGAACTAAAATCTTTGATATCAATGATCTACACTATGGGGCCTAAGACCAAGTGTGTATGGGGAAAATCTAGTTTTCTTGTAAATATTAAATGTATAGAGATCTATTCAAATAGAACAATAAATATTAATTCAATGGAGTGAAATTCTTATGCTTATAGTAAATGCAACTTTTATTCAACATGAAAGAATAGGGAAAATGGTTCATTGTGTTATAATGAATTGTTACAAATTAGATATGTGGGGCATGTTATCAGTGTTATGGTTGTGTATGGAATCAACCCTTGGATGGATGCATATGTTACATATTTATAAACAAGTATTTATAGCTACTATCAATTACAAAGAAGATAGTTACAAGTTATTTCATCTTCCTTTCTAGGTTATAGTTGAATTTATAGGTTGGTGGCAATTAACAACCTAAGCGATAGATTCTGGACTAGAAAGTGCCACCTAAAAATCCATGTGGTTAGGTTAGGATGACATGTGGATTTACTAGAGTGAAGACAAGTTTGTGCACCTGATTATGTGAACATTTTCTAGTGAGGCATGTGAGACTATGAGTTAAGTAATGTATAGTCGATTGTGTAGGCTATAATCTATGGTGAACTATGTGCAAAAGTCTTTGATCAAATGCAATACTTCTATGTAGGAGTGTAAGTAATATTTGTGTAGATGAGTGCATGTTATAACACATGAGGAATAAATTATGTGTATGAAAATAAGAATGAAACATATTCTACTAATTGCGTGCTTCACATGTATCAAATAATGATTTTATTGAGATTCATTTTCTTGTTACTTGTCCTTATTTAAATTAAAAATGGTGATTATTAATTATACTCTTTATTTTATGGTTGATAATGTAAATGTGAATTTTTAATATTAGTATTTTGATTATGCTTATAGTAATTTTGTTTACAATTTGGATAAAAATACCAATTCTTATAAGGCTAATACATCTATTAATATTTATGTTCCAAATTTTGATATTATGACTAAAAATAATTTTTTAATTTATATTTCAAGGGTCCCAAAATTAATGTTATGATTTATGGTATTAATGATGAAAAATAATATAATAATGTCTAAGGAAATCTACACCTGGTAATGTTACCAATGATCTTTTCATCATTTATAATCCTTCTACTAGAGTTTCTGTCTCTTTACATTCAATGGTGAAACTAGTGGTCCTAGTTTGTTACTCTTACTTTTTCACGTCCCCTTATCCTTTCTCCTCATGCTAATATCCCTATTCTAATATAACATAATACATATTTTATACCTCATATGACTAATGTACCATCTTGGTCCACTCCTAATTCTTTAAATATTATCATTAGTCATAGTATAGATACTAAAACATATGTTTCCATTAATATTAATAATGCTTTGGTCCATGAAAATGATACTACATCTAAGGATAGGATTATTCAATAGCCTCTTCAAAATATGTAGGCATAAATCAAAAAACTTTCCCAAAGCTATAAAATACCTATACATGTGTTCACTTGCCAAGATATATTACATAACTCATTATATCATGAGTTCCACATCCACCTTTTGCATACAGGTTTTATAGTGCTTAAATTTGAATTTTACAATGATAAAGGTGATCCTTTGCATCACAATCAATACTAATTCTACTCATGTTTTGGTTTTCATATAATTTTCAAGGAATATGTATTAGATTGGTTATATGCCTTAATATTAGGAACTATACATTGATTTAATTATTTTGATGATATTTTATTAGTTCTCTATTTAATCAACATTAGCCAAAACGTCACATTTTATCAACTTGTTCAACTTAAATAAGGAATTAATGAGAATGTTAGTGATCACATGCTTAGATTCAATACTATGCTTATAAAACATCTCACCAAATTATTTATAGTGAGTAATAAAATATTTTCTCCAGAATAATCTTCAACCACTCAAATACAAAGTCATTTTTAACATATACCATTATTTCAATGATCTTTTTCATATGGTTCATAACTTTAAAATTAAACTCTTAGAGGCCAAAATTATTAAATATGGTTATAATTAACCTACCTATAACAAATAAATTTAATTAAAATTTTAAAGCTAAGTATAATGATGCACCTAGTTTCTAAGCTAATAATGAGTCAAAAAAAGTAAACATAATTTCACAAACACTTGACAAGATAATCTTGCCTCCTCAAGACTCAAAGGAAATTACAAGGTTAACTTAGCCTCCTGTACAAGTGATTAAAAGGTTTATTGATTGTAACATGATATATTTACCTCCCATTCATGATTTGGATACATATTGACCTATTCCTATTAACTATGATATAAAACTATTTATGGGTATCATAGATTAGTAGGACATAATACCAATCAATGTTCTTTATTAAAGCATAAGATACAATATCTCATTGATAATAATTTTATCCAAGTGGATGGAAATGATAAAAATTTGAATGAATTGGTTTCTACACCAAATCAATAGTTGCAAATTTTTATCAATCCATTTCCAAAACATGATCATCCAAATCAAGACAATGTTAACATGGCTAAACGTACACATCAACCAATGATTTATAATGAGCATATCAAATATTGTATTAGAGGTATTATATCAACTTATTAAAAATAATATTCATATATAAATTTAAATTATTATGATATTCCAAGTGATGATACTATTTATGGTCTTATCTATATATGATGTTTTTGACTCACATTTTAGGATTACACATAAGATTATGGTAGACAACAATTGATGTAAAAATGTAATTATGATGTCATTCCTAGATAGTGGAGTGTGTACACATTAATAATTATTTTTAAAAACTATGGTTCTTGAGAGTTATGAAAATATTATACCTCCTACATTTATGGTTCTTAAAATTCTTTCATTTATAGTTCTAGTTCCTAGAGTTCAACTCATATAATTTGACTCCTCCCATCACAATTATTAGAGTTAAAACAATTATAATTACATCAATAAGAGTTACAATGCTTACTCATGTACATAAAAATATTTTCTTACCACATATTATATATATTCCTACCCAATAACATGTGAATATTTCAACTATACAATGAAACCTTCAAACTAATACATGTCTTCCAAGAGTTTAGCATGGCTCCTTTAGTCTTTTTCCATAATGATTCCCTTTGTGATTATGGTTTATGTTAATACACAACTAAGGATGACATTCCTAATCCTAAAAATTATGATCCTTTTATAAAATGCTATCATGACATATCTAATTCTCCTTATTTATGGTTAGATAAGATTATCAATTAGCCATGTAGCTTAAAAATAACTAAATTACATAATCAAGTGCTTATTAATTTTACCCAACTCTTTATATTTTAATCATTTAATAAATAAGAATTATTTTTTAATTTTATTTAATATAATAAAAACCTTAAGAAGTCACGTTAATAAATTCCCATAATATTCATATAAGGTTATGTTTATAAAAATATTACAATCTTAAAATATAATAAGAACTTGTCTCTTTCTGGTTTGATTTTTATTTCATTATTGAAATTTCTATGTAAAATGAGGGAGTGAAAATAAAAACAATAAAAATCTAAATGTGGATTATATGTATAGAATTTCAATCGAAAAAATTCCAAAGATTTTATTAAGATGTATGCATATAAATATGAAATAAATCATTTCCTTATACAAAATAGACTTCATGAATAGATATGTTTGTGTACATATCATATACCTATAGTAAAATATAAGGCATGGAAAAAGCCATAAATAAATATAGGGAGATCATTTTTATGGTACATAAAGTCAAATTTCTCATAGGACTTATCAATGTATCAAAGACCAAACAACAATTTTCTTCTTGACACAAGAGGTGGAATACTTAAAATTGATATATTTATATAGATAAATAAATATAAATGCAAATTTATTTCATGAGTGCATAAATAAATTGATTGAAAATGAAGGTGGAATGAGAATGCATGATCACTATCGAAATTTATTAGATTCTAAGCTAGTCACATAATATATCTATTTTACACAAGGCATAGTTTTAGTATGTACATAGCTCACTAATTTATTTCTCCCTATGGATTCAATATTATGTTATGTATAAATTTTAATCATTTAATATCTTAATTTAGGTGGAATTCAAAATTCTTCACTTTTTTTATTAAAATTTTATGGACTAGTTGGTTGTGACCATTGGTTGTATCATTTACCATGAACCAACTAAATTTAGTCAAATTTGACTTGTCTTATAACCTTAATAATATGATATACATTTAGATAGGAAATTACCATCATGTCCAAAGGGTTTTATAAAATTTAATCTACCCAATATTTTTTTTCATGACCAATCCTCTATCTCAAAATTTAGGCTTATCCTTTGTTTACCTCATGGAACAAAAATTACTTCAAATTATAAACCTAAAAATGTCTGATATAATAGAAAAGAAGGTTGGACCATTAAAGGTCATAAATATAATCATAATAAGGTTACCACAAAAAAATATAGCATGGATACTTCTAATGTTAAAAATGTTGTTTCAACTCCTAGTATAAGTACTCACTTGAAGGAAGTAACTAATGGAGTGGAGATAGCTCCACAGTCTTAAAAGCCTTTTCAAAACCATTTTGAATAATATAAATAGGTTGAGAATCCAATGTTTATAGTAAAAACTTGGATTCTAATGTTATGTAATGATCTCAATATACTACTAAAGAGGTTTCTAAATATTCATAACCGGTTCTCTAAGTTGTTTTTATATAAAAGGCATCAAATCAATGTTGGTGCAATCTAACTTAATATTTAGAGGATGGAGAATACATCCTAGATAAAAGCAATGTTTTTAAACTCAATTATATTTTTTTTTAAAAACAAAAATAATTTTTTCATAATAGGTATGGTTCCTTGCAAGGCTTATGTTATAATGTTATGCCCCTTGATTCCCATGATTGATGATTCTTTTTTAATGTAATATAAGGTGTCTCATAAAATAAACTTAGAAAATTTTTGTGCATTATTTTCAATTTATATATGTATGGATGTCTTTTTCCTGAAATAAATTAAGGTTGTAGGATTTTCACTCACAAATATCAATAAAGTAATTTGGCTAGAAACTCTTTCCTTACTAGTAATAATTACCTTTGTTTCTCCAAAGTGGTGGCCATATTATGTGGATCATAAGTGTGATCCAAACAATAGAGATTTATGATTTTTATTACATATTTAATATTATTATTTTGGTATAATTAATATTTATGTCTATAATGATGTGTTGAAAATAGTTACCCTTTGGTGTTAACTTGATGACAAGTTTGAAAATGCAAATTGGATTATTTGTAGTGAATTTAATATGTTTTAATATGAATGATAAAAATTTTCACCTCTTAATGCATTCGATATTTATATACTGAGAGGTAAGGGTATTATTTACTAATACATTTGGGTTTTATGACTCCAAATTTTCACATCATCCCACTATTGTTATCTAGTACACATAATCACATTTGTTTTGTGGAGTTTAAATATTCCTTAAGGAACTTGATAAATTTGTGATATCAACGAAACCATATTTTTCCTTTTCCATATAATCTTTGTCTTTGATTTAATATTTTAAATATATTATCCTTTCTAGTCACGTCCCAATATGGTTTCATATTAAATGATGTTTCACTTAGACCAAAGTTTAAAAACACATTTTAAAAAAAAAAACTACCTAAATATAACATTGCCCCACTTTGTCTCACATTCAAAGTATGTTTAATCTTGTTCTATGGCATACATAATAATCCTCTTGAATTGAATATTGGTTTGATTACATTATTATCACAACTTAGATCCTTTGAATCTACAACCCTTAGTTGGTCTATATCTACTGAAAGAACATCCATACCACTACATCCAAACTAACCTAAGCTATATATACATTGTATCAACCTCCATTTTATGAAACTTTGTAGCTATAACTGATATTTTTAGGATACCAAATTCATATGTAAATGCTTATAATGCTCAGAGTGCATGAACTAAAGATAGTTTGCATTAGCTTAAAGTTGGTATAAAAACATCTACTTTATTATTATAAATTCTAAAGTCCAAATAATCTATAAATAATTATTAAAAATGTTAAAGTCTAAGAAATATGTGCAATAAATCAAATACATTAGGTATTCCAACTAGCGCATCACTAAGTTTCACACTATAATTTAGCCTTTCATCTGCTATTAACATCAATTTTTTAAATCATAAGAATTCTATCACAAGCAAAAATAATCCATCAAAAATGTATTTTTGTGGCTCATTTCAAGTTATATAAAATCAAATACTAACATGTGATCCATTTCTCAACATTGTACACTTGCACAAAGTTGTATCTAATATTTACAATGACAAAGATCCTCGGTATGATAGTTTTCCCTAAGGTTTTTACAAAGAACTTTTTGATATCATTAGATCAGACTTGTTCCAAGTATATAGAAATTAATTTGAAACTAAAACCATTATTTAATTCATTAACAAAGGGAATATATTAAATTCATCCTAATTATATTTATAATTGGCATCTTATCACATTACTTAATGTCTCATACAATTTTATATCCAAATATCTCATTCTACATATCTACCATATTATAACTTTGATTTTTAGCTATTAGTGAATTGGAATCATTAAAATTCATTTTATATCTCATGAAAAATTAAGGTGGTATGGGAAGGAATGGAGTGGGTAGGGGGTATAAAAAATAAGCACTATTCTTCAAAATTAACTTTGAGAAATCTTATGACTTTATTATGTGACCATTCATTTTGGAATTATTTCAAGCACTTGGGTTTGGATCTAATTTCGTCTAGTTATTTCAAATGTTAATTTTAGATACCTCAACACGTTTCTCAATAATTGGTTTTTATTTAATTTATTTTATATTATTTTGATCTATTAGACAAGGTTATCAGATTTCCCTCACAATATATGTGTTGGATATAGAATGATCTAGCTACATATTAGGAAATTTTAAAGCTCAAGATTTTATCAAAGGTATATTCCTTCCTTCAAATATTTTTATTAGTTTTTTTAATGTCCATTTTTAAATTTATTATTTCATCAATCTCATTGAGGATGAAGAAATTTTCAAACATGGCATGTAGTGTCTTGATATATTTTTCTTCACCTTGGGTTCTAGTATTTAATAAAAAAATATTTGTTGGAAATATGATTTTCATTGATTTAAAAAGGGAAATTATGAGCATGTCATTGATGTTTAGGACTGAATATGGTGATAAGAAGATATTCTTGATCAAAAGTTAGGATCTAAGCCATTTTGACAGTGTTTTACAACACAATCAAATTTGCAAGTTACCAGATAAAGATAAGTAGGCACTTTTATAATTCGATATCTTGTACATAAGAAGGATTTAGGACCAAATGGATACATAGATCAAATATCATATGAAAGAGGGAAAAATGCATCAATTTTTAGGTCATATGACTAAGTGAAACAAGAGTTATGTAGGAGCAAAGTTAGCCTTCCAGGCAAAATGAAATGGTCTCCATACTTAGACAAAATATGCATAAGGTCATGCAAAGTTGTAATGATTTTAAAAATATCATCTATGGAAATTTTCAAAATAAATAGATAGTAGATCTGTGATGAGTTTTTCATGAGTATCTTCAATGTGTGGTTTATAGGCTTAAAAGAGAAAGAATGAGCTCAAAATTGATTTATCTTTGCTCTCGAACTAGATAGGATTTATAAATAAAACCCTAAGGGTTTAAGTCATGGAATAAATAGGAAATTTTTTATTTTTATGGTGGCTAGCTATATCCTTGACCCAGTAGCTTAAAATATAACTTAAGCCTTTATTGTCATTGTAAAACTAGCCCCTTTGAACTAACAATTACTGGTCCAAAGGACTTAATATTTCCTAAGTCTTAGACTTTATATTATGTTTGAGATTGATCAATGGATATCAATTCATCATAAATAGATGATCCAATGAAGTGAAGTAAAGCCAAATTGTCAAAGGCTCCTTTGAGTAAGCATGCTAGTGACAAGTGTCACATTCATGGATCTTGCTAGATAGAGACCCAATGAGCATAAGCTTATCAAAGGTAAAGTTTGAGATAGTTAGAAGATAAATGGTTAACACTTAATCAAACATTGGAGATCTAATAGAGTGTGATGAAGTCAAATTTTCAAAAATTCTTCTAACTTACTGTACAAGTGATAAGTGTCATGATCATGGAGCCTAGATAGTTAATCTATTGTGTGGTTTAAATTCAAAAGGTCAACACGTAATGCAAGGATGAAAAATGTCTCAATAGTTGGAATTAATAGATATGTAAAGAAGGCACATGCTTATGTAAAGTGTCATATCATCAAGGGTTGGATAGATATAAAGATCGATCTTGTCAGAAGATATGATGGTAAGTGGGTGATCAAGCAAAAAAGATCCAATGGATTTAATGGACTCAAATGCTATAAAGTGATCAATTTTTATTGACATAGTGATAATTTAAATATCGAGTAGGTTTGAGAAGATTGATGGAGTGAAAATGATCCAAATTTATAGGAAGCAACATGATGTAAGAAAGAGTTTGATTTTTAACATCTTGATAGAGATAAATAGCATGCATCTTTAAAGATCTAATGACACATGAGAGATATGATCTAGAGATAAGTGGATGCATTTCAAAGAGTAGAACATTAAATTTTAGTAGCATATAAAGATCCAATAGAGCAAGACATCTTGGAGATGGCACAAAGAAAGAGATCAAAGGCCAGTATTTAAAGTGTTTAAATTCCAATAGTCAAGTGGAAGAACATGAAATAACTTGCATATAAGCTCTATATCTTGACATAGATAATGATATTAATCAATCTAACTAATAAAATATACATTAAAGAGCATATACATCAAAACTTGAGTCTAGAAGATGCTATAGATAGTAAATAGACCTACATTTATGGCGTAATGCATGGAATTGAGATGCGGGAAACTTATAGTCCAAGTAATATTGAAATAAAGTCTAGAATTGGCATGATGTGTTAAAATTATGAATGTGAACACATTGAAGATATGGAACTCTAAATCCATTGCTTTTATATATAACATCTAGGATACATGAAGAAGTGATTGAAGCTATTCAAACTATTTCAAATAGAAAATATAGTTGCATAAAGGAGAAAAAATTTAGAGAGAGATGAAGTGTGTCAAATAGATAGATATTGATGCCACCCTTAAGTGGCATAATTGGATATTTAATCAACAATGCCCTTTAAGAGCATTCAACCAAACACCTATATCACCTTGCACTCTCAATATTGATTTTTGCATATCAATTACAAGACATATGTTCTCAATCTTCACCCTCTTGACAATGTAAAACTATGGAAAATACACTTTTACTAGAAAATTATGAACTCCATCAGAATAAAAATGTGTATAGAAACTCTATGGACTCTACAGGAAACTATACAAACTTTGTGGGAAAATCTACAGACTCTACAAGTTTATTTTTTGAATATAACTTCATTTATACACCTAATAAAATGAAATTCAAAGATGATTTAGATACCCATTTGAAATTTTTACAACATACCTAAATTTCACATATGTTTATTTAATATAGAATGGGACTAATAGTGAATATGATAGATTTAACTAGTCTCATGAATACCCTATTTTGAGTGTATAGTGAATACGAAGATAGCCTAGACACTATAATTCATATGGGAGATGTGAAAAAACATTTTACAGCTATCACAACCAAAAACCATTCATATATCAACCCTAAAACATCATGCAACCTCTCTGTCTCAGTCTGTTTATGCATGCAAGATGTAAATACAAGGTTAAGATAGAAAACCCACTTACCCTTAAGATGGAATCTTAAATTTAAATAGTTGTTCAAAGGTTATTATAAAATCAAAATCACCAATTTTTAGACTTTTCCACAATATGAATTTCTAGATCTACAAAGTCTTTGTTTGGGGCCGGTTTGCACAAAAATAAAGCTATAGAATGCTTCCAATGGATTCAAGATCTGAAATAATTTTTTTTTTAGATTATATTTACCTCCCCTAAGGTCTTTAGTAGTCATAATGAATAAAATACACATTGAGATACTGATTGTCAAAACTGATCTTGCTGCCTTGCCTAGTTTAAAAACATAGTTCTATGCAAATATGAACAAAAGGCTAATATATTTATCTACAATCCATGCCAAACTTTATTCCATATTTCGGAAGTCTATTTAAATCTATTACACACTAGAAAATCTCTCCTAATATACTCTACCCTACTACCTATTCCACACTACATGCTACTCTCTTATTCATTACTCTCTCTCTACTTCAATACCCTCTCTATGACAAAAAATAAATACATTATTACAATCTTATTTAATAGAAAAGATTTTATTTTAATCCTATAATCTCTTAACAAATTTAACCACTAAAACTCATCTCTAAATCCTTATCTACATGCCATATCCAAATTTTACGTTGATATCCAAATCTTGACAACTCAATATGAGGCAATAGAGCCTATTTATGCTTAAAATGATTATATTTACCTATTCACTTTAACATTTGAATATTTACCACACTTATTTATATTTTAAACATGGTTCAAGTTTGTTTTAAAATATAAAAGAATATAAACATGCTTAATGGAACATTTAAGTCCATCTTGACTCCTTGGTCCTTTCTTTGCTTGGTTTTGAGACTATGCTCTTGCATCACATATATAGACATAGAGAGAGAGGGGAAGAGGAGAAGAAAGTCATAAAAAGATAATGTGTACAGAATGAGTAGTTATAGATTAGACTTGTAATAGAGAGTTAGAGATGGATTCATTTATGAATCTATGTTGTATACTAGAGTTGTAACTTTATATATCTAATTGGTTAGTGTCATCAAATTAGCTAAGTTGGTACTCAGTTAGTGGATTGGTGTCTCCTTAAAATTGGTATCCTTAAATTTAACTAGTGAGGTTTTACCAATGAGTCTTGTAGCCAGTAAGGGTTTTAACCAATGAGGTTTTGCCAAGTTAGGTGTTGACTGTGAGGCTAGATTAGAATAGTAGATTCTAGTAGCTACTCTCATCATGGTTTTTCCCTTTGGATTTTCCATGTATAAATCTAATGTCATGTGTATTTTTGTGTGTATGTGATCTATACATTTATATTTTTATGTGCATATGCTTTTGAATTTGCTTTAAAATGATTAAAAGAACTATTTTTAGCTGATCTATTGATTCACCCCCCTCTTAGTAGATAGTTGTGTTCTAATAATGGGTATCAGAGCTAAGGGTTCCTTAAAATAATCTTAATAATCTCAAGTAGATCTTGTAATAGTGAACATAATGGCTAGTCAAAAAGGATCTTCATCAAACAAATAACCTCTCTTTGGTGGATCTAACTATGCATTTTAGAGCATAAGAATGGAAGCATATCTATCTTTATTAAGGTTTGATGTATGGATGTCTATGGTAAATAGATATATAACCCCTACTACAAATCCAAATTATCAAGCTTCAAAGAAAGGATATGAGTACAATGTGAAGGAAAATAATGCTATTCTCTATGGATTGTCCAAATTAGATTTTTTCAAAGTGATACATTGTCAAAAATACATAAGACGTCTGGAACAAATTAAAGAGCATTTATGAAGGTGATGATGAGGTAAAGTAGAACAAAACTACAAACATATAGAGGCTATTTTGAAAGTCTCAAAATGGATGAAGAGGATAAAATTTCAGATTACATTCTCAAAGTAGATGAAATAATCAATGTAATTAGAGTCCTTGGAGAAGAAATGAAAGAATTAGTCATTGTCAAAAAGGTCCTAATATCTTTTCTAATAAGATATTATTATAAAATATCTACTATAGAAAAATTAATAAATCTAGATAAACTCACTGTTGATGAGTTACATGGAACCTTCATGGCCTATGAAATGAGAATGGGAGAAGTAGATACTTCCAAGAGATAATATGAATTCAAAGCATCCAAGAAAGTTAAAGCAAAAAAATCTACATCTGGATCTGAGGAGATTGATGAAGAAGAAGCCAACTTTGTTAGAAGATTAAGAAGAGAGTCTAATAAATACAAATTTAAGTTACCCTTTAAATGCTTTAATTATGGTAAGGTAGTACATTTATCTACTAAATACCCTTATAACAAAAAGGATGATTATGAGTAAGAAGAGGATAATGAAAAAGAGAAACCTCACTATTTCAAGAAAAATGTATTTAAGATTAATAAGGGTCTATACACAAGATAATATAGTGAATCAATGCATGAGAGTGATATCTCAGATGATGACCATGGTTATGCCTTTATGGTTGAATAAAATGAAGTTTTATTTATGGCATCATGATTAGATTCTATAAATCAAGAAAAAGAAGAAATAGCCTATAATGAAGAAGAGGAAGGAGAAATGGACCTTGAAGGTGAACTCATTTATGCTCTAGATGAGATTGACATGCTAAGAAAATAAAACTCAAGACAAAAGAATCTTGGACAAAAGGAAATTAAAAAACTATCCAAAAGTCTTGAAAGATCTTATTAGATAATAGTAAGCCTTAAAAATCAGGTTGAAGATGCTACAATAATAGAATATGTAGTCAAAATTGACATATAATTCAAATTTGATGAGTGTATGAGGCTAGAAGTAGAAATAGTAGCTTTGAGAAAAGAGCTTGAAAAGGCTAAAGAATAAATAGTCAAAGGTATAAAGCTGATAGTAGGATCAAACATTCTTGATGAATTAATCAGATCTCAAAAGCCATCAAAAGGAAATTTTGGTCTTGGTTATGAAAAGGGGAAAAGTCCCATAACCATTACATCTGCTAATTTATATGATAATTTCAAAGTAGAAGGATCAAGAACAAAGAAAGAGAAAGCTTGCAAGGATACAAAGACAAACACAAGAAATGTTGATGTGAAGAAGGTTAAAGTTGAAAAGAAGCTTGAGGAAATGAAAAAGTATAATGAGTTCATCTATAAAAATTGAAGGAAGATACTGAAGAAAAAGGTAACTAATATAGATGGTTACACAAAGGTGAGAAGACTAGTAAGGGAACCCAATCCTATGACTAGGTATTCCTCTTTTTTTTATGGTTATTGTTATAGTTGTAATAAATTTGGTTATAAGGCTAGTAAATGTAGAGTTATACCTATAATGAGAACCAACTTTGTAAGAAAATAATCATTTCCACCCTTTGTATATACAAATGTAATGTGCTATAATTGCAATAATTTTGGTCACATAGCTAAATATTATAGAACAAGATTTATAAGATCAAAAGTACATAGTAAGAAGAAATGTATGCCTCCTAGTGTGAACAAAGGTTCACAAGTCTTTGATAAAGAGATAAACAAGATATATGAGAAACCCAAGCATGTCTGGAAAGTAAAAGATCAATCCATGATGGAGAATTCTATAGAGGTTGGATAATGTCAAGAGCTCTTAATTTCTAATCATGTTGAAGATGAAAAGACCAAGATTAAAGAGAAGACCAAGGTGATAGTTGAGGCTAGTTTTGAAGTGAGTAAATATTTAAGTGAACATCTTGCTATTGTTGAGAAAATTTCATGCATAAAAATTTAGTTTTATGTTCCTAATGATGAAATTCTGAGCTACAAGGAAGATTCATCATATGAAAAGGTATGCCATGAATCCATGTTATCTCCATGTATTTTCAATCCAAAGGAGAATATCATACTAGATGAGCATGTTACTTCTCTTAAGCCTAAGAAGGAGAAAAATAACTAAAAGCACAAGATGACCAAGGAAGAGAAAGAATATGAGGAGTTGTGGGAAACTCCTAGTTTCACATTGTTCTAGGATATTTTGAAGTAGGGTGTTTCTTTCTATGCTTCTTAAGGGACTCCTTTTATTAAAGAAGCAACTGGCATTCTTCAAAATATTTTGAAGGTAAGAAGTGAGTTCTCCTAGTTGAATTTAGTGTGACAAGATGAGGGAAGTGTTGTGTATGCAATGTCTACAGGGATAGAATGAGTGTGCAAACAATTTATTCATGGAATCTAGTTCTAAAATTAGGATATGGAGACTTACAAGTGTGGAAGTAAGTGTTTTTTCTCTAGATCATCATACCAATTAGTACATAGGTATGTATATTATTGACTGGTATTTTAGAACAATACTATTTTGATATAGAATAAATGAGCCTATGTTGCAAAGTGTTTCATGTAAATTTTTTCTTTAAGTTCTTAAAAAGAGAGAAAAAAAACTTGATATGAGTATGGTTAAAAACCCTGCTTGTTTTTAAATATGTTAAATCAAAATATTATGAAGAGATCCTCTTTAGTTTAGGAGGAAGACCTACAAATAATAAATCACTAAAGTAAACCTATTTTCTAGATAGATAGTTGGGTAGATTACCTAGTGATAGCTAGATCCTAGAAGTGAGAGATTCCTTAGGGGCTATCTATCCATACATTTTCAACAATTAAGTTCACAAAATTGGAAAGAAGGTAATTGCATCAATAATCAAAAGATACTAAATTTAAACACAATAATGCTTGCTAAGAAGATAGACTAGAAATAATTAAATTAGTGATAAACTAATTAATAATAATACTAAGAGGTTGGGTATGCTTCATAAAATTTGAAAGAGGTTCGTGAGTGATCAAAAACACAAAAAATCACGTTTGGTTGGGGTAGATGGGTGAAAATAGCTTGTTGGTTTTCACTACCATAAAGACCATCAGTGGTTGGGGTAACCATCGATGGTTAAGGTGGCCATCAGTGGTCAAACTGACCATCAGCAATTGTGTAGACCTTTGATAGTTAAACCAACCATCAGTAGTTATGCATAAGCTTTGGGTTGTTAATTATTGGATAACAGGCTCCAAAAGACAGATTCTAGGAGATAGGCAAGGGATGGGTTAATTGTAAAATGGAAACAATGTAAATGAATATTAACAAACAAATACTTATCTTACTAGAAGTTGATTGGGTGAGTGGTTGAAATAGTTAACATGTTGGTGGAATCTAGCTTGATTTTGATAGAATAATGGTAATCGAGAACTTGATTAAGAGATGATGGTGAGTTATCTCTCAATGATATTGTTGATAACGTTTGATAACACTAATATCATTGATTGACATGCAAAATAAAACTCCTAAATCCTTGAGCTCTTAATAATTATTGTAGATGCCTTTCTCTTTTAAGTTCCTCTCTTCTTATAGGCACAAGCAAGATGTGGAAGTCAAGGTGCAACTAGGCCATCTAAATATAATTTGTCTATGCAAAGGCTCATCACAAGATTTAGATGATTTATATTTAGAAAAGCTCAATAGATGATTGCATACTTTTGGTTGAGGATATGGAATCCTAGTTGTTGATGGCCAGGGTGACCACTGGTGGTCATCATGACCATCGATGGTCGAGGTTAAAGGTAAAAAGGTGGAAAAAATCTATGTTAAGCCAGTATAAGCCATTTAAGGTAGTTTGGTAAACTAACTATGATTAGGATCATTTAGTGGTTTAAAGGGTGAAAATGGTCCTAAGCGGGTCATAAGTGGTCTATGGGGTTTTTTGACATTCATAATCATAGTGCACATATTTATGGTGTCTACATTGTACCCCTTTTTATTATGAATCTTGTGTGAATGGGTTATAAAACAAAAGAGGAGTATGAGTCAAAGGTCTAGTTTCCCCAAGAGTAAGAGGAGGTATTTCCCCTCAAACTAGGAGTGATGAGGTGAAACTAAAATTAGGTCAGGGTTTGATAAATGGTATATGGTGAGTCATGAGGTGGTGACATGAGGTTGGCCATATGAAGCACAAAAATTTTCACAAAATGTAACTAAGTGTAATTAATCAAGAACTTTCAAAGACTAAAGTTACTAATGTTGGTGAAAATAAGGTCAATTCTATAAGTGATATGGGAACTAGTCCATAGCGCTAGTCATGGCTAATCAAGTGACTCTCTAAGTCATCTTGATAGGGTTGATGTTGGTCATAAGTATCTAGGGTAGGAATTTATCTTGTGAAATAACATGACTGGTTAGGTCATGTATGTGGAGGTGAAAATTTCAAAAGTTCAACATGGTAATGTTGGTTAGTGTGAACAAATAGACCATTCAAAGTTATCACAAAATGGGTGAGTAGTCTAGGTAAAACATCCTACATCATAATGGTCATAATGGAATGGTTTGGTTAGGTTTATTGGGAATCACTAAGATGACCCCAAATGCACTAGGTAAGTAGACACTACCCACATATTTCCTAGATGAAATATCCAAAAAGAAGCTTTAGGCCAAATGTAGTTCCTTGAATGGGTTAAGGGTAAAATAAGGTGTGTGGTAAAATTTATGAAAAATAATGGGATCTTAATCGAATTAGGGTGGGTCAAAAGAGAATGGAAAAGAAGTGGGATCCTAACCATCAATGGTTAGGAGAGGTCTCAAGGTTAACCGTTGATGGTCATTTTGATCATTGATGGTCAAGAAAACCCTAGAAAAACCAAGTGGGTAAAAGTAAAGAGTGAATTTATTTTTACCATTTTTGATTTTTTGTTTTGGTGTATTGCTCTCTAGGTCTTTTGTACATTTTGGCATTTTGTGGTGTGTTCATTAAAGTGGAGGTTTGATTGGTTAAGCTCCAATTTGATTGAGGATATTTTACCAAGAGCATACCATATGGAAGGTGAATGAGGATGTGGGTGATTATAGAGATAAAGGCTTCAACCATGGTAGTGATCATGCAATGAGGCAGGAGGTGTTGGTGAATATGATAAGATAGTTAAATTAGATGCATTTATTTGTTGAATAGATTATAATGAGTTTAATAAGGTTTTGAATGTTTATGAAAAAATGATGCCCTAGTTTAGGTAGTTGATTAAATTGGGAAAATAAGTTGGGTAAAGTGAGATTTAAAGGGCATGTGGGGTGTGGAATAGGTCATATGTGATTTTAGATAGGTTAATTATAGTTTTTAGGGATTTTGGGGAAGAGTTGGGTGGAAAATGGTGATAGGGTTTCACTGCTAGTGGTCACACATTGTGATCATCAATGCTTAGAATTGACTACTAGTGGTCAAAGATCGAGGGAAAAGGGCATAGAGGACCATCGATGGTTCAAGGAACCATTGGAAGTTAGATGGTGTAGTTTGATTTTTATTAAAATGTTTGAATTTTGTGAATTTTTTAGGGTGTTAAAATTTTAGAGTCTTGTTAAGGTTAGTAAAGATGACGTTAAAGTGTTTGATAATTATGTTAAGTGGTGGAAAAAGGTTATATGCAAGTTTTACAAGATGGGGTATTGATAAAGTGTTTGATAGGTATAGCTTAGTGGTAGAAATGGCATGTTAGGGTTGATGTTTAATAGTTGTAGTAAAAGTTTTACAGAATAGGGTAGTGGTTGGTGATAGAAACATGATTTTTAAGACATGTGTAAATAGAGTGGAGGTTTAAGTGTCAAGGGTAGTATGGTAGATGTGATGGATTAGATTAGAATGGGTTCAATAAAAGAGGTATGTGTAGTTTGGTAATGAGTTTGATTTAGAACACTAAGTTTCTATGTGATTATGATTATTTTGAAAGAATATGAGTAGATCCAAATGCAAGACTAAGTCCTAAAGATTTTCATAGAGGTCTATGATGGTATGAAAATTGATGAGTGGCATCACATAGAGAAGGTTAGCCTAGGGTTCTTGAGGCATTATTAGTAAATTCTTCAAGATGTAGTGATGATCGTTGTACTCATCAAGAGATGGGACCCAATGATAAACACTTTCATGTTTCCCATTAGAGAGATGACTATCCTATTAGATCATGTGAATAAAATCATATGGCTACCCATTTAGGGGGAGTCCATATATCATGTTGAGATAAAGGAGTAGGATGACTTCATAGATCTCCTATATGGAACAAATCAGGTTCATGTCAGGTAGCATACAGATGGGTTTGAGATTAGACCATTGTACTAGTGGGCCTTAGGGGATAGGGGATTGTTGATGATGATGGTAGTGACCTATTTCTAATTTCCATATTTGATACATGGTTAATTTCCATACCTACTATTGGAGGTACTAGTGGAGATGTTGCTGAGGAGGATTGTGTTTGGGTGGGCTCTCATTTTATTAGTACATATCTATAGAGAGTTCTAGGCTTTTCATACACATAGGTGGTATGGTATTAGTGTTAAATTCATACTCCACTTCTAGGCATATGAGCATATTTATGTTTTGAGACCATTGGGGGTAACTTGGTAGGGATTCACTCAGGTAGCTTTCTTAGTGGGCTTCATACATTGGAGACATATTGATGCTTTGATAGGGGTAAGTGGAGGAACAAGATATGTTGACTAGTTCCAAGATGCAATAGAGGTTTGGTAGTAGGAGATATGGTATGGAGGCCATATGTGGATTGGCCTAATTGACCCAAGCATAGGTACCACATAGTAAGGTTATAGATCTATCGGTAGGTGTATGGGAGATGGGATGGGGAAGATGAGTGTATCCTATTTGCGCATGTACGAAGGTAGTTTGGGTTGATACAACAGATCCCACCCAATTTTATTTGATAGAGGGAGGATGTTGAGTTCTTACTATTAGAGTTGTAGCCAGAGGATTTTGTTTTGGACCATGAGGATTTACCTATGCGAGTACCCATAAATGATGTTAGTGAGGCAGATGGATATGTGGCTTGGTACTAGGATAGATATGTAGTTATTGATTTTTGGTGGGGTGATGGGGGCCAAAAACCCATGGATGTGGACCTTATAATGGCATAAATATAGGGTGGTCAAGTGGTAGAAACATTAGTAGCATCACAAGCCCAGTTCATAGTATTATAGGGGTAGGTGGTCACCTTGCAGGCTTAGGTTATCACCCTATAGGGGTAGGTTATGATATTGACAAGTGAGTGTGACTAGGCATATGTATCCCTTGGGGTAGCTATGTAGGATAGAGATGCTCTTAGATAAAGGGTATTAATAGGAAGGGGACCGATACTTAACCACCATTGAGGAGCTAAAGTACTATGAGGTGATGGTGCTAGCATAGATTCTTATAGCATTGAGATACAAGGATTATAGGTCCACTTTGGTAGGGGGTCCTTTGGTGTATACTCTAGGATAATGAGCCTCCATAGTGGGATAGGTAGGGACATTAAGGGGCACCACCAAATGGGAGTATAGGTATAGGTGGGACAAGCAATAGTGGTGCCCCATGAGAATGATTTACACATGTTTTAATATGTTGGTAGAGATAGGTGTACATTATTTAGAGAGAGAGTTGACACAATATTACATGTATTATTTATGATGACACAATGCATATGATGATGATGTATGGTTTATGGTGTATGTTTATGGTTCATGGTTTATATGCTAATATGGTTTTTTATGTTCATGTTTATGGTCAATGGTATATAGTTTCATGTATATTCTTTATGAGATTTTGACTAAGTATCTTAGGCACATGATTTTTATAAGATCGTTATGATGCTCAGATTTTGTTCATGGATATGAGAGAATGTGTTGTGTATGGATATATGTCATATGATGATGTAATCCTAATGACTTTGTTTATGCTTATGTTGATGTGGTTTACATGAGTTGATGTTATTAAATGTACTGTGGTAATGTTATTGTAAATGGATAGATATGTAGATGATATATGATATGGTTCATGATGATGAATGGTGTAATTAAGGTTGTTTATGATATGATATATGCTCTCATGATGTCCTAATGGTAGATGGATAGGATGATGTGTATGCCATGATGTGATGTGATTCAATTTCATGGTCATTTGATCATAGACATATGGATGATGTGGTTCATATATATAGTTCATAAGGTTATGCTTTTGATTTGATATTTGTTTTTATGATCATGGAGATGAAATGTGAATATGGTTAAATATGTAATGAGAATACATAAATTATGTAGTTAAAAACTTAAATGTAAGGAAAATGATAAGAATCATGAGAGGTACATCTACATGAACCAATAAGAGATAAGAAAAATAACATAATGCCTTTTCATTGGTAAGAAACAAAATGAAACCTGAAGCTAGATTGGCTTAGTGAAAACAAAACTTTAAAATGTTTTACATTAGTGTAATTTAGTTGATAAATGGGTATCTTGATCACATTGTGTCAAGTAAGATCATAGTCCCACACATATGACATATGGAGGGAGGGTGGGTGAAACTAGAACATTTTTGTGAGACTAACATGCCACTTATTTAGGCTTTCGAGAGGATAGTATAAGCAAGTGCATGCTCATATATAAAGTTTAGACTGATCAATGTAGGAAGTCTACTAAAGAGAGCCACTTACAACTTTCCAATATTATTTCTTTTAGGAAATCCAATTGTGTCATTTTTTATTGCTTTTGCTCATGGGTTTGTTGTTTATTTCTATTTTGATTGGGGGTTGGGGAAGCTGATCGATATGGAAAGCTTCCAAAAATAATTCTAGCTTTGACAAGTGCTTTGCTTAGCCATCCTTCAAGGGAGTGGTCTAATTTTATGTGCTTCTTTGAAATGATTTTTGTAGTTTTCCTTCAAGGGAGTAGCCCACCATAGGTTTGAATTTTTGAATAATTTTTCCATAGTTTTCCTTCAAGGGAGTAGTCTATAAATGCTAAGAATGGCCCATGATTAATTTTTGACTTTGATATTGCTTTTTATTTTGTTTGATTTTATTTGACATAGACTTGTTTATACATACTCAAAGGGTTATGTTTTATAAAGGTAAGACTAAGATCACAAGAAGGTTACATAGGTGAAATAAGATTAAGTAACAACAACCATGGGAAATGATCCCAAAGAGGGATGGGAAGTATCATGAGAATCATACCATGGGTAGATCCATGGTCCCCATAGTTTAAGATAAGCCTATGACTATGATGGATAATCACATGATTCAGATATAGTCAGTTGCCCTTAAGAAGATGGAAATGAATGTGGCTTCAAGGGATGAGCTTAAGTTAGACAAATGGTGATTGTGACCCTTATTTAAAAAAATAAAGGATTTCAATGTGAAGCATTGAGAGTCTCAAGTTATGGTTTACCTTTGTAAGAGGATACATGATAATCTCTTGATCCATACTTATGGGTTATGATGTATGGTCCAAGCCAATTGAAAACAAATTTTCCCCTTTTGATTTTGTCCATATTAGTTACATGTTAATTTTCCTTAAGAATGAGATATCTAATATTGAATTCTCTCAATTTTAGGTGTTTATTGTAAACATGCTTGATTCGTTCTTGATAGACATGAAGATGGGAAAGAGTGGCAAAAAGATGCTAGTCAAGTAGCTCAAGTTGGGCTAAACGTTCTTGATGATAATCATCTTTTGAAATAAGGTCACGTAAAGATATGCAAATAGAAGGTATTTGGACTTTAAAGGGTAATACAACTTTAGATCCAAACACTAGAGAAAAAGATGTAACACCTATGGGGGTTTGGATTCTAGTACGATATGCCCATAAGGCAAAATGGATGTATAAGTTCCAATCCTGACCTAAGGCACTAACCATTTTGGTAAGTATTTTGTTAAGGGTTTTATTAGAGGTCTCTACTTGTCTATTTGATTATGGGTGATAAGGTTATGATAAGCTTAGTTTAATCCCAAATACATCACAAATATGTTAAACTTTCTTGTTTTTGAAGGATTTTCCATTATTAGTGATGATCTTATAAGACACACCAGAGCAGTAGATGATGTGATGGGTGATACATTCGATAATATTTTCAACTTTTATCAATTCAAGAGGGAAAAGCCTCCACCCATTTGGTGAAATATTTGATCATGGTGATGATAGAGTGATTTTTCTATGAAGAGTAGGGATTTATTTCACTAATAAGATCTAGACCCCATTATGAAAAATGTTAGAAGTTAGTAGATACTTGAAGGCTATGGCTAGGTATATAGTGTAAATTAGCATGTTGTTAACACTTGACACAATTTTTCACATAATCATAATAGTCTTGGTTAAGGGTAGGCTAATAATAGCCTAGGTATAAGATATGCTTTGCCAAAATGAGTCTGCTAAAGTAACCTCCATAGATACCATAATGCGTCTCTTTGATATCATGAGAGGATTCAGAACCATGGAGGCAATGAAAAAGGATACCATCAAATCCATGTTTATAGAGGATTCCTCCCATTATGATATAATGGGATGTGATATAAATAAATGACTAATGAGAATTCCTAGAGAGTCTATAGGGAACACTACTAAGGTTAATATAGTCAAAGGTTTGTTGATACAAAAGGTTAGGCTAGATCCCTTCCACATTGAAGATGGTTAGAGTGTCTGATTTTATGTAGGAAGGTTTGGTGAGGTGATGGATAATGATTGATAGTTTAGAGTTTGAGGGTGTTGATAAGATCTGAGAGGCAAGAGAATCTATGGTGTCAAAAAATTTATTGGTAAATCATAGGGTGGTTTGAATATGGTAGTGTTTAAATGATGCTAAGAGTTTTATAACTAACTATCTGTATAACTGTAAAATCTCATTCTTACACTAGTAGATGCCACTGACTTGATTGACCATAATTTGGGAGTCACCAAATATGTTTATTGTTCTAACTCCCAATGTTAGCATGGTTTGGAGACCTATTACTAGGGCTTCATATTCAGCCACATTATTAGTATATTCAAAGTTGATTTTAAAAGAGAGAGGAAGTGGGTCATGAACAAGGGGGATAAGGATGATATTGGATCCCCCATCACACTAACATTTAGAACCATAAAAGAACATGTTTATGTGATTAGTGAAATATGTTTGGGATAGGCTTGTGATAGACTCATCTATAAATTTAAGAGGAGGTTGGTTGTCTATTAGGGGTGTATCAGCCAATTGGTCAGCAATGACTTGCCCTTTAATTAACTTCTACTAGAGAAACTAAAGGTTAAACTTACATAAAATCATAAGCCACTTGGCCATACATTCGTTTTGGTATCGCTTGGAGTGTATTTACTTGAGTGGGTCAGTATTGGTTATGACAAGTTTTATGGTTAAGAAGGTAGTGGAAATTTTGGTGGACATAAAGACTAGGGCTAAGCAAATTTTCTCAATATGAGTATATAAATTTTTGTAGTCTAAAAGGGTATGGATTATGTAATATATGTCTTTCTCTTTGTTTTTTTATCCTAATGGGTAAGCATTGCCCTTAGGGAATGGTCGGTGGCAGAGATATAAAGGTAGAAAGGTTGGTCATTCTTAGGGGGTGTGAGGATAGGTGGAGATAAAAGGTAATATTTGAGTGCATCAAAGGCCTTTTAATAATCAATATTACACTTGAAAAAATATGATTTTTAAAGAGGTGATGGAAGGGTTGACACTGGTCAAAGAGATAAGAGATGAAGTGGCAAATGGATTGGAGCTTCCCCTATAGAATATGGAGTTGACTAAGATTAGTTGGAGGCAACATCTCCAAGATGGATTTAATTTTAGCTAGATCCACTGTGGTTCCCTAAAGGTAAATGATGAAGCCAAAGATTTTTCTTGATAAGACCTCAAAAATACATTTCTTGGGATTGAGGTAGACATTGTAATGGATAAGTCTCTCAAAGATAAATTTGAGAATGGATAGGTGGTCCTTGTGATATTTAGACTTTTCAAGGAGGTCATCCACATAGTCCTTAACAATTTTATGGATAAGGTAATGGAATATATAGATCATATCACATTGGTAGGTTACCCCAACATTTTTAAGACCAAAAGGCATGACTCTATAATAGAAAGTCCCATATGGGGTGATATAGGTAGTTTTTTTCTGATCTTTAGGGGAAATCAAAATTTGATTATAACCCAAGAATCTATCTATGAGAGACAACATCTCATGGCATGTAGCAATATCAACAAGTTGGTCTATGCTAGGTAGAGAAAAATCATCCTTTGGGTAGGTGAGGTTAAGGTCACAAAAGTCCACATAGATACATAATGTCTCTATAGCTTTAGTGATATGTATGATGTTTGAAACCCACTACGGATAATCAATGAGTTGAATGAAGTTGACAGAGAGGAGGCATTGAAGTTATTCTTCAACAAGAAGGGTTATTCAAGGATGTATTCATCAAAGTTTCTATCTGATAGGCTTGGCTTCATGATTGATTACAATTTTTTAGGTGGCAATGGCTAGGTTAATACTAGGCATGTCAACATATGACTATGTGAATGCAATGTTGGGATCTTTGAGGAAGGTAGAGAAGTCTTGAAGCTCTTTAGTGGTAAGACATTGGCCAAGTTTGATGACATGAGGGTTTCATAGATTACAAATGTCAATATCTAAAGTGGATTCATTCAGCATGATTGAGGTTATAGGAGGTAAATATTTATGGATGGAGGAATCAGGTACACCAAGGTAGGGGATAGAATCATCATCCTAGCATTACACTATGTTAATGGTAGGAGAGTCTTCTCCCATAATTTTAGGATGGCTCAAAGGGATGGATAAGGGTGTCTACTTATTTTGATAAGTCAAGGGGCCAAGGGTGATCATATTGATGAAAACAAAAGTTAGGTGGAATGATGTCCTCATCCTCATACTTAGGTGTAGGAGATGTTGATGAGGAAGGGGTTTCTTCTTCAACAATGGTAGAAAAATGCTATGTGTATTTCTTCTTATTGGGTAGAATAAAGCCAAGGCCATGATTATCATGATATTTTTAGGTCTCAATCAGGATTAATGTGTGTAGGCTATGTTCATACAATCCTAAGCCAAACCCTTTTTAGGCATACCTATGAAGGTATATTTTGGTGAAGTCTAGGTTGTTCAGGTAAGAGAAGGTAGAGGTGAGAGGTTGAGGTGAAAAGGGTGAGGTGATAGTGTTAATTGGATTTTTAAGTCCCCCATAGATGAAGTTAGATTGATAGTTAGGAAGTCCCAAAGAAATAATGTCTCTAATGTTGGGATCATAACCTAGTTGATGGTTGAGTTTCCCATATTCCTAAGGAGTTTGGAAGGCATCAAGGGTGAGGGAAAAGTATTCTCATAGGGTGAGGAATTGAATGGTAGGTTCCAAGGGATCAATGGTGGGTATCTATTTTGTGGCAATAGATGAACTGGTAGGTGCCTCTATGGAAGGGGAAGCAATAGCTTCAATTTTTATGGTTAAGAGCTTGGTGGTAGATGATTGTGGTGATTTTGATGGAGGTAGGATGACATCATTAGGTCATGTTGCATGTTTTCAAAGGGCTTAGGTTAGATTATATGGTGATAACCTAATTGTCATGTTCAAACTTGACATAATGATGGAGGGTAGAAGTTTCACAACCCATATAGTGGATCCAAGATCTTTCTAGTATAATATTCTACTAGAATTCTCCTTCGACCACATAAAAAAGTTTGGGGAGCATGAAAGGTCCTAGATGAATGTGGAAGAAAATAGTTCCTAAGGTAGTGGTCATAGTGTCATTAAAAGATCTAAGGATAGCTAAAGTTTGGGATATGACATTGTCCAATAATTTGAGATGGTCATAGGCATGGGAAGAGATGATGTTGATGTTAGCTCCCCCATTGATCATAACATATTTGATGTAGGTTTGATTTATATGGGTAATAATAAAGAGGGGAGGATATGAGTCCTTGGGGTGGATATAAGGTATTTCTAAGTCCTTGAAGGTAATAAGGGTGGAGATTTGGAGATTGCTTATGAAGGCCTCTATAGGTTGGGAGTCTCTGAGTCTAACCTCAATAGCCTACATAGCCTCTATCATGGCCTGGTGATGGTTTGGTGAGGTGTAAATGAGCTCATGCATGCTCATCTTAGTTAGAGTCTAGTGAAGTTGCTTAAGAATGACCCTCCTAATGGATTCAGAGGGGTTAGCCTTAGAGGTGCCTAACATGGTAACTTTGGGTTTAGCTAAAGATGTAGAGTTTTAGATCTAGTTTAGTTTAGGGTGAGAAGGTGGTTATGTCTATGGAATGGACACTTTGGCCTTCCCTTTATCCTTTTGTTGTGATTGTGTTACCACATTAATGGTGTAGATAGAGTGGAAAGAGGTGATAGGAGGTTGGGTAGGTTCTTTGTTACTTCAAGGTGAGAATGGGGGATTAGGCATGCTTTGGAAAATGGATATTAGGTGAATTAGTAGAGGGGTTGAGGGGATTTCATCTAATAGGAGGTCATCTTCCTCATAGAGATAATGTATAATGGCCTAGAGAGCTTTATAGTTATCCATGTCATGCCCAAGTGTTCTGTAATAGGAATTAATTTGATGGTCATTATACCAAGATAGTTTGGAACCAAGAGGATCAAAAGCTCTGATAATAGGTAAGGTGAGGCAAGAGGCTTGGAGTAGCCTTTAAAAAATGGTTAAGACTTAGCTAGAGGTGGGAAGTGTCTATAAGTTATGGTTTTGGTTGGTAAGATAGGTGTTTTGGTGATAGGGGTTTATGTAAGGTGGTGTTTTTAGTTAATGGTTTTAGATTGGACAATTTGATGATTTGAGTGTTTAACATTGATAATCTAGCCTTTGATAATTTGGGAAAAACTAGCCTATCAGACATTAAGTGGGCTAGTGTAACAAATAGTGGTGGGTGGCATATGTTAAAAAGAGCATGTTTCTTAAGAAATGTTGAGCGATGAGGTCCCAAGATGGAAGGTAAGGTATAATGATGTAGAGTTCTGGCCATATGGCCTTTTAATGTTTTCATCTCTTTGGTTGGTTTGGGTTAAGGTTTGGGTATGGGTTCAAATTTGGTTAATTCCACTTTTAGGGACAAGTGGATCAAACTCCATGTAAGAAAGGCACAAAGATTTGTAAAGGGTTTGGTTCACTATTTGATTACTTGAGATATGATTGCCTTGGTTGATTGAGAGGATGAGGGGTTGGTAAAAATATTGATTGGTTTAAGAGGGAGTGGATAAATGATAGATTATTTGGTTAAAGGTGTGTTAGAAGGTTGGATTTTTTTGATGTAAGGGGACCTTAAATTTTTCTAGAAAGTGGTTTGATCCATATCTATTTTAAGGTAAATTCCAATTTTTAAACTAATGTAGAGAAAGGTTTGTGTACCGGTCTTGATCCCTGGGTAGTGGATGTAAATGATAAACTCATAAGATGGGGAGGATGGGTGGTAGTTTATTTTATTTCCTTGAGTGAGGGGTGTAAGGTTGAAATATATAGTTTATTCATGAGAGGTTTTGGTGATGAAGTTTATCCTTTAGGGATAATGTCCATAGGAGTAGTGGTTTATTTGGTATTTAGGGGAGATGGTGAAGTAGTAATGGTTATGCTCAGGTATTCTAATTGAGGTAGTATCTAATGTTTCCAAAACCTCTATGAGTGAATCTAGGGAGAAAGAAACCTCCTTGGTTTGGGTATCCAAAGGAGGGGAAGGTGACTCTACCATCTTGGTAGATGAGATGGGGGAAGAGTACATAGATTAGATGCTCAAATCTTCATGGATAAGTGTATCAAGAACCATATTGACCATGTAGGCATCATAAGAGCATTCAACCTATATTTCCTCACTTTTTATAGGGGCATGGTTGGGAAAAGGTTTCCTAAAGATGTCAAGAGCTTGATTTTGTGGGGCATTGGGGTTATCTAACATGAGTTCCTCTTATCAATAAGGCTCTAAACAACATTCTTAAAGGTATTAAATTGATTGATGTCATGTCTAATTACCTAATGAAAATCACAAAGGTTATTCTCATTGTACAAAGCAGGTGCAGGGCAAAAAAAGTCAAATTACTATGAAGGTTTAATGGGGGAAGATGTATAAGGTTAGCTTATAATAGACTCTATATAATTGAGGCATAAGATTCTCCAAGTGGAGTGAACTATTTATAGTTTTTTTAGTTCAGGTTCATTATGTTTTAGTTGGAGGTAATGGGAGAATTTTGTTGGTTCACATTAGGTGGAGGGGCATTTTTAAAGACAATTGCATTCACAGTTCCCTTGCTCTGGGTTTTAGGATTGGCTTGGTTTCTTGGTTTGGAGGTGGAATTTTCATTGGTATTGAAGGTAGAGCTCTTGTTTTATAACTTTAATTTAACCTCATCTATGGCTTGGTTCCCTAGTTTACATGCCATGGTGAAAGCTTCATCAAATTTTCTAAAGATTTGGACATGTAATGCAGAAGAAATGTGTTTGGCACAGTTATATAAGTTTAAGTTGAGGCAATGAAAATGAAAATTTATTAATCAAGCTTCTCTAATGAACAATGAAATTAGTAATGGACTCATCATCAAATTTTATAATAGAATAGAGGTCAGTGATAGAGACATTTTTATAAGTGTTAATGGAAAAGTGATCTAAGAAGACTTGAGCTAGTTGTGTAAAAGAAAATATTGAATCTTTGGTGATGGAACTATACCAATCAAGTGTTGGTCCAGATAAAGACATGGGGAAGGTATGAAGGAGGAGGGCATCATCATGGGAAATCATATAACATACATGTCTAAAATCCCTAAGGTATTGTTGGGGGTCTTCCTTGCTCTAAAATTTGGTAAATTTTGGAATCTCCCATTGAGGAGGGTAAGGTATGATAGGTATAGAGGTATGAATAGGTTCATTACAAATATAATGATAAGATAGGATGTGATAAGCCCCTAAAATGGATGACTCAAGGTTTATCATTTTGTCCATGAGCATATTCATTAAGTTGGTTTAGGGTGATTCACCAAAAGGGTTATAAGGTGGATACTATGGTTGGGGTTGGGTAACATATTGGTAATTATTTGGTGGTTGAAGAGCTATCACATATTGGATTGTGAATGCTAGAGGTTGGGTAGATGGCATATATGGGTATCTAGATAATGGTGGTTGAGTAGTGTGTACATACCCTTATGGGTTAGGGATATATCCTAGGTTGGGTGCGATGGGTCCTTGTTGAGGGACTCCTATAGGTTGGGTATGAATGGTCATTGGGTTGGTGATAAGGGGATAAGTAGTAACCTTCATGATAATATTTAGTGAAGTAGAAGGGATAGACACTACTAAGTTCGATAAAGGGGTATTGACCAATGGATTGGGGTTGACATAAGAAGGTTGGTAGTATTGATGGTAGGTGCTCTAAAAATGAGTGGATTATGATGGGTTAATGGATGGGTTATTCCTTAGGTGGAGGAATCATTGGCAAGTATGGAAGGTGTAAGGGTAGTGGTTAGTTAAAGAGGTTGATTTTCAGTTGCGGTGTCAAAGGGATTAATGGATGAAGATGTATGAGTATCCAAAGGTTGGGTAGTGACCATGGTAATAGGAATATCCCCCATAAGGTGGGATGGCATGCCATAAGGAGAATCTTGAGATGTATTTGAAATTGGGGCATGGTGAGGGGAGATGTTGAGGTAGTGCTGGAGAGAAACTAGATTATTGTCTAAAAAAGTGGTAAAATTCATGTTTCCTTAGGAAAATACCCAAGGAAAATTAGGGATTCCCAAAGGATGGGGTGAGTCTTCTACTTTAGAGATGTACTCCATAAATGGGAATGTAGATGAGGTTAGTTAGTCTAATAGTTCTACTCTACTAGGTCTCTTCACTGCTGATGAGTGAGAACCATATAAAAAAGGGGGAGGTAATACAATAATAAAATCACGACTCAAACAAGAAGAAAAGAAAATGATCAAGTCAATCAAGACACACACTATAAATTATGTTAATCCTAGAGGTTAGTTTTAATCTTGATTTTGGATTATGACTTAGTTTATGAGAATGTGTGATAGAGGTTGGCTTATAGATCAGGAATTATACAAGCATTCTATGGTTGTTTTTGATTTATTTATGTTCTCAAAAGAATCTATATTGGAATGAATACATGGCTTTATATTAGGTCCTATACCCTCACTTCACACACTGCAATGATAAGGGTGTCGAGGGCTTATCTAATATATACTGATACCCAGAGTTTATACTCAACTAGAGAGCTAATTTGGTTCTCCCCTTAGTAATGACCTCCAAGTAGGATCACCAAGGAAGGGTAAGGTGACTGCTAGGTGATAAAATCCTAGTTGGGCCTTGTATTAAATTATTTTAATGTTTGATTGATGAAAGTGGTTTGGCTAGTGTATGCAACAAAAGTGGTGCTATGATAAGATTACTATGCTTTAATTCAAAGTGAACTAACATTAAAGTCTAGTAATGGATGCAGTTTATTTTTAAGCCCAAAATAAATTTTATTTTTAATTATGAGAATAGATAAAGATAAGATCATACAAATGCAAAAAAAAATGTGATTAAAGACTCTAGGTCTCATTGGACATGCCAAAATGTTTCATGTAAATTTTCACTTTAAGTTTTAAGAAAGAGAGAAAAGAAAATAGATATGGGTATGGTTGAAAAAACTACTTGTTTGTGTGCACATTGAATTAGAAGATTATGAAGATCTCCTCTTTGGTTTGGGAGGAAGACCTATAGATAATAAAGCACTAAAGAAAACCTATTTGTTAGATAGATGGTTGGGTAGATTTCCTAGTGATAGCTAGAACTTAAAAGTGAAATCTTCTTTAGGGGATATCAATCCACATGTTTTAAAAAATTAAGTTCACAAAACTAAAAAGAGGGTACTTGCATCAATAATAAAAAGGTAATGAAATTGAACATAAGAATGCTTGGTATGAAGATAGACCATAAATGATTAAATTAGTGATAAAATTATTAATAATAGTACTAAGGGGTTGGGGTATGCTTCAATAAATCTGAAAGAGGTCTATGAGTTATCAAAAAAATATAAATTTAGGTTTGGCTGGGGGTAGATGTGTGAAAATATCTTGTTAGTTTTCACTACCATAGTGACCATTAGTGGTTGGGGTGACCATCAGTAGTTAAGGTGACTATCGGTAGTCAAGTTTACCATTGGTGGTTGGGTAGATGATCTATGGTTGGATAGACCATCAATGGTTGAGCCAATCATCGATGATTACTATCTAATTTCTATGTTGTTAATTACTGGATAACAGGATCCAAAAGATGGATTCTAGGAGATGGGCAAGGGTTGGGCTGATTAGGAAATGGAAACAAAGTAAATGAATATTAATAAATAAGTACTTGTCTTACTAGAAGTTAATTGGGTGAGTGATTGAAATAGTTAACCTATTTCTAGAATCTATCTTGATTCTAACAAAATAATGGTACTTGAGAACTTGATTGAGAGATGATAGTGAGTTAGATCTCAATGAGATTATTGATGATGCTTGATAATTCTAATATCACTAATTGACTTGTAAAACAAAACTCTTGAATCCCTAAGCTCTTGATAATTATTATATATGACTTTCTCTCTAGGCTCCTCTCTTCTTATAGGCACAAGCAAGAGGTGGAAGTCAAGGTACAACTAGGCCATCTAAATATAATTTGTCCGTGCAAAGTCTCACAATAATATTTAGATGAGCTATATTTAGAAAATCTCAATGGATTATTACATGATTTTAGTTGAGGAGGTAGAATCCTAACCATCGATGGTCAGGGTGATCATCATTGGTCAACATTACTATTGGTGGTCAGGGTTGAAGGTAAAAGGTGGAAAAAGGCTAAGTTCAGATGATTTAAGCCATTTAAGGTAGTTTGGTAAAATAACTATGATTAGGCCCATTTAGTGGTTTAAAGGGTGAAATTGGCCCCAAGGGGGTCTTAGTTAGTCCAAGGGGTGTGCATATTTCTAGTATCTACATAAAGTCTTATATTGATCATTAGTAGGTCAATGGAGTAAGGGGGAGCTAGATTTTTTAGTCTCTCGGAATCAAGAAGGCTCAAAATAGAGGATCTTGATGTATGTTCTATGGTGGTAGATTTGAAAATGCTTAGGTGGATGATAGTTGAGACTTGTTTATGTTTCATAATAAAAAAATCATATAGAAGGTCTTTGATTTCTGAAGATGATATGTTAGATATACCATGGAGTTAGGGGGAGCTAACTCAGATAGATTGAATGGCTTGAGGAGCTATGCATGATGTGAAAAGGATCATATGTGAGCTGATCCAATCATGATTAAAAGATAAGGTTTTATCTACTATAAATGTTAACTCAAGTAGGTTGAGATGATGACTTGAAAAAACCAAGTCAGGTGCTTAAATAGTGTATTAAATCCTCATTTATAAACAAAGTGAGAGCTTTATAATGGGTCAGGTCTTATGATTAGAGAACTATGTATGGAGACTTCAAGATGCTCAAGTGATTCAATGAGACAAAATTTGGGAGTGATATCTCCTACATCACAACACTAGATACTAGTGATGGAGCATAAGTCTAGAGGAAGGACCATAAAATCCTTGTTGATCCCTAGAAGAAGAGAAAAGGAAACTCAAGTATGTATATTTTGCAAATTTATAATGAGTTGAAGGTTGTAGGTCCTTAGACAAACTCCTTTATTTGATAAAGGGGGAGACCACTTTGGAAAAATAACAAGGATTCTCTTTACCATTGATGTCAAAGGGGGAGAAAAATGGAAAATTATCTTTGTAAAATTTTAGATAAAATGTGCAAATGCTCTCTGTGGGAGAAAAAGAGCAAAATGCTCTCTAAAAATTTTTGGAGAAAAAGTGCAAATGTCGAAGTAAAAGTAGAGAAAGTGTCCAAGATGAGTATTAGGTATATGTGTCATTACCTAAGGGGGAGCAAGTTTAGTGTGAATATCTTTAGTTCATACTTATTATAAGCCAATGCATATAATGATAGAGAAAAGAGCAGAATAGTAGAAGATCAGAGAATTTAGTTTGCCATCAATGATAAAAGGGGATATTTCTGGAAATATGATTTTCATTTATTTAAAAAGGGACATTATGAGCATGTCATTGATGTTAAAGATTGAATATGGTGATTAGAAGATATTCTTGATAAAAATTTGGTTTCCAATGCATTTTGACAATGTTTTCCAACATAGTCAAATTTGTAAGTTTCTAGATAAAGATAAGTAGGAACTTTTATAATGTCATATCTTACACATAATAAAGCTTCAGAACCAAATGGATATATGGAATGAATATACTATAAAATACGAACAAATTCATCAATTTTTAGGTCATATAAATAAGTACAAAAAGAGTTAAATAGGATCAAAGTTAGCCTTCAAGGTAAAATGAAATGGTCTCCATACTTAAACAAAATCTACACAAGGTCATGCAAAGTTGTCATTCTTTTACAAATATTATCCATGGAAATTTTTAAAAGAAATAGATAGTAGATCTATTATGGGTTTTTCATGAGCATATTGAATATGTGGTTTATAGGCTCAAAGGAGAAGGAATGAGCTTAGAATTGAATTATCTTTACTCTCAGATTGGATAGGGTTTCTTAGTAAAACCCTAAGGGTTTAAGTCATGGCATCAATAGGCACTTTTTATTTTGATGGTGACTAGATATAACATAGACCTAGTAGCTTAAGGTATAACTTAATCCTTTGTTGTCATTATAAAACTAACCCCTTTGACCTAGAAATTAGTGCTTCAAAGGACTTAATATTCCTTAAGTCTTAGAATTTATATTATGTTTGATCTTGATCAATACTAGAGAGTATGACCAAGAGATACTAGTCAATACCACTATCAATGGATAGTCCATCTATGAGGTGCTGATAGACACTGGTGCATAGATCAATATCCTAACCAAGAATGCTTAGGAGAAGATGGGCAAGCTAGCCTTAAGACCTTATCCCCATGTAGTCTTCATGGCCAACAAAACATGAGCATAGTTGATCAAAATTATATAGGGCATTATTGTAGATATTATGGGTATCAAGTTCCATGTTGACTTCAACATTATCGAGTTGGCTGAATAGGATAACTACCTAGTGCTTTTAGGAAGGCCTTAGTGTTATACCAAGAATGTAGATATGCACCTCAAGAAGTAATACATGACCTTCGAGAATGGTAAGGATAGGGTAGTGATCCCCCTTTGAAGAAACCAAGTACCCCCTATGTGGAGAGCATTGAATTGGAGGATGAGATTAACCATATTTATAACATCATGGCATAAGGCATTAATAATTTTCATCTTTATGATTAAGGAGAGCTTTCTTGGGAGGATGGGAAATCAGCCTTGGACACCACTGACATTGCTTGAGATCAATGGGTTAAAGAAGCTTATGAGGCCACTGGTCATATATGCCACTTGGTGCACATAAAGGTGCCAAAGCTCATGAGGATTGGCTGGGTCGAAATTGATCACACTCTGAAATAATGGAGCCCATTCCAAGATAAGAAAGGAAAGAGGGTGTTATACCTAAGCAAAGGCAAGCTTGTAATGATCCCAAAATTAGAAGGGAACAACCTAGTGGAGAAATATGTCTATGACCTTGAAGCATGTATCCCCAAGGAGATAGATAGAATGAGTACATTTATATACACCTTGAGTACTATAACATGCTGGTGGGTAGTGTAAAGGTCTATCTTACTAACTTTTCTAGAGGTAAAATTAGCCATTTGCACCAGATTTAGGAGAAGTAATGAGAACTTAGATATCTTAGCATACTCTGGTAAATTTGACCTCATGGTACATGCACATCTATACAAAGAAACATGGATTGAGTATAGTATGACTGCCTCAAATAGATTATGGGTTCACACCTTTTATAGGACTCTAAATACATGGGTATAATTATGTTACATGGTCAATAAGATGCACCGAAAGATAGCCAATTGGGAGGCCCTTAATAAGAAGTTTGTGCATACCTTCTCATTTTCCTCATAGAACTTAGAACTAGTTGAGTCATTGTAATTAATTTAGAGGGAAGTGTTTAAAGACACAACCATCTTTGAGGAGTTATTGAAAGAGATGTTTAAATAAAAAGAGTTGGCATTCCAAACCTTCTTTGAGGAATAAATTCTCAATAGTGACTCCAGTGAGGAAGATGACAAAACTTGGAAGGAGTGCTACTAGAAAATGCTAACTACTAGAAGAGAGCTCATGCACTAAGTAGATGATAGTACCTCAAATGAAGAAGACCCCAATCATATTCACATTGAGACAAAAATGGAACCCAATAGGTTAGGGTTTCACACCATGAGAATAATGATCCCTACCACATACCACTAAAAACCATCAAAGTGGACATCAGTGTAGAGGGAGATCTAAATATGGATACTCTAGGATCCTATTGGTCTGGCACAAAGCTAGCATATATCATAGACCTCCTAAAAGAGTTACAAGACTTGTTCCATAGGACTTATTAGGATATAAATGGTACCCACCCATGCCTTGGGAAAATGAGCATAAAGTTAATTTATAGTGCAAGACTAGTCATAAAGTATGCCTACCAAATGAATCTCAACCTATACACCAAGTTGAAAATAGAGATTGATGCTAATTTAGAGGGTAGTGTTCAAAGACACCACCATCTTTGAGGAGTGCTTGAAAGATATGTTTGGAGAAAAAATGTTGGCACTCTTGACCTTTTTCAAAGAATAAATTCTCAACAATGACTCCAATGAGGAAGATGATGAAACTTAAAAGAAGTGCTACTGGAAAATGCTAACTACCTAAAGAAGTCTTGTCACCAAGTAGATGATAGCACCCTTGGAAAAGAATACCCCACTCATCTTCACATTGAGACAACAAAGGGAACCTAGTAGGTTAGGGATTCACACCAGGAGAAGAATGAGCCCTACCACACACCACTAAAGACCATCAAAGTGGACATTAGTGTAGTGGGAGATCCAAAGATGGATATTCTAAGCTCCTATTTTTTTGACATAGATATAGCATGCATCATAGACCTCCTAAAAGAGTTCCAAGACTTGTTCCCTAGGACTTATTAGGATATAAAGGGTACCCACCCATGCCTTTAGAAAATGAGCATAAATTTAATTTATGGTGCAAGAATAGTCATAAAGTTCCCCTAAAAGATGAATCCCAACCTCTACACCAAGTTAAAAATAAATATTGATGCTAATTTAGAGGGTAGTGTTGAAAGACACCACCATACTTGAGGAGTGCTTGAAAGATATGTTTGGAGAAAAAGGGTTGGCACTCCTGACCTTTTTCAAAGAATAAATGCTCAATAATGAATCCAATGAGAAAGTTGATGAAACTTAGGAGTGCTATTGGAAAATGCTAACTACCTAAAGAAATATAGTACACCAAGTAGATGATAGCACTCTTGGTGAAGAAGACCCCACTCATCTTCACATTGAGACAACAAAGGGAACCTAAGAGGTCAAGGATTCAAAATAGGAGAATAATGAGCCCTATATTCACCACTAAATACCATCAAAATAGACATCAATGTAGAGGGAGAACCAAAAATGGCTAATATAGGCACCTATTAGTCTGATGTAGAGCTGATGTGCATCATATAGCTCTTGAAAGAGTTTCAAGACTTGTTTCTCAATACTTACTGGGATATGAAGAGAACCCACCCATGCCTTTTGAAAATGAGCATAAAACTAATTGATAGCATAATACTAGTAAAAAAGTGCCCCTACCAAATGAATCCTAACCTCTACACCAAGGTGAAAATAGAGATTGATGTTATGCTAGCCATAGGGGTCATTTCACCTATGTAGGAGTCTGAGTGGGTAATCCCAATGAAAATAAGAATTAATAAGGATGGGTAAACTAGCATCTACATTAATTATATAATATTAAACACTACATGTATCAATGACCCTTTTCTCAAATCCATTCACTGACAAGGTCCTAAAAAGTGTCATAGGCTATAAGATCTATACCCTTACTAATGGGTTCTCTAGCTACCACCAAGTCCAAATTGAGGAGGGAGACAAACCCAAAACAACTTTTACAACTAAATGGGGTTGTTTTGATTATAACATGATACCCTTTGGACTCAATAATGGGCTAGATGTGTTCTCTAGAGTGGTGATCACCGTGTTTAAATATTTCATCCATAGGTTCCTCCAAGTCTATCTATATGATTGGATGGTGTACGACCTCATCAAGGACCATTATGACAACCTACACCTAATTTTTGAGAGGTGCATCTAGTTTCAAATATATTTGAACCTAAAGAAGTGAATTTTTTCAACACTATTTAGAACCTTGATCGAGCACATCATATGTAATGATATTTTACTCATTGATCTAGTAAATATCACCATCATCATTCAGCTATAAACTCCTTCCACATAAAAAGATGTTCATGCCTTTCTTAGCCACTATAGATATTAATTTTTTTATAAGGATTTATACAAAGATTACAATGCCACTAGAAGATCTTTTGCACAAGGATAGACCATTCTACTAGGGAAAAGCATAAGAGGATGCCTTTGAGACCATGAATCTCATATTAGTTATCATGCATATCTTACAATTATCTAATTGGACAACACTTTTTCATGTCTATGTCAATGCTTCTAGCTTTGTGATTGGCATAATCTTGACACAACCTAGCAAAGGAAAAATGGATCATCTCATCTCCTTCACTAGTATAAAGTTGACCTTTATAGAGCATAATTACATAACAATAGAGCATGAGATACTCGCCATGGTCTATGCCTTATAAAACTTCAGGTAATATTTGTTGGCAACCCCATTCATATTTTTCACTAATCATGAGGTGCTTAAGTACTTCATAAACAATCCTATTTTACATGGGCACATTTTAAGATGGTTAGTTATATTCCAAGAGTTCCAATTCTCTATTGTGATTAAGCTTGGAAAGTAGAACTTGGGGCTAGACCATTTATCCTATATCAATTCTAGTGATGTGGTAGAACCAATTGAGCATGACATGTTAGACATGTAACTATATAGAGTCTAGTACATCCTTAAAATTTTTTTGGAGATCACCATTTTTGTAATGTCTACAATTACACCACAAACTATGATAAATAAGGAGAAGAGCAGTGAATAGTATGCACTACCCCCTTTCAACTCATCAATAGATAACTATATAATCAAAGTAGAGATAAAGTATTACACTGCTATGTCTTGTAACATGAAAGATATTTTATTTTAAAAGAGGTGAATGAAGGCATATCAAGAGGAAATTTTGATAAAGACATAATGGCTAGAAAAGTGTTGTAGTCAAGATTGTGGTGACTGACCTTATTCCAAGATGCTAAGGAATACACCAATGCATATGACATATGCCAACACATAGGAAAGATAAACCATTAAGATTAGATAAATCTCATCCCCATTCTTTCCCAGACACTATTTAAGAAATGAGCCATTGATTTTGTTGGGTCAATAACTCTCAAAACATGATGCATAGGTGAATGGTATATTCTGGTAGCCACAAATTATTTAACCAAGTGGGCTAAGGCCATGCTGATAAAATACTATACATCTACCAAAACCACATGATTCATTTTTGAAGACATACTAAGGTAATATGGGTACCTATTTAGTTTGAATAGTGATAAGGTAACTCACTTTATCAATGAAATGGAATGCATCCTACTGACAAAGTATATGGTGGTGTACTATAAAATAACCCCCTATCATCCATAAGAAAATGGTATAACTAAGGAATTTAATAAAATATTAATAATGTGCCTCAAAAATATATATGACATTAGTAATAACTATTGGGATGATTCAGTATCAATAATAATATGGTCATATCGCACAACCTACAAGCACCTGAAAGGCTACACCATTCTAACTAGTGTTTGGTTAACACTGAGATGATCTTGCCAATAGAGTTTTTGGTACCATAATTTAACATCATGTGAATTGGTTAGTTATATGACTAAGAGTTACTAAATTCAAGGCTAGAGGACTTGGAGCACTTAGATGAGACACACACCCAAGCCAAGTGGAGCCAATAGATAGAAAAGGTGTGCCAAAAGCTCTAGCATGACAAACATATAAAGAATAAGGTGCAAGCAGAAGGAGCATTCATTTTGATCCATGAATCCAAGTATTTAAAGAAATTAGGATAATTTAAAATAAGGGGGATGGGGCCCTATATCATTCACCAAATATTAGAGATGCGTGCATAGAAGTTGCACACATTGACTGGTAAAATGCTCCCTGGGCATTTCAATAAAAATAGGTTGAAGTGATATCAATAATAAGATGGCACTTGCACCATGAGAAAATTAACCTATTTGTCACTATTCATTTTGAGTTGAGATGACCAAAGTAATATTTGGCATAAGCCAAATAGTTTTATTTTGTTTTGTTCTCTAGGTAGTATTGTAAAGAGTAAAAAAGTGGTGCTTTGAAACTTGCTAGGATAATCTACTAACACTTCACTCATAATTATAATTAGGTGAGTCAAGCATTTACACTTTATAAATACCTAAGGCTAGACACCTAATATTAGGGAAAGTGAGTAATGTACGAATCAAACACTTGACCAATATGCATTGTGTTGTTCCCAAAATTTGTCACTCATTTTTGGGGACAACATATCAACTATTTTGGTCATCCAGGAAAAAAATTTCTCTTCCCTTCTCAAAAAATGTTCTGAGCACTCAAGTTCTTAAATTATTCACACATTTTTCAGCTAAGGAACTCATAGGTTCAACAGGTTCCACAGGTTCAACCGACGGGCTTTCACAAAGAAGTGGGTTCTAAACACTTAGGCATTTCAAGGTTATACAATGCCAAAGTTTAATCAAAAGGTCCATCAGCAAGATTCAAACAAATGGAATGAACCATTGAGCCATTGAACCCCACTTCAAAGGTTCAAAGGTTCAAATTTCAAAGGTTCAAAAAGAGTTAAGCACTCAACAAGTTCAAAGAAGTTCAACCACTTTGAAAAGTTCAAAGGTTCAAAGACTTCAGTAGACTTCAAGAAAAGAAGATTTCGAAGAAGAAAGATTTAACCATTGAACCATTAAACCTTGAACCAAAAGAGTTCAAAGTTTAAAGGTTCAATGAGTTCAATAATGTCTAAGAGACTTAGAAGAACAAAGGATTTAAAGAGTAAATAATTAACCATTGAACTATTGAACCTTAAACCAAAAGGTTCAAAGGTTCAAGGTTCAAAGTGGCTCAAGTGACCAGCAACCAGTGATGTCCCCATGGAGTAATAAAACATCTATTGTTTTTCAAATATGGCATGGACCTAAAAACAAACTTAGCAACTAGCCAAAGAAGAAGTCGAAAGAGCCAATAGAAAGTGAGAAGATAGCCCGAGAGCTCAGATCGCCAAGCAAAGACAAGACATGGTGAGGAAAGAGGGAATGATGCAGAAAGACTAAAAATATCTGTGTAAAAGTTATTATGGTAGGTGAAATAGTCCACCAAGTAGACATCAGAGAGCACGAGCACTCAAGAATGTGGACTATTTTTCTCCATTGATTAAAGGGAAAATGGATAGTTGCGCACCTATCAGGAAGAGGACCAGGTGGCCCATGCTTTGGAGGGAAAATTTGAGATGAATTGACATGCCATAGTTAAGGTCGATTCCCTATTCCAGCATGGCCCCTTGATAGAACTAAAAATGCATTCAAGGCATTAAATGCAACATCAGCCATTTCCATGAAATAAAGTGTCCAAGTCTTTCTTAGAGCGCTATGTATTATAATCTCTTATTTTATGTAAAGGAGATATTTTTTTATTAGAAGAAAAACTCTACCCAAATTGAAAGGCATTACTGAGAATTTGAGCTCAGATTGTTAATCATATTTTGTTATTTGAATGAGAAAACAAGTGACTTTTCAGACTTTGTGTTGGAATAGCTTGTGTTGTTGAGGAAATTTTTCTCATGTCTATTTCCTGAATGCATTATTATCCATTTAATTAAATATGTAGGACTAGTGGAAGTAACCAGGAAGGTGTCCTGAAGTTGACTGTGGAGAGACTTTGTGTTGCCACAATTATCTTTAGTGTGTTTATTTTCTATTTCTATTTAAAGGATCTTGGCTTGAATTTATGCATTCATTATCCTTTGTATTTCACTCTTTTGCAGTTGAGGGGGAGACTTTGTGCTACACCTCATTCTACTTGTTACTACGTCTAGTTACTATTACTTTTTAGAAAGAATTCTTGTTGTTTGCTATAGACCACTTCTGAAAGAAGAGAAGTGCCTTCTGTCATTTCACTAGGATTTCTCCATTGATTTGTCAACATAATCTCTAAAAAAAGAGAGATGAATGGTGTTATCCTACCCATGAGTGTTATTTTCTATTTATATATATATATATATATAATATTTAGCACCTCATATTTATAGAGAACCTCCCCTTGATGAGAGGAAATATTTGTCCCCTTTTGATGTGGTGAACCTGCACATTTGGCCAACCAATCTCCTTATGATGTGGTTGAAACAACCTATTTTTCCCATTAGTTAGCTGGTGACAAAATATTCACCCAATAGTTTTTGGTGACTCCACTGGGGAAGAATGTGTAGTTTGAAGCCTCAAGCTCCAAGCTGAAGTAGGGCTAGTTCTTTTCTATTTTTATTCTATAATATAGTAACTCTACACAATACAAGAAGCTATAAAGTCCAAATGTATTGTTGACCATGTATTTGAGTTGGTACAACAAAGTAATTTTGATCTATTTCTTTCACCATCTCACCTCCAATGAACTAGGAGTTTTCCTCCTAAAAAAGTTAGGTCTCCACTACCAGGTAAAGCATCTATTACTACTATTAGTAGAGCTTTGTCAATACATACCCCTCAAGCATTTGTTATCCCTCCCTTCAATAGTCAAAAAATGGCAGTTTAAGGCCCCTAGGGTAACTCTTTTGGTCCACTCAATCTAACTCCACCTCTACATGAGCTACCTCACAATTTTAGGAAGAATTTTCCTAAATTATATGACAATGGGAGAGTTCATCCTGATGAACATATTGCAGCCTTCAGCATAGCCTATGGTGTAATAGGTGTGGAATATGAAGATATAGCAGTCAGGCTATTCATAAAAACTTTACAAGGTGCTATTGTAGACTGGTTTTATCATCTGTAGGCCCAAATTGTGACTAACTGAAACACCCTTAAAGCTAAGTTTTAAGCTAGATTCAAGCCTATAGAAGATGCACATGCCTTGCTGGCCTAACTCACACAAATGAATAAAGAGACTCATGAACCTATGAGGGACTTCATTGCCAAATTTGACAAGTTGAGGAATAGGATTCCTATAATTACTCAGTCGACAACTGAGAATCTCAAATGCTTCTTCATCAACTCTTAACTTCCTAAAATGAGTTTCCTGTTGAGATGGGCTGGCCATATAGACCTTGCTTCTGCTCAAGATTTGGCCACTAAGGTGGAAGATGATCTCATCTTGGTAGGGATGATAAGGAGAGATTCTAACAAAGGTAAATTTTATTCATCCTCTGAGTATCCATCTACAGGCACCACTGATTCAATGGTGTAGAAGTTGGAAAATGAGTTGTTAGCTCTCAGGAAGTAAATGGCACAAGGGATGTCTTTTACTCCTTTGTATAGAGATATACCAAGGAGGACATTCACTAATCAATCATACCAAGGCAACGCTACTAGGAATCAAGGGTAGCCAAATCATCTTCCTCCCCCATAGGGGAAACTTGCCATTGAGGAAGCTCTAGCCAACTCAGTAATTGGATACCTTGAAACTGAATTGAATTTTTCTTTCCAACCTGAGTTAAACTTGGAAGATGATGATGATCTCTTTGCAATAGACCAAGAAGAATTAGTTGGTGACTCTAACATTAGTTTCTTGAATTACCAGGATGAACCCAAAAGTAAAGGTGAAGTAGTTGATGTATTATACGCTATATTCACCCGGTCCTAGAACTAGTCAGCTCAACAAGCTAGTAAGGGAAAAGTTGGGGAAGGATCTCAACCTAAAATTTCAATTGCTAAGTAGGGAACCACTCTACCTTTTCAATCAAAGGACCTGGTGATCACTAAAAAGGTAAGTACATCAAGATTTCCTTCATCTTTTGCTTCAAATCTATAGACCAGTACCACCCCTCCTAAAAACCAGAAGGATGAACTACCTTCCCCTGCTCCTAATTCATTTTAGACATTTGATATAATCGACCATGTCAAGAAAACCAAAATTAAAATGTCTAAATTTGAATTCTTGCAATCCAATCTTGAGCAGTTAGATAGATTATTGGAATGTGTGAAGGATAATGCCATCCCTGTAGGACAATAAATTTTGAAAGTAACTCCTGGTCCTCCTAAGAACACATCCACCCAGAATAACCTTGTGATTACTCCTCTAGTTGCCCCTAGGAAGATAGAACCATATTATGTCTCCCTATTGATAAATGGTCATCAGCTGCATAATTTCATCATCAAATTAGGTGCATCTAACAATGTCCCACTTGATAAAGTGGAAAAATATCTTGGTCTCACATTGATTAAGACATTTGGGAGATGCTTCTCCATGGAAAACAAACAAGTCCCTTTGTTGGGACAAATCAAAGATGCCCAGTTTGCATTTGCAGCCTTTCCAAGAAAAAGAATTAAGATGATTGTCCTGGTGGCCAATGTCTTAGCCTCATAAAGCATCCTTATTAGGTGAAATTTTTGTAAGGACGTTGGAGGTGAATTAAGCATGGACCTATCTGAGGCAAGGATCCCTATCAAAGGCATCATGCAAAGGCTGCTTCCTAAAAAGGAGGCAAAATATATTATCACCCAAACATCAGCGCCTGAAGCTCAAATTCTATTTGAGTCTTTAGGAAGGGGTAACTTTTTCTTGTCTATAGAGGATGTCCCTATTTCATTTGATGAAATTCCTATAGGTGATAATCCAAAAAGTTCAGACACGATAGTAGGAGAATTGGTAGAGCAAAGTTTAGATGCAAAAGAATCCTCCCTCCCTGACCAGGAGGAATCTGAAAAAAAAGATTAGTTTCTGATAATGGCATATGGATTTTGAAATTTGATGGTAGTTATTATTCTACTAGTGCTGGAGCTGAGATTGTTCTAATATCTCCTCAAGGAGATATTTTTCCTTCTTCATACAAGATGCAGTTTAGCAACATCAACAACACTGCCAAGTATGAATCTCTATTACTCGAGTTGAAGGTAGCTCAAGATAGAGGTGTTAAACTAATGGTTTGTTAGGTGAGGAACCTGTGTCAAACCAAGAATAAAAGATTACACCATTAACACAATCTGGTATGGGACTGCCTTGAAAGTTTTGATGCTTTCAATATATCTGTAGTGCCCAAAGAGATTCATATTCATGCAGATTCATTGGCTATCTCTATGACCCTCTTGGTTCCTCACATATATTTCAAAGATCACAAGTACACTATCAAGCTGGTCTTTCAACCAAGTGTGCATGATAGTGCCAACCATTGGCAGGTGTTGAATGGGGACCATCAAATCATGCGTTGGATTAAACTAGAAGAGTAACAAATTATGGAAATGGACCATGCTATTGCACATCAAAATTAGGAAAAGAAACTCTTCTACAAGAGAACAAGGATCCATGATTTTTAGACTGGAAATCAAGTCTTGCTATGGGGCAAGAGGAGAGAACCAAAAGGAATGCACAAAAAATTTGATTCTTGGTGGAGAGGTCCATTCACCAAACATCACTTCTAGGGAGAAAATGGTTTCTTGCTGATATATCAAGATAGAATTCCATTTTCACTCTCTCATAGTGGGCAGCATCTGAAGCAATTCAATCCTTGAAGTATCACATAAGATTAGCTTGTATATATGTATAATTTTTGTATAGTCTTTAGCTTGTTTTGTGTTTTTCATTTTCATTTGTTTTTTGTGACTTTCTTTTTTGGGTAGCATGACTCCATATCCCAATGGCACACTTAAAAGCACTAGAGATTCTAGATTCTACTCCTTTTGATTGTTTTTACAATTGATGGAAATTCCCCAACTAGAGCCAGTTGTTGTTCCCAAAATCTGTCACTCATTTTTGGGGACAACATATCAACTATTTTGGCCTTGTAGGCCAAAATTCTCTCTTCCCTTCTCAAAAAATATTTTGAGCACTCAAGTTCTTCAATTATTCATGCATTTTTAGCTAAGAAACTCGTAGGTTCAATACGTTCCATAGGTTCAACCGACAAGCTTTCACAAAGAAGCAAGTTCCAAACACTTAGGCATTTCAAGGCTAGTTCATTACTAAAGTTCAATCAAAAGGTCCATCGACAAGATTCAAACAAATGGAATGAACCATTGAACCATTGAACCCCGCTTTAAAGGTTCAAAAAGTTTCAAGTGCTTAACAAGTTCAAAGAAGTTCAACTGCTTTGAAAAGTTCAAAGGTTCAAAGACTTCAGTAGACTTAAAGAAAAGAAGACTTCAAAGTAGAAAGATTAAACCTTGAACCAAAAGAGTTCAAAGGTTCAATGAGTTTAATAAAGTTCAAGAGGCTTAGAAGAATAAAGGATTCGAAGAGCAAAGAATGAACCATTAAACTGTTGAACCTTGAACCAAAAGGTTCAAAGGTTCAAGGTTCAAAGTGGTTCAAGCGATTAGTGACCAGTGATGTCCCTGTAGACATCAAATTTAGGGTAATAAAATATCTATTATTTTTCAAATATGGCATGGATATAAAAACAAACTTAGTTATCAGCCAAAAAAGAAGCTGAAAGAGCCAACAAAAAGTGAGAAGATAGCCTAAGAGCTCAGATCACCAAAGAAGGACAAGACATGGTGAGGAAAGAGGGAATGATGTAGAAAGACAAAAAATATCTATGCAAAAGTTATTCTGGTAGGTGAAATAGTCCACCAGGTGGACATCAGAGAGCATGAGCACTCAAGAATGTGGCTTGTTTTTCTCCATTGAGTAAAGGTGAAATGGACAGCTATGCACATATCAAGAAGAGGACCAGGTGGACCATACTTTGGAGGGGACATTTGAGATGAATTGACACACCATAGTTAAGGTCGATGCCCTATTCTAGTATGGCCCCTTGATAGAACTAAAAATGCATTCAAGGCATTAAATGCAGCATGGGCCATTTCCATGAAATAAATCACCCAAGTCTTTCTTGGAGCACTATATATTGTAATCTCTTATTTTATGCAAAGGAGATATTTTTGTTATCAGAAGCAAAACTCTACCCAAATTGAAAGGCATTACTGAGACTTTGAGCTCAAATTGTTAATCATATTTTGTTATTTGAATGAGAAAACAAGTGACTTTTCAGACTTTGTGTTGGAATAGCTTGTGTTGTTGAGGAAATTTTTCTTATGTCTATTTCCTAAATGCATTCTTGTCCATTTAATTAAATAAGCAATACTAGTGGAAGTAACCATGAAGGTGTCCTAAAGCTGACTGTGGAGAGACTTTGTGCTACCATAATTGTCTTTAGTGTGTTTATTTTCTATTTCTATTTAAAGGATCTTGGGATGACTTTGTGCCCTCATTATCCTTCATATTTCACTCTTTGGTAGTTGAGGGGGAGAATTTGTCCTACACTTCATTCTACTTATTACTGAGTCTAGTTATTGTTACTTTCTAGAAAGAATTATTGCTATTTGCTGTAGACTACTTTTGAAAGAAGAGAAGTGCCTTCTATCATTTCACTAGGATTTCTCCTTTGATTTTTGAACATCATCTCTAAAAAAAGAGAGATGGATGGTGTTATCCTACCCCTGAGTGTTATTTTCTACTTATATATATAATATTTAGCACCTCATATTTATAAGGAACCTCCCCTTGATGAGAGGAGAGATTTGTCCCCTTTTGATGTGGTAAACCTGCACATTTGGCTGACCAATCTCCTTATGCTATGGTTGAAACAACCTATTTTGCCCATTAGTTAGCTGGTGACAAAATATTCACCCAACACATTGGATTCTAGATGTAAGGCACTTTCAAGCCCTAGGTAGACATTCATAGGGCCTTTCACGTATAAATCCAACTGGGTGAGTCAAGCCCTTTCACTTTCTAAAAGTACCTAAGGCCAAACATATAAATTATGGGTGCATGAAACTCACCAGACTCAAGAGGAAGATGCATAAAATCTAGGTGTGCAAGAGAAAGATTATAGAGCCAATTAGGTCTAAGGGAGAAATACCCTAGCACTTCCACACATAATGCCAGTTAGGTGAGTTGAAGCCATTTGATTTTTAATCACCTAGGACTAAACACCTAAGTTTTTAGGCATAAGGATGTGACCAAACTTATATGAAATAGGATCCAAGTAAAGATGTATAACTTGATCATGCATAAGAAAGATAATAAAGATGCACAATATAATCATGCACAAGAGAACTAGAAAAGAAGTATCAAATGTTGGAGGACCAGTGTAAGGGATTTGTATGGGGTAGGATAGGCCAAGGCAAGATAAAGTGAAAGAAATTGATCGAGATAGATAAATTCACTTGAAATAGAAGAACAACTAGAAGAGAAGGTAAAACCAAGGAGGTTGAGTCACATGCATATGAGGTTCTACACCTAGGTTACCATATTGAAGGGAAAGATCATGCCAAGAGAAAAAAACACATAAATAAAATCATCATTGATAGCTGGCATCCACCCAAATTTGAGTGAGAAATGAACATGCTATTGACAAGTGTCACATTCATGGAGCTTGTTAGATAGAGACTCAATGAGCATAAGCTTATCAAAGGTAAAGTTTGATCTAGTTGTAAGATCAACAGTTAGAGCTTAATAAAAATTTAGAGATCTAATAGAGCATGATGAAATTAAATTATAAAAAATACCTCTGATTTAACACACAAGTGATAAGTATCACAATCACAGAACCTAGATAGTTAATCTATGGTACAATTTAAAGTCAAAAGGTCAACAAGCAATATGAGGATGCTAAATGTCTCAATAGTGGGAACTGACAACTATGTATAGAAGGCACATGCTTACTCCAAGTGTCATATACTCAAGGGTTAGATAGATATAAATATTGAGATTGTCAAAATATCTAAGGATGACTAGGTGATCATGTAAAGGTGATATAATAGAGTGAGTGGAATTAAATGATATAAAGTGATAAATGTTTATCGACATATAGTGGAAAGTTAAAGATCGAGCATGCTTGAGAAGATCAATGGAGAAAAAGTGATCCAAAGATATAGGAAGCAACATGATGTAAGAAAGAGCTCAACATTTAACATTTTGATAGAGATAAAGAATATGCATCTTTGGAGATCCAACGACATGTGGGAGATATGATCTAGATATCAATAGACACATTTCAAAGAGTGGAACATTAAAGTTGAGCAATGTACATAGATCCAATAGAGAAAGAGACCTTAGAGATGTTTTAAAGAAAGATATCAAAGGCCAATACTTAAAGTGTTTAAATTCCAATGGTCAAGTGGAGGAATATGAAAGAACTTATGTATAAGCTCTATATCTTGACACAACCAATGATATTAATCAATCTAACTGATGAAATCTACATTAAAAATCTTGTGCATCAAAACTTGAGTCTAATAGATGCTATAGATAGTAAAGAGACCTAAAATTATGATGTGATTCATGGAATTGAGATGCATAAAACTTACATTCCAAGTAATATTAAACTAAATTATATAATTGGAGTGATGTGTTAAACTTTGAAGTGTGAACACATTGAAGATATGGAACCCTATATCCATTGCTTATTATATTAATTATAGGACACAAGAAAATGTGGATAGATCTATTTAAATTATGTAAAACAACAAATATAGTGACATAGAGGAATAGAGTGTGAGAGATATGAAGTGTGCTAAATAGATACATATACAAACATAAAGAGAGAGGGGTAGAGAGGAAGAAAGGTGCACATAGATAGTGTGTAAAGACTGAGAAATTATAAATTAGAATTATAACATAGAATTAGAGATGGATTCATTTATGAATCTATTTTATATACTAAAGTTGTAGTTCCATTGATTGGTTGGTTCCATCAGATTAGTTGAGTTGATTCTCGGTTAGGGGATTGGTGTCTTTTTATGATTGGTATCCTTAAATGTATCTAGTGAGGTTTTTCTAGCGAGGATTTTAACTAATGAGTTTTTTCCAAGTGAGGCATTGACAATGAGGCCGGATTAGAATATTATATTCTATTATTTATTCTCACCATGGTTTTTACCTTTGGGTTTTCCATGTATAAATCTAGTGTCATGTGTATTTGTGTGTGTATGTGATCTCTGCATTTATCTTTTAATCTACATATGCTTTTGAATCTAATTTAAAATAATTAAAGGACTAGTTTTAGTTGATCTACTGATTCACCCCCCTCTCAGTAGATAGTTGTGTTCCAACAATATTCAATGTTATATTTTGTCCTTTTTACCCCTCTAATTAGAGAGATATGAGTGGAAATGGATTTAACATAAATAAATGTTTTGATTTAATGGAATCAATTTTATAGTTCAATCTACCCCTTATAATCTATATTAGTATGTTATTTATTGGGTTGATAATAAACTCACATATTGTACCACTAAAAAACTTTATTTAGTAAGAAAATTCTAAATTTGTTCTAAAGTTATTTTTACAACTCATGTTTACTATTCCTATTGTTGGTTTCCTTAAAAAACTTATAATTAAAAAATGTAAAAAATTATTATATATTTTCTTTGGTATAGTTCAAACTATGTGAAATTTATTCATCAAGTAGCTTGAGGGTATTTTTGTCTCCTCAAGGAAGCAGGGAGTTTGAGTCTCTTAGACATTAGTTTCCAAGGTAATACTCTAATTAAAAAATGTATTATTTAATCCATTGAATGTGATGAGTCATGGAAATTTTTAATTCACCATTGTATTGACAAGGGTTCTCCTTATGGATGCTCAACTTGGAAGGGTTTATGATTTCTTAGCCTTATCATTCTACATGCCATAGTAATGGGTGTTGAGTATTTTATTATCAAAATAGTTGGAAAGTATTGGAAAAAATAAAACCTTTATTGATTTCAAGTGGATATGGATTCATAGTGGACTTTATAATAACCATCACTCTCTTTGGTGGTATTGTATCATCAATTTTCATGGTGTTACTTCAATATAGGATTCATGGGTTCATTCTCTTAAGATTATTTGAAGAGGAACATGCACAATGCAATATATATTTCACAAGACCATCAAGACTTGGATTTCTTGGCCCTAAGTGAAAGTTAAGTTTCATTTGAGAAATAAAGACAATAAGTTTTACTATGAGGTTATTAATGCAATTACTCTAGAGATGTAAAAAATTGTTTTTAATTTTGTTATGCCTTGGTGGAATGATTGGAAGCGGTATGTGTAAACTCACTTTATACATTATATGAATAAATTTCAACCAATTTACAATGCTTGAAAGTCTCTTTTATTTTCTGCCTATTCTTGGAAAAAGAGGCATTAGACACTTTGTAGTGTCATCCTATAACCAAAGCTGACACACTTTTTTGGTACATTTTGTATCATTGATTGCCTTTATGTTGTCACCTTATTCAAATCAAGTATCCCTTTTTTTGGACACACTTAGAGTCTTATGCAATTTATTTGGTTTTTTTTAAGGCCCAATTAGTTTGGATTTGGATCCATGACTTGTTCAAACTTTTTTGTGTGAGCCCTTCATTTTGAATAATATTCTTATTGGTGACTGACCTATGTTTATTTCAAGATACACACATTTAAGTTGGAAATTATCTTCATTATCAATTATTAAATAATTGTATAATTTTCTAGCTCTACACTTGATGCTTAGTTTTACACTTATAATGAAGCAATGGTTATTTCAAATGTCTATGCAAATCTAAGTTCAAGAAAATAAGGTGGATCTTTAGGAGGCCATCTCTAGACATTTTTGAAACATTAGGATAATGGGCCTAATATAGTTTCACATGTGCCCCCTCTCTTGCATTCCATATAGGTATGATAAGAGAGTAACATGAAATATTATAACTATATTTTATTTGTATGACTACATGGCAAAAATAGAAAAGTTAAGAATTTGGAGGCTAAAATTTTACAAGTGATGTATATAAATTATATAATTTATTTTCAAAAATAAATTTACTTATCATATTCACTTTACAATTATTTTAATATCTAAAATCTTAAAAACATATAATTTAGCTAAAATAAAATATATTAATGGTCATAAGTAATACATATGTATGAATTTCATCACTACCTATATTGAGCCACAAAGCTAGGATATTTGTGGCCTGAATTTATTTTCTAATTCCAAATAATCTATTAATTATATTAATTTAACAAAAAAACTATATCTTGAGATATAATATTATAATTTATAATAAATAAAGATGTTGGTGGGTGGTCATCACCCATGACTTTATTATATTAGTAATAATTCTTGAAATGGTATAAATAATAATGAATTTAATGTAATTATATTAAATTTTATTTTATTTTATATTACAAAAAACATAAACATTTAAGGTTAAGTGCATAAAATTTAATAGATAGCATTCATTTAATACAATGATACCAAAGTAAGGTCATAATAAACCATATAGGTGAATTTGGTTATCTAGGGAGAGGATGTGAACTCCTTTCTCTCATTAGATTTTAAACACTCAAAATCACTAAAACTACATTTTATATGATTATAGTGCATTTGTATATGTATTTGTAACCCATAAGAGGGAGGCTAGGGCTACTAACCCTTGTGATATTGTGATGAATTAGGTCTACCACAAATCAAAAGAAAACTAAATAGTCCTATCCATAAATTTCACAAATTAAATCTAATAACTTGATCATATTTCTTTGTTAAAACAACCTAGAAAGATGCAAAACATTAAAATCAATACATGTTAGAATCCTAGTAGTATCTCACAATCATGGGTCAAAATTAACCACTCTATTTTTTTCAGTTACAATCGATAGTATTTCAATTTTGTCTCATTTTAAGGTTATATTCATATATTTAGGAGATATTCTATTCTAGTTCTAAAGCATTTTCAGTCTCATAATCTAGTTAGAGTGCTAAGATGTGTCATTTTATTTAACGCAATAAGAATTTAGAGTAATATTCTATGAATAATGAAATGCACTCTAAAATCCCTACTCTAAATTCTAATTACAAAACCTCATATTGGGTTTTAAAAAATAACAAACAACACTATGAAAAATAAATAAATTATACGTTGTTTTTCCTTCAAATGGTCCTTTCCTTGTTGGAGAAGATTTGACCCAAATGCATGATAGATTGTTGAATATTTATTTGTTTGATTTCTATGGCATACTTAAGATTTTGAAAACACTTATCTATGGATGATTTTCTTGGAAAGGTTATGGAACTAATCCTTCCAAATATTATAGGATTCAAATATTCTATAATATACCTAAGTAAGGGTATATATTATATATTAGGGTTAGAATAGTAGTATAAATGGTAATGAATAATAATGTCATAGAAGATTAATCCCACATGCATAGAATAGAAGAGTGATATATATTATAATATTATAAATGGAGGGGCATAGGATATTATAAATCATCTAAGCAAAATATAAATCAATTAGAGTGTTACTCTAATAAGGCGGTAGTCCCATTGAATTTGAAAGTGATTGTAGAGTTATTCATTCCTACCAAAAAATAATATAATATTAATATAATCAATATTCTTTCTATTAATTGTAAGAGTTTCTTAACATTTGGTATTAGAGCTCTTCTAGGGCCATTTCCCTGATCTTTATTATAGGCACATTTTTTAACTTCATTGCATCTTGGTGGTTTTCGAAAGTCAATTCTACATCTTTTTCTGTTGTTCCAATCAAAATTTAAAGCTGAAATTTGTCATTTGATAGTGTATATTTTCATTTTTTTGTCAACAAATATGACTATGATTTTGCATACATCTCTCCAACGGTCAACAATCATGCCAAAATAGTTATGGGTTTTATGTGGATTGGTGTCATATTTACATAATAATTTGAAATTTTGGATTCATTTAAACTATTAGTATTATAAATAATAAATGACTATTCTTATGAATGCTACTCTCAAAAATGATTCAATTGCAGCAAACCATTTATGAGCTTTGTACAACTTGGTTTTAACTTTCCAAAATAGTTTGAATTTTTTAATTTTGTCAATTATTTTGAAAATTATCATATTTTTACTAACTTCTATTTGTAAAATAAATAAATAAATCATGGTAGTTTCACTCACTACTACCCAAAATATAAAATAAATTTATTACTTTCAAAACTGGATGGTACTTTGAATAAAATAATCATTACTATGCATATTATGTTTGATAGATTAAAGCTTCACTCTCATATACTAACACATTATGATGAGGAAATTAATGCATGCCTAGATTAGGAGAATAACTACAACATATGGTATGAATATTTATTTCCTATACATGAAGCATATGATATGGACATAACTATATGGAAATATTTATAATATTCTTTCAACACTTGGTATACTAATTTCCTTCCTTTGGTTATAACTGCTTCACATTTGGATGCACCCAAGTAAGTACCTGAGCATCCCATTGATGAGCCACACTGGCCACCAATGCTTTAAAAAAAATTGAATTATTTGTTGGGGTTAGCCACTCAAAAAATAATGTATGTAAAGAGCATTATTAATGGGGATGGCATGTATCCTCCATTTACTCACCAAGCATATTATTTTGAGTACCCTTGTTGTAGATTTGAGGTGATGATTGTCAAGATTAAAATTTTAGTGATTGATGATAACCTCTAGATGGGCTTGTTTTATATTGATTTTAATTACTCTATTCTCTTTGAACATCACCTAATGTTCAAGTGATTTCATTCACACTATTATTGTACATGCTCATATCAAATAACTAGAAGAAGTGGAAGTAGCAACGAATGCATGGAAGGGCTTCCATCTATCCTCAAAATATTTATGATTTATAATTATTATAATGTTTTGAGGATGAAACATGTCAAGGAGGATAGAATTTAATATATCTAAGTAGGGGTATATTATATATTGGGGGTATAATAGTAGTAATGAATAATAATGTCACAAAAGAATAGTCCCACATGCATAAAATGGAAGAGTGAGATATATTATAATAGTAAAAATAAAGGGGCATAGGATATTGTAAATAATTCAATCAAAATATAAATCAATTAGAGTGTTATTATGCTAAGGAGGTATCCCCCTTGAAGTGGTAAGCAATTATGGAGTTATGTCTTCCCACCAAGAAGGAATATTATATTAATATAATGAATATTATGTGTATTAGCTGTAAGAGGTCCTTAACAAATTAAAAATATATATAAGACTCAAAAATTAAATAGGTTCAAAAATTATGTTTCATGGGGGTGTAGTTTCCCAATTTATAGAGGTTGATGGATGGGATGGAGGGATAGGATTTAGCAATATGAGATGAATATCTTTGGCCATAATTAGATGTAAATATTGGGTGGTTGATTTTATGAATTAATATTTGTTTGGAGAATTATATATAAGGATGGTGAGGATCTCAAGGAAGATTACAGTGTTCTAGATATGTGTTCATAGATTCTAGATGGAGGTAGGTTAATAAATTAGGATTATCTTTAGATTGGAGATGCCATTTTTAGGAATGTTAGTGGTGGTAGTTGGAGTTAGGGGAGTAGGAATTTTAAATTCATAAAATATTATCAGGGATTAGTTATAGGTTAAATAAGATGTTAAGAGGGTGATAATGAAGTAATTAATTGATACTAAGGGTAGTGTGGGAATACTAAGTTGAGGTAATGGAGGAAAACGTTAAGGGGATATAATTAATATATTAGGATAATTATAGATAATGATATAGAAGGTGATTAATAAGAATAATAATTATGGAATGAGGATGGAATCAGTATCAAGTGACAAAGTGGTGAATTTTTGATATATACATTTTTTCTCTCATTGAAATCATACTAAGACCGAAATAAACAATGCCATTTCAATTAAATGAGGAGTACATTGGTTAGTAAGTTAATGAAAGTTATAATGGGTGATGCCACTTTGAGGGGTTATAGGGAAGAATGAGATAGATGGAGACTCAAATAAAAACAAGGGGTGGGATGCATATATAAAATATAAATGGGTTGGGATGGATGTGATAGATGCAATTGATGTTTGGATATGGTTTGAAGTGATGGATGTGGTTGATATGATGCGATTATTTCAATTTTGATCTATAAATTGATTAGGATTAATATTTATTAGGCCCATGGAAAATATATATGTGAATGAGTGAAAGATAATAAACTTATGGTCCTAGACATGCCTCAATGGTGGTAGGAAGCCTCAAAATTTAGATGATGAGTGAATCCATAATATTTGGACAAAATTGAAGCAAGGATTCATGATGGAGAGAGATATGATCTTGAATTTGATGATTGATCAATTAATCATTTGATAGATTGATTGATAGGGACCAACTTATCCAAATATGATTGATTGTACATTAGATTTTCCTTGACTGGGAACATCAACCTTGGATGTGAATGAATGATTGTATCCCAATAGTTTTCTTTATTAAAAAATGATCAAGGATGAAATCATGTTTTTTTTAGTGTTGAATATTTTTTAATTCATAAATATTCCATTTTTAGGATTTTGGTTATGGATATTTTTAGGGATGACAGATGGGATCGAATCACTAAAATTTTAGGGATATTCTTTTGGGGGGGTCAAATCACCAACCATTTAAATTGATATATAAGATTACACTTAAATTATATATATATATATATATATATATATATATATATATCAGATGGGATCGAATCACTAAAATTCTAGGGATATTCTTTTGGGGGGGTCAAATCACCAACCATTTAAATTGATATATAAGATTACACTCAAATTCAATATATATATATATATATATATATATATATCTGTGTGTGTATATGTATATATATATATATGTATATGTATATGTATATATATGTATGTATGTATATATATATATGTATGTATGTATGTATATGTATATGTATATATATGTATGTATGTATATATATATATATATGTATGTATGTATGTATGTATGTATATGTATATATATATATATGTATGTATATATATGTATATATATGTGTGTATATATATATGTATATATATATATATATGTATACATATATATATACACACACACATATATATATACATATATGTATATACACAAACACACACACACACACACATATATATACACACATATACACACACACACAAATATATATATATATATATATATATATATATATATATATATAATATCCTATGAGGGCCTGACCTATACCAACCAAGGGAACATGCAAAATCACAATCGAAGGACCACAAAATCTAACAACAATAACAAATGAAGAAAATGAATGATAATACTGAACCACAAGCCAAACCACATCACTGAATGGTAGAGCCAAACACCTAAGATGAATGATATAGATAAACAACCAAACTTAACTACATATATAAATGACCCAATTGAATGACATAACTGAATGACCCAACCGAATGACCAGTTGAATGACCCATCCAAATGACATAGATGAATGCTAGAGCTGATTGATAGTGTTAAATGGTAGCACTAGATGGTAGAGATGAATGGTAGATATAGAAGTTAGTGATGAATGTTAAGTTGGGTGACATAGTCAAATGATAAAACCAAATGATAGTTCCAGGTGGGGAAATTGGTGAACTAGAGGCAAAACCCTTCTATCAGATGACAATACCAAATGGGAGTATCAAATGATAGATCAAAAAATCACAAGTCATCATGGCATATTATGGGAATGGTAAAAGGATAGGCCAATAATCAGGTAAATCATCCATTATATTTTATTTTGAAGACCTAACCAAAAATTCCACACAATCACAATGCATTCAAAATCTAGGTATTTATTGATTTTAGTCACCAGTGTACTAGTCAGTTTAGTCATTCATTAAGCCATACCATTGTGATTTTTATGAAAAAACATTGTTAGAGAATATATCATTGCCCTCAGAGGATTCACCATGCACATAAATTAAATTTATCTATATTCACCAAATATTTCTAAATGGTTTTCTAGTAGGGCATCTTAAAATGAACCCTAGATGAAATGATGATAGATGTTTTATAAAATTAGAGGATTGAAATTTAATTGGCCTTAGACACCCCATGTGACTTGGGGTTGTGTACATAGTATATATATAACTAAAATTTATGTAGTTATCCTTAGAGGGATTATAAGATTATAGATGTCAGTATGATGATGATAATTCCTTAACTATGCTCTTAGGAGATTAATCAAGATGATTTTGGGAGATGTTAAGAAGGATATTTACCCATAATAATGATTGGACTTCCTTAGATGGGGTATTTGAAGATTGTATTGGATTTTATTCATTTTTTATTTGGAATTATGACAAAAAAAGAGGGATAATGGGTGAAAATGAGATGGAATTTGATGTTAGAGTCCAAAAATATGCCTTAGGGGGGTTAAAAAGTTTAAAAATTGTAGTTTGGTAGGGTAAAAACCATTTCAATTTCACCTTACCCCTTATTGATTTTATTTTATGATTTGTGCCTAGTTGTTTGATTGAGATGGATCATGTTTCAAACCACCACAACTAAGGATAATGGGTTTAAGATCATCATAACAAGGTCAGCTAGTGATTATTTTAAATCTAATTTTTTTTTATTTACTAGAATTAATTAGGCATCAAAGTCCAAGAAGAGTGAAGACACTATGAAGAATAATTTTCTTCCTAGTAATTTCACTGTCACAAATGGCATATTTACTTAGGTTAGTATCAACTTTGCATAATTTTTTTAGCATTTTTTATATTTATTGAGTTTTTACTAGCTTTACATTTTGTAGCAGCCATGAAAATGCCTTGACAACTTTAATTTTGTGAGTAGTGTATTTGCAAAAAATGCCCAATGGCTTCATAAAAGTGTTTAGATCAAAATTTCCACTGTCAAACATTAGATTTAAATTCTTATGTAATGAAATTGAATAAAAATGTAAATGATTTGTATTGAATCCACTACTATAAAATAATGTATTTGTATAACATTTTAGTGGATTTACACCCATAAGTAGTGTCTTCACTAATTATAATGTTAATCAAATTCATAAATAAGTTATTAGTAGATTTGTCTAAAAAAATGTTGGCTTCACGCATTAAATAGTGTTTTTGATGTAAAAAATTGTCATGGGGAAATAAATGAGAGATTAAGACTAGAATTGATAGTATGAATAGAGGATGTTAGTCAAGATGATATCTATCCATGTTATGGGTTGATGAGATGATTATCTGAGTATGCTTGACATTTTATTGATATAGGAGTGTTTATTAGTTATCACCTTTCAAGAATAATGTTTTGAGGTGATGGGTAATATTCACAAGTTGATGATGGAAGACATTGAATTTCTAGAGGTGATTGAAATGTATAATGTTACTTGGATGCTAGTGGTACATGAAGATCAAGAATTACAGACTACACTTATAGAGAGGTGACACTTGGATATGAGTACTTTATATCTACCTACATGTAATTGTAATGATGTTGAAGGATGTTTGGCATATTTTTAAGACTACTATCTAAGGCTAGAGAGTTTATCATAACTCTACACACATGATGTAGTCCTTATAGTGGCTCTTAGGTGATGGATAATATTCAAAATCTAGCAATGGAGGATATTGAATGTTTAGAGGTGGTGGGAATATATCATGTTTCTTGGATGCAAGTAATACATGTAGATCAATCATTATGGAATGGATTTGTATATAGGTGACACTCAGAGACACATAATTTCCACATACCTAATGGTGATGAAAATGATGTTTGAGGATGTTTGGAATATTCTTATGATTACTATCCAAGGTTAGAGAGTGTAGTTTACACATGATGTAGTCCTTATAGTGGTTATCTATCCATTTTTTAATTGGGTTATATCAATTATGGATTGATTTGAATGAGTGTCTACATGATGAGAGCATGGAAAATTTTTCTCTTACTCTTTTGGAAATTATCAACATCTTACTATCTAACAATAATGGATACTTATTATAAATTGGGATGGGGGACATGGTAATATAAATGATGGAGGATGGGCTTGAATTTTCTTGGTGATCTAAAATATTAAGAAAGATATATAGAGACCTTAATTTGGTATTATATCATGATGGAGTGAATATCAGTACTTCTATGTTACTACATATATGTTCATGGGAATATCTTTCAATTGAGAAATTGATGGACACACACCAATAAAGGAAGGTAGACGAGTTGATGGTGCATAGATGTGACATCATTATTGATGCTTTGTGGTGTCGATTATGTTACCTAATTTATTATATACATTCTTTAGATGAGTTAACTCTTGATGTCATGAACTAGATGTCATATCGATATGTGTAGTACTAGTGGGTGAAATCCATGGATTAGGACCCAAAAGAAATTTCATATCTAAATTATGTTGTCTATAGGTCTCATGAGAATGACCCCAACTAGAATGAAACCAACAAAACTTGTTAGGATCATACTAGTATTTCATAGGATGGGTAGGGTCAAGATATTATAGAAGAGGCCTAGGTGGACACTTAATTTAGCTTAGGATAGAGGTTTATGAACATTAATGTTGTTTGGTGAAGAGAAGTGAGGATTGGTATATTATTGAGAAGGTAGAGTTGGTTCCAATGAAGGGGTAAGAATGATATCTTAAACATTATGAATGGTGTCATAAGAATTTTTAACACCATCATTGGTAACATTGTGAATTTTTTTTCTTTAGTAAGAGATGGGGACTGACATAAGGTTAGGGTGGCTCGCTTTGATGCATAGGGAAATATTATAATTTATCTTGGTCAATATCATCCTCTAATGTACATGGAGAGAGAGAGTGTGGACTGGTAAATATATGGAAAAGATTACCATCAACCATGTTATGTTCACATTTATTTGATAAAGTTTTCCACCTTTTAACAAAGGTTTGAGCAATTTCATTTTCAAGTTGTTTGTAATTTATGAAGTGGACCAAAGTGTTTATGGGAAGATCACTAGTTTGGAATTCATGAACTAAAGCATTCACTAAATCCTCCAAAATAGTAATGGAATTTGTTATAAGTTCATTGTACCAATCCAAGGCATCTCTTGTGAGATTTTTGTCTAAGAGTTTAGTAGCAACAAAGGTTTTCAATTTGAACTAATTCTTATAAATATTTCCAACTATTTTAATATCAAGGGTGGGATTGGTTGATCCATTACAAGAGATTTTAGGCATGATACCTCTTATATAAATGTTATCAATTTGAGTAGTAAGAGGTTTATTTTGGAGATACTTAATGGTTGTGTTGACCAAAGGAGGTTAAGTAATGAGATTGTCTTGAAAATCTCAAAGAGGAGGAGAGGAGCAATCTAATTATGTGTGACCAAAGCCATTGGTAAAGGATGAGATTGAAGATGGAGAAGGTGGTTTTGCATTCTCAACATTTGATTTTTGTTATGAGTTTGAAAGGTATTCATTTGATTGAGGATTTTTAACAATAGTTTATGTATGTTATTAGAATTATTAGAAACATTAGAGGTGGTATTAGTGGCTTGGGTACCACTATTGGTGTTGATAGGAACCTAAGAGAAGTTATGAAAATGTGAGGCACTAGTGTAAAAATTTATTGTGTAGCAAAATATGGATTAGTGAATGGTTGAGAAGAAGCACTAGTATCAAGATTACCTTGGGTAGAAAATAATGCACTAGTATAAGGATTAAGGATAGTGGATCTTATGAGAGGCCCACTAGATGTAAAACCTACCATGTTAGTGGATATACTAGGCATGGAGGTGGAAGAAGTAAGAGAATAAGAGGTCATGGTATGAGGAGTCATAATCAAAGGAAGATGATGAGAATCAAAGAAATTGGTACCCCTAAATACAATTGAGAATGTAGGAGTAGGTGAATGAGGTTCTTCAACTTGACCACTAATCATAATATTTTAAATGGTAGAAGGATATTTTACTCGATGTTGAGGAAATCATATATAAAGAAGAACATTTTGGGGGTATACTCTAATTTAGGTTGGTCTTCTAATAATAAGAGAGGATTATGATGTGAAGAGGTATTAAGAGGGGTCACATTCATTTTATGGATGACAATATGAGCATTAATATCATCCAAGAGAGGATCCCTAATATGTCTATGGGAGACCCTATGAGGTTTGGTAAGATTAATTATGTCTGTTGATTACAACTTAGTATTGTCATCAATTAGAAAGTTTGTGGTGAAAGGAAAGAAAGAGAGATGAGAAAGCAAGAAAATAAGAAATGATATAAATAGTACAAGGTTGACTGGGTTTACCTAGCTTAAAAACAAGGTCTACAAATAGTATAAGTTTGACTGGTTGATGTAGTACAATGAATAGAGGCTAGAAAAAGAGGAAATAGGGTTTACAAATAGTACGGGGTTGACTGGGTCGATCCAGTAAGTGAACAAAGGATAGAAAAAGATATAGGGTCAACTAGGTTAACCTAGTGCATAAGAGAGGGAAATTTAAGAAGCCTATAACTGACTTTTGAAATAAAGCAAGATAATTTTTGCAAGCAATTTCAAAATAAATATATGAAAGGAAAAAAATAGTCAATTGTATTAATGTTGGCCAATCTAATTAAAGCACATAGCACAAAACCTTGTACCAATGCTTGTAATGCAAATTTTTTATAATATAAAATATAATTGAGCAAAGAGAAAGAAATCAACTTGGAAAGTAAAGAGATAAATAATTGATCAACCTACATGTTTATAAGATTATTAAGATATGATTTTAAATGTAATGGTAAGTTGGCTATAAGAAAGGAGCTAAAATGGCAATTTAAGGATGGTTTCAGGTATTTTGGGTTGAAAGGAACTATAGTGACATTGATAAAGGCTTGATATTGGGACCTAACCCCTCACTTAAAACACCATAGTGATAAGGGTGTCAAGTGCATAGCCAGAAAATACCATTAACCATGCTTTATACTTGACCAAAGTATCAAGTCAACTTCCCCCTTAGTGATGAAATCTAAGTAGGTTGGCCTTGGGTAGAAAAATGTTAAAATGCTTGTTTAGATTTTTTGATTTGGTCATGTGTGCATAAAATATAAAATAGTGAAGCTAAATAATTAATTAAAAACTACGTAATTAAGCTATGTGGTTTATTCTAAGCATGCAAGAAATAAGAAAAGAAAGTGTGAACTAATTACTAGCATATAAGGTTAATTCCAATTTTGATACAAGGTAAAATGTTGATATATTCAATAGTGTATGGATAAAATATAGAATAGGGTCAATAGTGTTGAACCTATATTGCAAAAGCAAGGTCTAAAAATGAGCAGGGTCGACAAAGTCAACCCAGTTATTTAGATAACACATATAACACAAAAATGGGTTGGTAGGGTCAATCCAATTGACTATGCAGGGGTATTTTTAAAGACTGTAAACTATAAAAGGAAATATTGTAAAGAAAAATATAGAGATATATAAAGGAACCTTGCTGGATCAAAGATGTAAAGAATGAAGATTATTATTCAAGAACCTTTATATATACTTGTAAATTGTGTTGACTGGGTTGATCAAGCTTTGTAAAAAGTTTCTGTTGAGTGCCTAAAAATATACATGGTTGACTAGGTCGACCTATTAGTTTGGATTGGATGTCTAAAAATCTAAAAACTTGTACTGGGTTGAAAGGGTCAATCTAGTATCTTGTACCTAAAATCCTATGCATAAAAGTTAGATACCAGGTCGATAGAGGCAATCTAGTATGGAAAATATATGATAAACATAATGATGAAAGAATGAAAGAAATGAAATAAGGTAAAAAAATCCTACAAGGTTAGTCATGTTGGGTTCACTAGAATGTATTATGAAAGGTAAGCCAAAATGAATAAAATACTAAGAAGAAAGTGGAAACATGAAGATAATCTAGCCAGTGGTGGGATAGGATTTACGTCAAGTTCACCAAAATGTATGCAATTAGAAATGCATCATGTCTATAAATCAATCCTAGTTCATAGGAGATAGAGCATACATTTCTTTAGTGTGAGCATGACCAATATATTGATCCACTAGACCTAATTAGAGGATCGCTTATCATAATACACCATCCTAAGAAGGGTTCCAAAGCCTATAGTCTAACACAATCATGCAACAACCCTAAAAGAGTCATAGGTTTAATGTTCACTCTCTTTTAATAAACAAGAAATTAAATCTAATCTAGTGCATATATAAGCTCGTTGCATAAAGTGGGGGTTAGAAATAAAATAAACTAAACTAAACATACATAGAATACATATACTCATAATAATGTATATGAAATCCTAATGCATGGGAGAGAAACATAACTGCATTATTTATCTACTCTTACAAAGGAGAAATAAAGTTAGGAATACTTACCTTGAAGATGAAACCATCGAGCCTCAATATCTCCCTTATCTAAGGTATTTATTAAGAGATTGTTTTGGTATGTAAGGATAACAAAGACAAATCAACTCTAGGCTACACAAAATATCTATGCATCCAAAGGACTTATCCACAAGACAAGATCCATATCTACAAAGAAAGTATGGAACTCTAAACTATATTCCTCAATTAGATTGATCAATAAGTAGATGTTTATTCGCACTAATTCTTCTTTCCTTCTCTTCTTCCAAATGTTTGGAAATGAACTTTTATATATAGGTAGATCTTTCCCTTAATCTTTCTAAATATGTTGGCTGTATAAGGTCAACCTATTCAACCCTATATGTTTTTAGGAGATAAATCACTAGGCCTTGAGCTAGGTCAGTCGAAGAGATAATGAAACTTCTAATGAAAAATATCCCTAAATAATATAAGGTTAACCTTATCAACCCTATATAGTAATTAGAGGCTGAAAACTATACATGGTCAACCCAATCAACCTAATACAATCAACTAGTGAAAGGGGGTCAAGGCAAGAACAAGGAGGATTAAGAAAGAAAAATGTTTTGAATGGGTAAGTCTGAGAAGAATAATCTTAGGGTAAATGGTTTTAAGAGACAAGTTTAGAGATGGAAAGTAGAAAAAGGGACAAAAATATTATGAAGCACCAATGGTCTACTCACCCCTTTCCTAATGCACCCCTTAAGGCATGCACTCATAAAGATTGAGAATCGATGGGTTCCTTCAAGATACAAAGTGTTAGTAATCGATAAAAGTTAGAAAATATTATGTATATACATGACCAATCTTATGTTTATGAGCCAAGTATTCTATCTTACCTTTAATGTTTAAAATGTACTTATCTTCTATCTCTACAAGTTTAGAACATGTACCTACTTTCTTGTTCTTGGACACTAACATCCATGATAGTTATTAGCATTGACATTACTATCATATTCTAATGCAAGTGTCTAGTGGTCTAAAGTCATCCAATTTATAAATTAAACATATCCTAATGGTTGGCACAAGTAATTTAATATGAGTTATTAATCAAAAGGGATTGATATAAATATAATATCAACCCTCATTCATTCCTCACCTAAAAAAAACCAAAGAGACTAAGGAAAATTAATCAATGAGTATATCAAGCATTAAATTAAACAAATAAATCTTATTCCCGTACCATTCATAGGGACTAAACATCTACTAGTATAATTCAATAAAGGATCAATCCAAGAACCCAATTTGCCAAGTTAAAAGTGAGGTCATTATCTTAATTTAAAAATATTATATGATTCACACAAATCCAACACATAAGGTATAACTACATTGGTATGAGGCCCACTTCAAAGTATTGAATATATAGGCAGTGACCTTTGATAATGGGGCTTTAGAGTCAGCTCAACACTATGTTCCTACTAGCCCATTTCCCCAAAGGTCACTATGAAGATAGAAATCTAGGGTTTTATTATTTCATAAGGAGTAACAATGCATGACCCATATCTAAATGCACTAGAGAAAAGATAAAGCAAAATCCAAAAGCATCTAGTTGGTTTCATCTTATTTCAATAGATATTTTGTACATGACACTAGCATCGATGCAACCATCCTAAGATAACATTACTATCTAGAGAGTTAGAATAATCAAAGCTAGAATCTAGTGACTATTCTAGAATCTCCTTCCATCTTTAATTTGTCCTATTATAGATATAGAACTACATTAGCATCAAAACAAGCTAAGTACGTCAATTCTTTGTCATTTTTATATCTATCATAGTTGTACTTTCCATATTTATACCATCTCACATAGCAAGTTCAATGTATGATTATATTTAATTTTAACATCTAATTGGCCTATCATAGATCTAATTATCACTTTTGTGTTATTTCATTTCTATATACCCTTTTAATCTCTAGATAACCTCAATCTAGATAATTATAGGGTTAAACATTTGGTGAAAATAATCTTTGAACATTGAATCTTAAGCATACCCTTTGGTATTATTCTTACCTAATTTGTCCTAATCTTTATTTACTCCATATCTCTTATCATGGATGATATTTATTGTTTTTATGATTATGATTATGAAACTATTTGATGTAGGATCATCAACAAACACATTATTCATTCAATCATGAGTGAAGTATTTAGGTGGTGTGCATGGGTATTTGGTATTATATCATTCCTTAGAAGGCATTTGATTCTTTATAATAGTATTGTAGTGTGTTTTGATATCCCTTTCTAATTTTCCCACCAAAATGGGCATTTGAATATTTGAAATTGTAATAGGAGTCTTTTGAGAAATTGTCGAGTGTCATGTTATAAAATGTTGGTATAGGATTATGTATAGGTCTAGGTGAGTATATAAAGGTGTTATATGTATATTTCATAATGAAAATGTCATATATTAAGGCTTTTGAATGTACATATCATGTCAATGTAGTTTTTATGTGAGGTACTTTCCAAGAAAGTAGTTTATTTTGTGTATATGAGGAATGTAATGAGTTTTGAGTAGGTATAAAGGTGGTAGACTTATATAAGGGTAAGTTAAAATTTATAAGGAGTCAATTAGAATTTACAAGAGGCAAAGGTACAAATAATCATGATAATGGAGTAAAACAATGAAGAATCCTATACTCTATCCATAGTGATAGTATAAATAATGTAAAAAGAAGAGTTAACAAAATTAGTTTATTTATAATATATTTATAATTATGAATCTTATTTTTATGTCATTGTTTGAATTCATTTAATATCTTGGACACATAAAGGAATTTATCATAGTAATTTGTGACTTAGAATGGTAAATATTTGTGTATACAAGACTGTATCTAAATTTTATGCATATACATTGAAGACTACAAGCCTAATGGAAAAGGAATGGACTAAGAAAAGTGTGGTGAGTGTCAATGAGGTATGTGGGGTATAAACATGTTTTTTTGGAGTCTTATTGTCTATATGTATATTATTGATGTAAATGAGAGTAGGGGTAATAGTTTTGAGTAACCTATTTACAAAAGGTAATTAATAAACCTATTGGATGATTGAATAATGGATCATATAGCATTTGTTATGGTATGAAGATGTATGATGCAGATCTCCTCTTAACTTGAAAGCCTTCAACATCCTTATTGAAGGCATTATTATCTAAACATGCTCGATAGTTTATCAGACACCTTAGGACTCCTTATCTTGCTCATACAACATAATTCAAACTCATGAAAAACTCTCTTTAGCCCCTTCTCAGATTACTCTCTTTACCCTTTATCTTGGCTTATAGCCCTATTTTGGTAAAAATAACTTGTTTTGTTTCATAAATGAACTCTTAAAGGAAAATAATTAGGTTTTTGACAACCCTTTTCCATGTCATTACTTCAAACAAAATGTTGAGTTAGTTTAATTTACAAAATCTTGTACCTCTAGGCTTACTTGACACTCTAATTAGCCCTCCAAATGCATAAAGCTCCAAGGTTTGAACATTATAGAGACATTTTGATTAAAAAAAAACTATATTTGACCACCATTTTGTCCAATACTATGTTTCAATCAATTTTAGACCTCAACTCTTCACCTATGTCTAACTTATTTCTTTAGCCTCTACTCCACTATGTCTTTTAGGCTAGTTGACTACCTATAGGGTAGTATAGTATGGAATAAATATGCTATAAGTGTAAAATCACTTTATTAACTTAATATATCCTACAACACATTATATTATAATTTTTCTAGGAATTATAAAGGGTTGAATATTTCCCAATAGTTTAAACCCTAAAATTCAGGGTTTGAAGCCACTATATAGGCTGAGACTAAAAATAATTGCATATAATGAACATCTAGTGGTTTAAAGGAAATATAATTATTTTAATACGTCTATATAATTATTTTAAAACTTTTTAATTCAATAATAAATTTATTATAACTCCTAGATCATTCATAAATAATAAAATGCAGTATTGTCTTATTGTATTTTATTTATTGGGAACATGGGTAAGCATGGATTTCTATGTTTTTCCACATAAAAATATTGCATAACCTAAAATAGGGTTATAAAAACCTTATATGACCATTATAAACCTTTTTATATCACTTTTAATCAAAATCAAGACTTCTATGCAAAGATCATAGGGTACAAAATTAGATATCTAAGGACTGTGCTATCAGTGAGTAAGTGTTGGGGCCAGGTTAAAACCTAACAAACTATTGACCAAAAAAATACTTTATCAAGAATAAATATGAATAATCATGATTTTTTTCATTCCTAAATCCTCTAAATAAATCAAAAGAGAAAATATTTGAATACTTAGTCTATTATTTTAATCAAAGTTTGTGTGAATGAATTTCATGTTTTGTATCCTTGACTATCACATTTATAACAAATTGATTCCAAGTCAATTTGTATTTACTATATAAAATTAGAGAATATAATTTTATCATAAATAATATCAACAAATCTACTCACTACTCTAAATTGTCCAAACATAATTTATACTTTGTTCCATCATGAAAACTCATTAAACACAAAAATCTTACAACATAGACATTATTTTCTCAATAAGTTTTGTTTCAATCTCTATTCAACACTCTTCCTTGAATGTAATATGATTTTACAAAACTAAAACTAACTCTTCTATCTCCTAAAAATATGTATAACTACTTCTTGGTTCCTGTACTTTGGTTACATTGCATCATTCTTGATTTTACACAACATGAACTACATAAAATCATGACCTTAGACTCATGAACATTTTATGAACTTTATAAAGTGTTAAAACCCATTATAGATATGTTGTAACATCTTTCCACCTTCAAAAATATATAAAATTCCTCAAAAATTCCTAACAAGATTCAAACTCTTCAAAAGGAGTTTTTGGTGGGAAAATCCAAAAGTCAAATTTTATGCACCTTTGGACTATATAGACTCCACATTAGGACTACTCAGGACATCTAGAGCCTATTAGACACTTAATTGAATACCTCAAGACAAAAATTAATCAAATTTTGGGTCTTTATAGGATTCTCCTACATCAATGTTGTAGAAGGAAAACTTGGAGAAAAGGAGTTAGAACCTTTAAGGAACATATCTAAACCTTTAAGTAAGTTAATGTGCATTCAAAACCTTGTGTTTTCTTATTACAGGCTGATTATGCTAATAAGAAGTCTATAGAACCATATATTAACGTGTTTAGAAGTGATTCAAAGTGTTTTAGATATTTTGGAAGTTGTAACTAAGTTATGTATACCTTATTATGGTATTTTGAAAGTTTGAAAGCCAGAAATAATCATTTAAACAATTTTTGAAGCCTCTGAGGCCATTATAGAATATGAGAACCCTGGGTTAAGGGATTTTGAGGAAATTGTGTATAAATAAAAACTCTACCATCAAAAACTAACAAAACTTTGTGATTCATTATTTTTCCATGTGTATTAAATTAATATGATGGTTTCAAACCTGTATGGACTTTGTATGTAGGAATATGAGTGGATGTGTTGTAGATAGGGGTAATTAGGCTTATCAAAGGCTAATTGAAGAGAGGAAGAGGATATAAAATGATTAATGAAAGTGATTTATACAAAAAAGATTATGGAAAGGATATTTAGGATAGAGGGGACTCATAAAGTACACTAGAGTTACAAGACAAGGTTATACTTGTCTGTATAATGCAAAATTATCAATAAAAAGGCTATTAGGTGATAAGATTGATTAAGGGTTTGAGGAGTATATAAGACACTTAATATTTTAATAAAGTTTGAATTAAATTAAATAAATATGTTAATCCTTAGATAGGTATGTCATGTCAAAATATTGTATACATGAGACCCTATTAAAGAATTGAGGTGATTTGGCCTAGAGAAGATTGAAGCCTAGTGAAGCTAGTGAGGAATTGCATGAAAGGGAGATAAAGAATGAATGGGATGAGATGTATGAATGAATTAATATGTGTATGGTAGGTGTAGAGTAATTTTTACTCTACATCATATTTTATTTTTTGACTCAAGCTACAATTTTGGTTCTTGCGTATCCTAGATGTCGCGGTAGAATTTTGAAGCAGAGGGCCATTTCATTTTGCCTAAGTGTCAAAGGGTAGTGGCAGCTACCAAGTGTCACCCTCTGATAGTGGATCCCTTTTCCCTTTTTTGTTTCCTTCATCTCATTTTTTCGCAAGTATCAAATTCAAGCAGAAGTCACCAAGTGTCGATTTCTGGGAGATGAAGCTGGATAGCTAGCATCCTCTGAACCCCTTTTTGTAACTTTTGGGAAGGTCACAGAATGTGCCACATACCTAATAATGGCTAAATAGAATGCACCACATGTCAGCATCTGAGTCTCATAGAGGCACTCCAGTTTCATTTGGCAAAGACTTTCAATGGACCAAGTAGCATAGAGAGCAAAAAGTGCCAGGTGGCAGTTGCAAAGACCCTAAACTACCTTTTTGAAGAAGCAACAGAAGGCACCACATACCCCTAGATGAAGAAGTGGAAGATGCCACGTATCTTCCCAAGATCAATAGAAGTTGCCATGTGTCAACTTTTGAGAAACCATCTTCGAGCCTAATTAACAAGTAAAGATTGTAGTGGGTCCCAAATGTTATTTCAAAGGACTAAAGAAGCACCGAGTGTCAACAAACAAAGACTGCTAGGTGCATCCATCCCTTCATAAAAGTTGCTAAGACAAGGAACACAGTGAGTTTTATTTTAATAAAGCTGCAAAGTATCGAGGAAGCAGGCTATGATAGGTGTTGAAGGCAGAGCATTCCTCAAAGAAATATAAAGAAAGTGGAAGAGGCTAAGTGTCATCCTCCGGTGCCTTCTAGATCAAAAGGTAGAATTTTCATGAATTGACCAAGTGCCCTCTTTCATTTCAATAGAATAGAGTGCCCATCTACCTATTACGGCAAAGATGGAATGAAACTCATCGTGAGTTATTCTTAGTAGATTGAACAATGCATTAGGTAGACTTTTGAGGCCTTGCAAGCATTGAAGACGCCGTCTATTTGTCCCCTATAAGCAGAGGTAGAGGAGATAGTTGAGCAGCCAAATAGGTGATGAAATGAATAATTTTAGGCATGAAGAGAGGTACTGGACATGGATTGCCATGCCACAGTTAGGGCAATTCTTGATAAGACCAGGATACATCCAAGTCATTGAATGTGCCGTCTATTTTGTCCCATGCAAGTGAAGGATTGAGTAGAATTGTGTGGGAAAGAAAGCAATGCAAGGAGACATCTGAGGCTATATAAGAAGAATTGTAAACGAAGTAAAGGGAGAGGGTGATTTTTGTAGTTTTAGACTTTCTATAATTTTGACCAGTAACATCATTTGCTCTTGTCTCAATTTTCTTGAGTTGTAAAGCTTATATAACTGTGCATGTTTCGGTGCCCTTTATGTGGCTGAATGAATTAAGGAAATTTGAGCTCCATGCCTTGGTTGGTGTTGTCTGGGTCATTTGAAAAGTAGTCTATACTATAGATTTTTCTGTAGTTATGATTAAGAATGTCATTTGTTATTGTCTCATTTTCTTGAATTGGAAGGTTTACATAACTATACGTGACTTTTGCACCTCTTATGTGATTGGAAAATTCTATTAAGAAGATTGAACACTATGCCTTTGTTGACATTCTCTGTGTCTCAGTGAAATAACTCCCTATTGTGAGCCCTTGTTTCTGTTATTTCATTCTCTTACATTGATCATGCACTTGTCTTCTCTTAAATGTAATTGAATCCTATAATGGTCTCATTGTGCTCAGGTTAGGATTAGGATTACACTTAGGCACATCACCATAGTTAGGTTTTAATTCCTACATTTTGAGTTTCTATTTATTCTCCTATCCCTTTTCCCCAACAACCATATAAAAGAAGAGACCAACTTTTCTAAAATCTGGAGGTTGTTTCAAGCCACATTGTCCCACAGCTTGAAACTTCCCATTGTTGACCGATTAAGATCTAGCACAATTTTATGACATCAACAATTTCTATCATGCCTGATGGGACCAATATTTCAAGGAGCTAAAGAAATTTGGTGTGTTCTTCAGCCAATTAGCCTTTAGAGGTTTTTCAAAAACACCAACAATGAGTCTGAGTCAAATTGACAGATCAAGTAATCTTGGTATCATCAAGAAATCCCTTTTGGTATGTATAACTCTGTTACTCATAGCTATGAGTCTTATTCTCCTTATATATTTAATCAAGAACAAGCTTCTCTTGGAATCATGTCAAGTGACAAGGATGTAGATGATTATGAGCTATACCAATCTTATGCCCAGTCTCCCCAATATGTCACATCCCATGTTCAACCTGACCTTATTTTCACCTTCAAGAAAGCATTGCTGGGATTTACAAATTATGTGTTAGAGCTTGACAACAAAAGGGGATATGGACAAGAGATTCCTTGTCATGTCATCCATCAAGTCAGGGATGCAATAGACCTGATTAAAAGTGAGTGGGATCCCATTAAAAGGGCAAATTGGGTAAGAGCTTACATATGAGATGCTGGATGTGTGTGGATTGATTGCATTTATAGAAGAGAGGCTAAGAGTTCATGAGAATCAGCCTTACCAAGTCTACCAAACTCCATATTCACCACCACAAATTCCATATCAGATGTATGTCACCCCTGTTCATGAGCAAGGCCAAACCTATTAGGGTCACTTCCCCAATAATGAAGAATTTATGATAGCAGCAAGGGAAGAGGACCCTGAACTCTCACTTTCCCCTCAAGTCCCTTCCACCATTACTCAAAAGGCTTCTTGTTTTTCATCACAGCCTTCTTCTTTATCCCTTTAAAAAAAAGAATATATTTTGAAGGAAGCAAACGAGTATGCAGAGTAATATGCTCAATTCATGTCTAGTGAAGAGGATTCCATAAGTACAAATGAGGAGGAAATCCTCATAGATCCCCCCTCTGATGAACAAGAAGGCAAGTCACAAGCTTTTGTCTTAACCTCTGATGAGGAGGAGATCATTGCTAACTTTTTCCTCACTTTGCAAAAAGATATGGAGGAACATGGACAATCCCTTGATCAAGCCATTGAGGTAGGTGACACTATCCCTCAAGAAGGTTATGAATTGGCTGAATATGGAGAAGATAGCTTTGAGACTCAATTGAGTATGCAAAAGGAATGCTAGCTTTCAGATTTATCCTTTCAAGAGGATAAGGTCATCAAGGAACTTGATGATGCAATAGAGCTAGAATCTGAAGGAGATAAGCCGAAAGAGAATGGTTATCAAAAGGCATAGAGTGAAGAACAATAGCCAATTATTTCTTGATGACACACGACAATATGAAGAACCAGTATTTGATGGGCATTCAAGGACAAGAAGAATTTGTGGGTGTCGAACACATGTTTTACTCAGACTCATCTGAGTGTAGGAAAACTCATGTGGTCAGTGCAGAGGACATTCCATCAAAGATATACCCATTGCAATCACTGGTATCACAACATAAGTTGGCTTGTCATAAAGAAGATGTTGGAAAGTTCATTTTTGATCCTAGAGGGAAATAAGGATTCGTAATTAATGTAGTTAGGTAGTTTCCCATTCCCACATTGCTTTGTTTTATTTTTTTTTTGATTTCTTGCTTTTCTTTTAAAAATAAGCATTTTAAACACAGAGTTAACATCTTAAAAGCTTTAATTCTTTAAATTTTGCTGCAATAAATGCTTCCCAAAATCTTTCAAGATCTCCAAGGTACCTTGCACTGCATAATGTGTCTGCTTCACTATTTCCTGAAGATTGAGTAGGATTTCCTAATGGTCACCCAAAGTTAATGCTATTTGGGACTTGATAGGCCCATAAATATCCCGTAGTAAATTTTAAAGTTCACAACTCTCAAGCATTCCTATGAAAATATCCTGCTCATTGCGATTGATAGCACCTAGTGAAGTTTTTTTTAGCAAGTGTATATTTTATCTTGCACAAGGATCATACCAAGTTATTATACAAGAAATACAGAGATGGCAGGAACATCAACTTCACAACAAGGAATAGGGACACCTGAATACCTCGATTGGTTGTTGGCTAGAAAATCATACACTACAGCTCTTGGGCAACTGCCAAAGAGCTACTTGAGAACAAAAGCCTAGGGAGTCAATCAGACCAGTGACCCATCAAGGGTAAAAGACTATGCAGATGGAATTGTGGACCCAATTCTACAAAGAGCTAGCAGTAACAGCCTCAGAGAATGGGCATACCAAAGGTGTCTGTAAAGATCTAGGGCAAGGAAATATGAAACATTAAAAATTAGGATATGGACCTCACAACTGGCTCAGTTCATCATCCCAATTCTATACCCATGCCTGAATATAATTAAACTATGCACAGACTTGCTTCATCCACAATATTACACCATTTAGCAAGGCCCATTCATGCTACAGATCACCTCACTAGTTATCATGGACATGCTTACCCTACAATATGATGGTACCGCCACCTTCCCCACCATTGATAGGATGCAAAGGACGTGGGTGAACATTAACACTCAGACTAGGTTTTTGAGGTCTGAGTTATAAATGGCTGATGGGGATACCAAAGTATCCGTGCTGCCCACTTCCAGAACTCAGTTCACACCTACCAGCCAAGATGCACTATCGATGATGGCTCTCATTTTTGGCATGAAGGATGACGTGGATGTATATGCTGAGCAAATGGCCATCCTCTTTAGGTTAAAAATAGTTGACAAGACGTAAAAGTACCATCTTTACTTCTCTGAGCACATCACCTTCTCAATGGTGGAGTAGCTAACCCAATTCAGGTTAAAAGGGGTATTTAGGTATTCCTCCTTGTTTCATCTAATCTTGCATCAAAATCCTAACCTTTTCACCTAATTCATGAGTTTCAACCTATACGACCCAGCTTTTGACCCCCAAAGGACCATCCCTATGTCCACATGGACACATATTTTATCAAAGACCAGTGACCCTTATGATTTTTGGGAACTTTTTGTTACCCCTATTCTTCATTGCCTCAGTCTTGAGCTTATCATAAATAGGTTATTCCCTAGTGTTACAAACCTCCTGGTCAGCTACCCAATTCCAAGTGATTTCTATTTTGGGGCCCACCACATGATCATAAGGGTTCATGGATTCTGTGGGGAACCAGTGTTGCTACTAAAGGTTTTAACTCTTTGGTTAGCATTCTTGGAAATCACTAGGTAGGTGTCGGTGGTTGATAATGAATATGGCTCTGAGAAGAAGAAAAGGAAAATGTACAATCTCCTATGGATGGTAGGCAATGTAAGCCTAAAAGCCTGGGAAGCTGAAACTATGTTGTTGAGGAAGCTAGCCTTCCTGGGGTTCCTATTGGTCAAGGACAAGTGGGTTTATGACCCAATAGAATACATAGCCTCTGTAGTGAGGACAAATAGAGTTGGAGCCAAAATTGTGCATGAAATTTGCCCCTTTTGGGAAACTAGGAAGAACCCTGCTAAAGACGCTCCTGGTCTCTAAGTTGAGCTAACAGATTTGCCCATGCTATAGAATAGGCCATGGGAGACCTTCTATGATAAATAGAGGGAGTATGATCCCAAAGCCAAGATGACATCTAGTTTGAGAAGGACGCTGAGGAACAAAGGATGGGATGCAGAGAAAATTGAAGCCTATTGGAAATATAGGTAGGAGATTTCCCAAACCACCCATGCTTTTAGAGGCATAGACTCAAATGAAAGATGGGAAGAACTCTAGGATGAGTGGCATCCATCCCTTGCATCTAGCCTAGAAACAAGCCAAGTGCCAACAATCAAGGCAGAGTAAGCAGCTGGAGTGGGACCAAGCCAACAGCCGTAAACTTCAGAGTAAGCTACAGCTACTGTAGAATAATAAAGAAGTGTGGTGTCATCACTACCAAGGGTCACCCCATCATCAGGGGTAATTGAAGTCCCTGATTCTCCACATGTGCCACTAGTAACAGCAGAGGCAGAAGGGAGACAAACATAGCCAGAGGTAGAGACACCCAAAAAAAGGAGGGTGCAGTTCTAATTGGATCGAGAGGAAGAAGAAGAGCCTTCATAGCACCCAGCACAAAGCACTGCTACTTCTCCTTAGGTAAGTATTCCTCCCCCTCTTCCCTCTCAACCTATTCCTCACCCTACCAGCATGATGCCTCCATCTAGTTAGATGACACCTCTTGCCACTGCTGCCATTCCCATCTCGCAAGCCACCCCATCATCAACACCTCAGGCCCTAACATTACCCCATTTTTCCTCCTCTATTCCTAGAAAGATACCCTTACAACTCACCCCTAGCCAACTAATGGCTCTCCAATATGGCTTGCCACAAGGGTTTCCCTTCGCAGGGGGACATATTGCATCCCCTTCCACCTTTTAGATGCAGTCCGATGTTGCTAAGAGGGAAAGAGAAGCCTAGCTAGAGAAGAAGAGGATTAAAGATAACAAAGCACTGGCAGTCCCACATTTGAGGTCACAATTTGACCCTATCCAATAGCAGCTGATGGTGACCCATTTGTCACCCAATGTTGCTAAGCTGAGTGAGCAAATGCAGCTAGAAGACTACACGATGAATGCAGTGGCCATTGACATGTCCCTATTTAGGCCCCAAGATAGAGTCGAGCTACTGACTGAATCCACTTCTACAGTCATAGAAGATTATTTGAAGAAATCAAGAATAATGTAGAAGATGGAGGTCAATTTGGCCCAAGAAAATGTAAACTATAATAGTTTGGCCAAAGAAATAAATAGGAGAGATAATAAAATAGCTAGTCTACAGAAATAGTTGCAAGATATTGTTTCCCTCCAGACTCAATAGGTAATTTAGGCCCAAAATGATTCATTGAAGATGGATCTTGCACTTGTGAAAGATGTAGCAACAGCTCTCAGGTGGGAGAATGTAACATTACAGGGACAAGTCAAAGGACTTCAACTACAAGTCACCTAATCACAACAAAGGTTGCTGGAGGAACAAGAAAAGGTTATGGATTTTCAAGCCTAGTTCCAAGTAGAGCAATAGAGGATGACATAACTAGAAATTAAGCTAACCAATAGGCCAAGAGGTGTCAAAGTAGTGTAGCTGGTGAAGGATCTCTATGAGTCAGCATGGGAGAGAGTCTCTTCAGAGATTGTCTAGCTCAGACCATTTTTCACCTTCCTGCTCAATGCATAGCAATTGTGCGAAAGGGTAGAGAATCCAATATAGAAAACTCTAGCCATGATCTCCAGGAGAGTCATGGACTGCCATTCATTACTAGAAAATCTCTATATTATGATGGATGCAACATTAGCAGCTACAGGAATCTCGAATAGAATGGTTGCCATGAAATGGGTCAACAAGGAGCTCAAATGCAATGTTGTGACCAACAGTTTCAAGAACTATCTCGATGTTGTGAAAGAAGGCATCATCGAGATGAGGTGCCACACTAATGATCTGGTGCAACTAGGCCTCCCTTCCCCATTCTCAGATGTAAAGATGGTCCTGATGGCTAATCAACTTGAACCATTTCTACTCACCAAACAAAGGGATCAAATAGTTTTCCAAAGCTTGCGGGATGATTCCTTAGCCCCAGAGGTCAAAACTATTTTGGTTCCTATTTTTTGGCTAGAGTTTAGACTGAAAGCCACTTTCCAGGTCCTACAAACCTTTTCGCACAAGGATCTCATTAACCTAGATCTAGCTTTTGTCAAGTTGCAGAGCTAGCAAGGATTATTTGACCATGAGTGGTCTATCTACCAGACAGCTCTTTTGAAGCTGTAAATTTTGAAATTTTGATCAAGCAAGAGTCGGGTTGTTTTTTAGCAGGCTCAAAAGTCTTGGGGGTTACCAGTAATTGTAGAGTAATTTTTACTCTACGTCATATTTTATTTTTTGACTCAAGCTATAATTTTGGTTCTTACGTATCCTAGACATCACGATAGAATTTTGAAGTAGAGGGCCAGTTCATTTTGCCTAAGTGTCGAAGTGCAGTGGAAGCTACCAAGTGTCACCCTCCAATAGCAGATCCCTTATCCCTTTTTTGTTTCTTTTGTCTCATTTTTTCCCAAGTATCAAATTCAAGCAAAAGTCACCAAGTGTTGATTTCTGGGAGATGAAGCTAGATAGCTGGCGTCCTCTGAACCCCTTTTTGTAACTTTTGGGAAGGTCATAGAATGTGCCATGTACCTAATAACAACTAAGCAAAATGCACCACATGTCAGTGTCTAAGTCTCATAGAGGCACCCATGTTTCATTTGGCAAAGACTTTCAAAAGACCAAGCAGAATAGAGAGCAAAAAGTGCCAGGTGGCAATTGTGAAGACCCTGAACTACCTTTTTGAAGAAGCAGTGGAAGGTGCCATGTACCCCTAGACAAACAAGTGGAAGATGCCACGTATCTTCCCAGGAGTAGTGGAAGTCACCACGTGTCAACTTCTAAGAAACCATCTTCGAGCCTAATTGATGAATAAAGATTGTAGTGGGTCTCAGATGTTATTTCAAAGGACTAAAGAAGCACCAAGTGTCAACAAACAAAGACTGCCACGTGCTTCCATCCCTTCATAAAAGTTGCTAAGGTAAGGAATGCAATGAGTTTTGTTTTAATAAAGCTATAAAGTATCAAGGAAGCGGGCTGTGATAGGTGTCGAAGGTAGAGCATTCCTCAATGAAATATAAAGAAAGTGGAAGTGGCCAAGTGTCATCCTCCAGTGCCTTCTAGATCAAAAGGGAGAATTTTCATGAATTGACCAAGTGTCCTCTTTTGTTTCAACAAAATAGAGTGCCCGTCTACCTGTTATGGCAAAGATGGAAAGAAACTCGGCATGAGTTATTCTTGGTAGATAGAACAGTGCACTGGGTAGACTTTTATGGGCTTGCAAGCATTGAAGATGCCATCTATTTGTACCCTATAAGTAGAGGTAGAGGAGACAGTTGAGTGGCCAAACATGTGATGGAAAAAATAATTTTAGGTGTGAAGAGAGGTACTGGACATGGATTTCCATGCCGCAGTCAAGGCAATTCTTGATAAGACCAGGATACATCCAAGGCATTAGATGCACCATCTATTTTGTCCCCATGTGAGTGAAGGATGGAGTAGAATTGTGTGGGAAATAAATCAATGCAAGGATACATCCAAGGCTATATAAGTAGAATTGTAACTGAAGTAAAGGGAGAGGGTGATTTTTGTAGTTTTAGACTTTCTAGAATTTTGACCAGTAACATCATTTGCTCTTGTCTCAATTTTCTTGAGTTATAAAGCTGATATAATCGTGCATGTTTCTGTGCCCTTTATGTGGCTGAATGAATTAAGGAAATTTGAGCTCCATGCCTTGGTTGGTGTTTTTTGGGTCATTTTCAAAGTAGTCTATATTGTATATTTTTTTATAGTTGTGATTAATAATGTCATTTGCTTTTGTCTCATTTTCTTGAATTGGAAGGTTTACATAACTATATGTGACTTCTACGCCTCTTATGTGATTGGAATATTCTATTAAGAAGATTGAACACTATGACTTTGTTGACATTCTTTGTGTCTAAGTGAAAGAACTCCCTGTTATGAGCCCCTATTTCTATTATTTTAATCTCTTACATTGATCATACACTTGTCTACTCTTAAATGTAATTGCATCCTATAATGGTCTCACTGTGCTCAGGTTACGATTAGGATTACACTCAGGCGCATCGCCATAGTTAGGTTTTAATTCCTGCATTTTGTGTTTCTATTTAGTCTCCTATCCCTTTTCCCCAACAACCATACAAAAGAAGAGACCAGCTTATCTAAAATCTAGAAGTTGTTTCAAGCTACATTGTCCCACAGCTTGAAACTTCCCATTATTGATTGGTTAAGATCTATAAAAATTTTACACCATCAACAGTAGGTGTATACACACACACACACACACATATATATATATATATATATATATATATGTATATGTATGTATATATATGTATGTGTGTGTGTGTATATATATATATATACACACACACACATATACATATAAATATATATATATATATATATATATATATATATGTATATATATATATATACACACATATATATCTATATATATATGTAATTATATATATATATGTGTATATATATATATATGTATATATATGTGTGTATGTATATATATATATACATATATACATATGTGTATATATATATATTTGTATGTATGTATGTATGTATGTATATATATATATATATAACTCCAATAATCCTTGTAAATTGATCATATAAGAGAATGATGTCAAAGCCAATGAGTATTTGATAAACAAGAGAGATTGAGGAGTTTAGTTGCAATAGTTAATGTTTTTAGGTATCAAATTAGGGTTAGATTAGATAATGAAATAGGTCTCTACATCATTTGGTATTAGAGAAAAAATTTATATGGGAATAAGAGCAAGAAGGTCATCAAGCAAAAATGTACATGTTTGTTTCAATTTTCATTTTATGTTTTTAGTTGTTCATGAGATAGTGTTGAGATGTGAGTGAAAGATGAGATTCTGGTAAGCATCCTTGAAGCCAATGAGGCTTGATAAGAGAGAGATAGAGATTGGAAATCTCAAGAGTGATATCAATAATATATGTAAAAGCAATAAAGGAGTCATAGGAAAAGGAAGAGAGAGAGAGAGAGAGAGAGAGAGAGAGAGAGAGAGAGAGAGAGAGAGAGGTGAGCTCATAGAGAATGAGATAGACCCAAGTGAGGTCATGATAAGGTAAGTGGATGAGGATTGTCAATAGGAATATGTCCAAATGAGACCAAGAGATTTAGAGAATAATAAGATGAAGTTAGAGAGAGAAAATATAATATTTGGAAAGGATGAGATAAGATACCAAAAAGTGAGTAAGTTTTAATAAAACACAAAGATAAGAGAGATGGAGAAAGAGATAATAGAAGTAAGGAAATAATTGGATGAGTTGTTGGTCATGATGAAAAAAATGAAGGAAAGTGAGAACCCATCTTATGGATGGGTCATGATAAAGAAGACATTCAATTGAACAATAAGGATATTGATTAAGAGGAAAAAGAGGGAAGTTGTGAGAGAGGAAAGAGAGCAAGATAAGTTACTTTGAAAACAACTAACGAGTGAAATGATGAAGTATAGGATGAGGATGCAATAAGGTGAAGGGGATTAGAACCTTTAGATGCATGAGGTAAGTTTGAATTATAAGTAAGAAATTAGCTTCATCCATATAGGTGATGATAAGGACAAAGAAGAAGATCAGTTTGAATGCCTCATTGAGGGCTTGGAAAATGAAGTGCAATTGATTGGCCAAGGTAAAAAATCTGATTACACATTTGTTTATGAGAGTGGTAAAAAATTAGAGATAGAAATGGAATTATTATAGAGAGCCTTACATGGTGAAAATATGGATAATTAGGAGAAGGTATAGGTTGTATTAGTTGAATTCCAAAAGGAGGACAAATATCATGAAGAGAAAGTATTGGAGGAAGCAATGAAGTAGGATGAAGCAAGTAAGTAAGAAATTATATTTGTCTATGATGCAAGCATATAATTGATAACAAGGTAAAGTTAAAATTAAGGAGTATAAGTAGTATTTTGGGGCATATAAAACCCATATGATAGGGTTAAAGAGTAAGGTATGAGTGCACATCAAGTTCTAGTATTTTCAATCAAGCATTGGAAGCAAGGAAGTAGGATTGTCTATGATAGAGGCAATCATGAGATAAAATAAGAAGATAATTTGAATTATGGAGGGAAAATAAAAAATTATTACTATCCAAGAGGAATGAAATGGAAGACAAGGAATAAGAACATGACATTTCATTTAAGTTGAAATTCTTTCTTGCTTAGGAGTATGATGTAGGAGTATCGGCCGACACATTGTTCATTCAGTCATGAGTAAAGCATTTAGGTGGTGTGTAAGTGTCTTTGGTATTATATAATTTATGAGAAGTAATTTGAGTCTTTATAAGATTATTTTAGTGTGTTTTGATATGCCTTTAGCATTTTCCCACCAAAATGGGCATTTGGATATTTGAAATTGTAATAAGAGTCTTTAGAGAAATTGTCAAGAGTGTCATGTTATCAAATGTTAGTATAAGGTTATGTATGGGTATATTTTAGTACATAAAGGTGTTCCATGTAATTTTAATAAGTAAAATTACATATAATAATAATTTTTAATGTACCTATTATATGCACTAAAACATGTTTGCCCTATTAACTATACCAATTCTCACTAATATTAGCATAACTATCATATTTTCTAGTTATACCAACCCTTGGCTTAATTAATATACCCATTATTATATCCCATATAACCTTTATCTTATCCTAATATAAATTAATCCCATCATTAAAACCCATAACAAGACCTATTCTCTATTAACCTACCCCGTAATCCCACTAGCCAATGTTAAATTCAATAAAATCCTAACTACCCACCCACCACCCTACACTAAACTTTCATAATACTCTAAAAATTATATGAAGATATTTATATAATTAGATAATTATATAAATCTCTCCATTTTATCCCTTTTCTTCTAGAATTTTCTATTCTAGAGGATTCTATGGAATTAAAAATTCCATGGAAAATCATCCACCCTAGATCTTGATGGCCCAAATTCAAATTTGGACCATAGATATTCCTCCATAGACCTATAAAAATACACCACCTCTCCTTGCTCAAGATAATGAAAAAATTCATGAATGAACTAATGCATAATTGAATCATAAGCAATCCATTAAGCATATTCATATTAGCATCCAAGCACTCAAGCCATTGACCAACATCCATAGTCTTCTTGGAAGCCATTGTCAAGCAACTACAAGCAATCCAAAAAATCAAGTCTAAAATATCAATCACACAAATTTAAAATCTTGGAATGGAGATATTATAAGGTAAAAGTGATCATAAGAATGCTCTAACTATTCTAATTTACTTTTTCTAACTATTCCTATTGGTGTCATTGATTTTGGGTTGGTATTGTCATTTTGATAATTATTGAAAGAATCTTAAAATTGGTGCACATTTTGGTGACCATGATGCGATAAACCTCCATTATTTAAGATAACATTCTTTCTAGAAGCATTTTAGGTGATTTTAAGAAACCCATATTTTATGTTTTTTATGTGTTTTAAGAAAGTCACGGCATTGCTCTTTAAGTTGCAAGATTGCAATAGTGGTATGTTAGCACTAATCATGGTATTATAGTTTAACTAATAGTGGTTATGGGTTTTATTAGGGTTTTAGGATTAAAAAATACCACAATTCTTATAGTCATGATATTGCTCTGCTAATAGTGGTATTGTTGATTTCAATAGAAAAATTGCAACTCCTATTAAGAATATTGAATTTTGACATCTATTAGGCTAATAGTGAACTACTCTATAGGTGTGTTATCTATTGTGTGAAAAGTAAATTATTATTCCTCTATGGAGTTAAGCTATTAAAATATATAAAACAATCCTATCACTTCACAAGTAGTGATATTGCCCTACCATTTATAGTAACATAGATTCTAGTAGAAGTATTGTAAGAACTAGTTGTTGGGTCCATATTATCTAATGATTTTGGCCAATTTGTGATTCTATTGATTATTTCCCCTATATTACTAGAACTATGTGCAATGAAGAAGTTGAGGAAATCATCTTGAAACAAAGGGGAAGTTTTAATTATATTCAACAAGCTGACAACTCTTAGAATAGCGATATTACCCTATAAGTAGCATTATTGTTATTTCCTGTAGCAGTATTGCTTAACTATATGGGATTTGTAAGATTATTCCCTTATCATCTTTGGTTCTTCATCAATATTGTACTTAGACTATATTTAACAAGTGGAAATGGATATAGGGATTTTAAGTTCCTAAAGAATCATCTTTTTTAATCAATAACCTACCTTGTAAACATTCCTCAATATAATAAATTTTATGGAATTTATGTTTCATAAAAAAATGAGTTTTAGAAGCATTTTTTTATGAAACACAGATTCCACAAAATTTACTATTATTATTTTTCATAGTTATTATGTTATTTAATTCCTCAATACAGTTGGCTTGCTATCATTTTTATACTTGAACATTTAGCTTATAAGAGACATTCTATTTTACAAGTTTTTTAACAGACGTAAGAGAAGCTATTGGCAACTCATCTTGTTGGTTTGACCAAATCCTGCAATACCACTACTTCTATAGTTGTGGGGTTGCCCTCTAACTAGCGGTATTGTTACTCAGAGTCATGATATTACAAAATAGTATATTTAGGATCACTTTAGGCTTTTGCAATCCTATGATAATTATTAATTATATTAAAAACAAGCCCCTATAATTATTTTGTAGTCCTATAAACTTTTTTTTTTACTATTTAGGACAAAATTACATAGATAATTTAAATCCTACAATACCAATATTTGAATATGTTTCTTAGTAGTGGTTTTGTCTATTCTACTAGTGGTATTATCTGACCATATTAGTAACCATAATAGTTAGTAGACAATCCTACCATTATCTTCATGAGGTATTGTAAACTACTAGCGAGATTATCCATTTTGTTTATGGGATTTGCCTTTGTATTATTGGGATTTTAGATATGAGATAGATAATGTTTTATTTAGGATATTGAGGAATTTTGGGGTACCCCTATTAGATTTATAACCTTTTTGTTTTCAAGAAGGGGTACCATTTTGATTAGTTTGTTTAACAATTTATCATAGTTTTTGAATTATTGATCATTAGATCAATCATTGTCTTCTTTGCTAATTACTTATAAATATATGATTTTGTGTGTGTGTGTGTGTGTGTGTGTGTGTGTGTGTGTGTGTGTGTGTGTGTGTGTGTGTGTGTCTTTTTCTTATACATAATTTATCATATCATGTGAACCTCACATAGGTAATTATAATGGTTAATTAGTTGTATCATGCACTTGCTTGTTTGTTTAAGCCCTCCCTTAGTATAACACATGACAAGGATTTCATCACCACACATGCAGTTTAGTCTTCAAAGGTTAGTGTCATGGATTTTAACACCACATGATAGCCACACTCCTTGTTCTGATAGAATATAACAATTAACAGAGCTTGTCATTATGGCCTAATTATAATTCTCCATAAAGGGTTTTTTGGAGTGAGGGAGGATCAAGTCCATATACACAAGGTAATCAAATAGCCCTATATCCTTGTGTAAATAGGGGATTCCCCTATATTCTAGTGTAAACCTTAGAGTAAGAGAATATAACCATAGCAAGTGCTTCATTACTGATGATAATATCAGTACCCAAGTGACCATTAGGATAAATTAAGGTCAAGAGGGTTTAGTCAATTCCATAATGGGTCACCATCCTATAGCCTCACTTGTGTAGCTATTAGATGGTGTGTAAATCATGTTACACTCCCATATAGTTTACTAATTAGGGTTGTACTTTATCATGATTATTTATGTGTTGTGACAAGACTTATTTTAGTTGATATCCAAGTCAACTACACCCATAATTTTTGTGTGCATACCTTAGAAAACCTATAGGATCACTTCCATTATCCCATAATTATTTTTTCATCTCATTCTTTCATCTCATCATCATCTCATCTTATCCATATCGCATCATCTCTCTTTTCCACTCCATAATGTTTACCTTAGTCTGTATTATTTTCATTTGATATCACTTTCCACACTTATCCTAATATCATCCTTCTTCCTTAATAATTTGTATATTTTGACCATCATATACCCCCCCATAATCACACTATATCATTCTATTATTCTACACTTAGTTAATAGTACCAGCTTTTGTCTACACCCATCCCATAACACTTACCATCCACTACCTTTTGTCATATCCCTTTTGACCATCACACTTCCCAATATCCTTCTATCCATATCATTTTCAATTCCTTATCCTACCCACACCTCATAGGATCCATCTCACTTATCACCATCATCTTCTCACATCCTTCCTTATGAATTTTAATTAAATCCTTATCATACTTCCATCCATCCTACAAGTTTTCTCCCATTTATATCCATTCCATAGTATTTAATATTCACTTCTATTTCATATCCTTATATATTTGACCACACCTTATTCACTTCATAACACATTTCTTCCCCATTTTCCTTATATTGACCATCCTATTTATATCTCATATCATCCTACACATAGCGATTATCCACTTTATATCCATTCTCTTCACCCTCTATTCCCTTTAAATTTTCATCTCATACCTATATCCCCCTAGTATTTTCCTCCATCCATAGCCTCATATAATTATCATCTTTCTTATTTTTGTAGAATAGTTTAGAACATCCCCCTTTACATCATATTCTCATTCCATCACATCTTATTAAATTATTTTATTCCCATAATCTATCTTGTACACCAATCATCCACTTATCCACCCATCTTGTACTTATATCATTCCATAACCTCACTTGTCTTATCCTCATACTCCATTTTTCATCTATTAATCTACCCATTCTATCCTTAAGTCATCATATTTCATTCTAATTCCTTTATCCATATAGTCCATTTTTCACATTTATTATTCATCCCTCCATCCATATTACCCTTATATCATCCTGTCACCACACAATCCATTACATCCATATAGCCCACCCTTCACATCTATCATTCAATATTTATTCTAACTTCTTGTAATTATTTTAACTTGCCTTTCATATCAATCATCCATTCATCCAACCATCTTGTCCTTACCTTATCCTATCTTCTTTAATTATCTTAATCTCCATAATCCATCTTTCACATCAATTATCCATTTAACCCACCTATTTTTAAATATCATCCATTAATCCATATAGGATCATTCCTATTCATCCATCATTATCATCGTCTCATACCACTTTCTCTACCATACTTAGAGACATTCATCATAGTCTCATTTTTTATATATTCATCCTTAATCACCTTCTAATTTTAACTTATTTAATCTTCCATCACCCCCTCTCTATCTCATTATTTCCTTCTATTCACCCCTATAGGCCCCATTTCCTATAGGTCCCCCATTCATCCATATTTTATTTTAGCATCATAACACACTTTACCATGTGCCTCCATAATATACATTATCTTCCCATTGATTATTCTTACACATTATTCATCTTATTTATAGGATTAGTCATATATAACTATCCATACATCATTCATTCCATAGTCATGATATTCACATAAGTCATCTCCTCTTATCCCCATTCTATATCCCCCCCATTTGTTCATTACATATTTTTGCATATCCTAATTTTAACTTATCTACCCCATATTCTTGTATATTCAATCATAATTATATCAACCCACCTATCCTTTGTATCCACTAATTTATACATATCATATTTACCCCACATCATAATCTTATCTTTAATATATTTACCTTCCATTTTGAGACCCATATTTTGAATCCTAACCATCCATTTCATGCATCTATAACTATTCTTTCACCTTCATAATCTATATTTTTCCATCATAATATTGCATTTTTTCCTAGGCTACTCATCATTTTTATTATTAGTCATTTATAATTTCAACCACATATCCATTTCACCTATATAAGTCTCCTTTTTATAACTTAGTGCCCACCCTATCCATATCATTCTCACCATATTTTGTCATATTGTAGAACCTAGCTTCATTTGCATCATCTTCATACCACCTAAAAAATCTTGTCTTCTCTAATCATCAACCCATAACCTCCTTTTTTCAATATTTCCCTTCTTCCATAATTCATCTCCTATTACCCATGCCTTCAATCCTTACATCCTTCCATTTCTATAAGCTCATCCATATATAGACCTTTTCTCATTTCATCCTTGTATCATTAATCCATAGTCCATACATCACAATCACATCCCTTCATTTTTTATCTACGTAGTATCACCCTTTCACCATTATCCATCCCTTCCATTCTTGTCCTCCTTACCATATCTATTTTATTGACTTCACCCACATAATCCAATTTTTTTCAATAATTTAATTCACCCCCAATTTTCCATCCCATCCTCATTAGATTATCTATTCAAAATGTCCATCCATATCCACATACCATTTATTACAATCCCTTTTGTGAATAACCATCATCCTACCAAACCCCCCATTCCTCTATCTTGAGTACTAACTCTTATCCAAACATTTTTATATCATGTCTCATACATCACCATCTGCTTCTCCCTATCACCCTTTTAAATATTAGTTGAGGGCAAAAGATTAAAATATTGGTGGTCACTCATTTCCCACACATCCTTAATCATCCTATCATAACTTAAAATTATTATTTAACATAGACTTATAAGATATCAACATATAACCCATCTCTATCCTTTATCCCTATCAAGGGTCTTTGTCTCCTAGCACCCATCAACTTGTCCACTTCCTAGTTGACTAAGTTATTTAATCCCATCATTCTCTATTGACTTTTCTAGATTTATCTCTTAAAAGACTTTTGTTTCTTGAAAATTTCTAGTTACCTCATTCATCAATATTCTCCTTGTCCACTAGTAGTCTCACCTTTTACCCAGGGCTTATATTTAAAATCTCCTCAACCACACATCCTCACATTTCATCCTCTTAACCAAAATACTAGGGGAAAATCATGGACTCAAATATGAAATATAGGGATTTTAATAATGACATCCCTACACCTTACACATAAAATGAGAGAAATGACCTCTTCAATAATGATGGTGTTCATCATCTCATTGGCCAATACTTATATGAAAAATGTGATGAAGTGCTATCTTGAACTATAGAAATTAGGGGTACCTTACTACCAAATTATGATAGTACCCTTTTAAACAATATCATTCCCCATCTGAATCCCCACAACCAAATACTCATAAATAAATGGACCATAGATTTTTAGAAGAAAGAGACCAACAACTACCTCTTTCCAACCACCATGTTGAGGCTAATAAGAGATAGGTTACCATTTATGACTACCTAGATCATCTTACACAACAAATAAATCTCCTATTTCACAATCAACACCCACCATAACATAATAACATAGACACCTCCAATAATTCCCAAAACCCCAATAATGATAACAAAAATACCAATAACCTTAGTTATACCAATCATACCACCAATGATAACCATCATACCCATATTCCATAAGCAAGCCATAATAAAACCATCAATCCTCTTTGGGATCCTACCTTCTCCTAACAATGGAAGATGATGAAAGAAACCCTCCAACAGGTGGATCCTAGATCCCAAACCCTCAAGTACAAGTATGAGGATTTTTATTCAACACCCTTGGATAAAAACATTCTATAGACCCCTTTCCCTTCACATTTTTAGGTACTAAATTTTTAGAAATATCAAGGAAAGGGGGATCTAAGGGACCATGTACAGGAATTCTATGTCACTTTCCATGAAGTAACATATGATGTTGATTACTTATTAAGGTTCTTCACCAAAAGTTTAATAGGTATAGCATTAGAATGGTTCATGCATCTTCCTAAGGGGTCAAATTCAAGTTTTAGAGAATTAAAAACGCAATTTGTTAGGTATTTCTCTTTCAATATAGAACAATGCATATCCATTATTAACCTCTATAACATGAAGCAAATAAATAGGGAAAGCATTGTCTATTTCCTACAATGATGGAGAGTATTGGCAATCTGATTGAGGTGTATTGTACCTAAAAATGAGTTAGCCAAAATATTTGTGGACAACCTCAATTTAGAATTGAAATATCAACTAAAATTATAGTGTGTAAAAACTTTTGATGAGATTATAAAAAATGGCATGTAAATTATAAAGGCCCTCATAGAGAAAGGAATAATCAAGATATTTTTGCATAATGAACACACTCCAAATATAGAGAAATCCTTTTCAAACAACTGAAGGTCTTCAATAAGAACAAGAATGTTGTAGGCAATGGGGTGATAGACTCTAAACAACAAGCATAACACGTTAAAAACATCCAATGAAAAGGACCAACACTACAATCTCATGTTTCTTCGATCTAAGGTCCCTCAAGACAAGCCAAGACCTCATATAGGTAAAAGGCCTCTTATAAGTTTGGGGATCCCATTTGAAACTATCTTATAATAGTTGGTTATTGCCAATATGATTACTTTCCTAAAAATTTGGCCCATGGATAACCACCAACCCAAACCAAAGTGGTATCATGAGGATGAATATTGTAAATTCCATAGGGTGAAAGGACATGATACTAAGAATTGTATGTAGTTAAAGCCCTATGTACAAGATTTTATTGAAAAGGGAGATATATAGTTGGAAGGAGATCCCACCCCTAGTTAATTAGGAAATGGATAGATGGGTATCTATAAAGATCCTCTACTAAAACATGAACAAAGAAATTAAAGACCGCAATGAGACCAGGGTTAGGCATCCTCATCCAATTACACTAAATACCATAAAGTCCCCTACCACTATATTAATACCATATAAATATAAAAAATAATCACATCTATTGAAACCTCATATCCATTTTTGAAAATTAACCTGGCCATAGCTGATTATACCATCACCACCCAACATAAAAAAAATAGTCATCCTAGAAACACCATCCCAACAATCATCTACTTCCTCTATTGTACTAAGGGGTAATACTTATAATAAAACTACAAATGGGTTTGATAAATCTTATGATATTATTCAATAATTATAAAAGACACCTTCTCAAATTTCCTTTGTAGATCTCCTCAAAACATTAAATTTACATAGGGAAATATTGAACCAAGTACTCAATGATCTCAAGGTTCCTAGTAACCTAGATATAAACTATTTTTAGGCACTATTAGCTCATCTATCCCCCTCCCAAAAACTCACCTTCAACACTCAAGATTTAACACCAGCCAACCCTCACCATAATTATCTACTATACATTGAAGTTTCCATTTCTCATCACCATGTATCTTTCATCCTTATAGATGGAGGATCAACACTCAACTTATGTAATGTGTACTTCTTGAAGAAGTTGGTATACTCTTAATCATCACTTGGACCCACTCTTATAATGATAAAATCATATGATGAAAATGAATGACCATTAGTAGGGTTTATTTACCTTCTTATCTCTATGGGACCCATGGTTCATCAAACTTTGGTACACGTGGTTAATGTGTACCTACCATAAAATATGCTTCTTGGGAGACCCTAGATCCATGAAATGCTAATTATCCCATCTACTCTTCATTAGTGTTTAAATTTCCCCCATTTAGGCATGGAAGTCACCATTCATGGAGTTATGAATCATCATTTTTTCCAAATCAATCAATCTATTCCCCCATCATTACCTCAAGACACTGATAATTTTATCCTTAGTCCTACAACTAAAAATTACATTTCTCCTGATAAATTGATGTCCACATCTATCTCGACACCCAAATTTGGAAAGTTAAAAATAAAATCCATAAGCTATGGTAAATATGAATATAAGACCCTTTACATTGGCCATCTTCTGCTATCTCCCCAAAGTTATAGGTCCCCTGATATGAAGGAAAACAAACCCATAAAGTATTAATTTGGGCCAATAGATTTTGAAAGTGTAGGGTTTTTAGCTAATGAAAATGAATATATTTAATATGGGGATTTTTCTTGGCTTTTACCTAATGATTAATTTTTCATCTCACCTGAACAAATTTATCCCAAGGTCCACCAAATGATATAAAATATGAATTACAAAGGAAAAAGACTAGGAAAGCAAAAACAGGGTCAACTAGAACCCAATAGTGTCCAAGAAAATTCATCCAACTTTGGCCTAGGGTATAAACCATATGATGATGACCCCATCAATATCATTATGGATTCTATCCTGACTAATGAGTGAACTCTTCTCGGTGAAGATATTGAGATAGGTTTTATTTGTGGTTAATTCAAAGATCTAGTTACCACTAACCTTTTCCTCAACACCTCTATATCCACTATCAATATCTTCCTCTGCTATCCCTCCCTCATATCTTAATATTCCAAACAAGAACCTAATTTTGACATTTTTTAGAATGAAGAGGCCATTCTTGAATAAATGGGGGAAAGAATGTTTATGCCATCTGGAGATCATGAGAAAGGATTTTCTATCAATTTGTGTAAATCAACATGCTTTGGGTAAAAAGAATAATTAGGTTCTCAAGATGATGATGAAAGGTCAGAAGAAGAAGAAGAGTGATCTATAGATCCGTATCAAATCTCATTCAACCCCACTCAATCAGAAGATTATTTGGACATTGATATCGAGTTACTAGGAATTATCACCTTTGACTTGCTAAAGATCAAATTCCCCCTTATCTACAAGAATAATCTCCCTCACTCATTAAGGATGTAATAGAAATAAACATTAGAATTGAAGAAAAACCAAAGATCATGAAATTGGGGGGCATCTCTTACTCACTTAGAGCATGAAATCATTATCACATTGCTCAAAGAATTTATTAATGTCTTTGCATGAATCTATGAAGATATGATAGTTTTATATCCTTCATTAGTATTGCACTATCTTGATTTCCATCCCAATGCCAAACCCATCAAACAAAAATTGTGTAAGATGCATCCAAAAGTAAGATCGTTAGTCAAGGAATAATTATAAAACTTCCTAGATGCAAGATTAATATTCCCCATTGACTATTCTAATTGGATATCCAACATTATCCCTATCTCAAAATCTCAAGGCAAAATTTGAATATGTAATAACGTTAGAGACATCAATAAGGCATGCCCTAAAGATGATTTCCCACTTCTAAATATTGATATAATTATAGATTCCATAGCCAAATATGAGATGTTGCCCCTCATGGATGGTTTCTTAGGATACAATCAAATTAAGATTGCCTTTAAGGACCAACACAAAGCAACATTCATCACCTCATGGGGCACATTCTACTATCAAGTCATGCCTTTTGGCCTCAAAAATATAGCGGAAACATACTAAAGAGTAATGACTATCATCTTCCATGGCATGATGCATGATATAATGGAAGATTATGTTGATGATATCCTAGAGAAGTCTCACCTACAATCTAAGCATCTTGTATTCCTCCACATAATTGTTGAAAGATTATGAGAATACAAAGTATGATTGAACCCTAAAAACTATCTTTGGCATAACATCAATAAATTTACTAGGGTTCATTATATCATGAAGAGGTATTAATATAGATCCAGTAAAAGTCTGAGCCATTACTAAAATGCCACCTCCAAGAACACTTAAGCATCTTCATAGCCTTTAAGGTAAGATTCAGGCTATTAAGAGATTCATTTCATATCTTGTCAATAAATATCATCCCTTCACTCACTTGCTCAAGAAAGGGGTGATTTTCCATTAGAACAAAGAATGTTAAAAGGATTTTGAAAATATTAAATAGTATCTAGAAAATCAACCTATTTTGTCTCCACCAATTCCAAGAAATCCTTTTCTCCTATATATATCAACTACACCATATGTTATCGGTGCCTTGTTAGCACAACATAATGATCAAGGAAAGGAGTAGGCCATTTATTATCTCAGTCGTACACTAATATCATATGAGATAAATTATACACTAGTTGAAAATGCATGTTTAGATGTGGTATTTACATCACAAAAACTTTAGCATTATATTCTCAATAATTGAGTATAACTAATTTCCAAGATAGATCCCTTAAAATATCTCTTGTCCAAGTCAGCATTAATAGGTCAAATAGCAAAATGGATTATTTTACTTAGTGAGTTTAACATTGAATATATCCATCAAAATTATATCAAAGGATAGATCATCATAGATCAACTGGCAAAAGCTCCAATGGAGTCAACTGAGATAATTTTCACTCCTTTCTTTAATGATTCCATCATGAAGACTTCATAGGTAGAATGTTGGAAGTTATATTTTGATGGCTCATTTACTACTCACAGGTCAAGGGTAGGAATTCTTTTGGTTACCCCTCAAGGTGATCTTATTCCTAAGGCACTTCATCTTGCCTTCCCCTATATAAATAATATTTCAAAACATGAATCCCTCATAGTAAGACTCCATCTTGTTAACTAGTGGAACATCCAATATTTAAAAGTATTTGAGGACTCAACTAATTATTAAACAGGTGAATGAAGAGTTTTATACAAAATATGAAAACTTACTCCCATATAAATAATTGGTGGATTAGTTAAAAAAATCAATCCATCACATTTGATCAAGTACCATGAGAATAAAATAAGGTAGTTGACTCTAGGGCCA
>JARHVA010003895.1:100000-180000 GCA_037957365.1 Torreya grandis
TAGATTCAACATGAACTGAGTGCATGCCTCATCCCCCCATCTAAAGGCTATCCCCATGTATGACATTCATATAATATGGTCTAGGCACAACGTGTTGAAGGCCTCTCTATAATAAATCATATATTTTATGTGGCCAAGAGATACTCCCACTACCACATGCCATCTAAAAACCATGGGCCACCCTAGATCCAAACCTACTAATGTCCCTAATGGTTTCTAGATAACAATATGCTCCCAGTTCTATATCTACAACAACAAATATTGTCCAAAACTCCATTATCCCATGTATGCACCCAGATATAGAAATATATACAAGTGTACCAACTCAATGGACCCCATGAAAATACCTTGTGGTCATGTACCATGTCAACCACAGCATCACACAACCCTAGGTGAAACCATCTCCTACTCTTTTCTAGCAATAGAATGCCATACATAAGAGACATCACCACCAAATTTAGTCTATCTAAAGTACCCTCCCACAAACACCAATCTAGATCAATAGATCCATCATGAACACCAAGTTTTAAGCTACCATCCAATTATTAGAATGTCTACATCAGTGTATGGGATCTCCAATAGATCCTCATGCTTGTCATAGGTAAATTAAAAATCTTGTATACATCCTTAAGGGTGACTATCACCTCACCTATCACAAAATGAAAGGAGCTATTATTGGAATGCCATTTCTTTACCATCACTATTATTAGGGCCTAATATATCCTAATTGGTGGCATCATCAACACACCATGCAATCCTACCAACTCTAGGACATAATACTCCTTTGGTGTCACTCAACCCATCTCATGAAAAATATCCAGATGATAAGACTGTGATGCTAGGATCCCTAAATGCTCCTAAACCATACCAAAAATACACTATCATCATCACTCTCACCTACATCATTTATCTACCCCAATTCTTACCCATACCCTATCAAGTGATCTCATCTATCCTACCATCTAACCTCTCCACACTAACTACCCTAAAACTTATGACCTCATCTCACATCTTGGGACCTAAGTTCTTTTGAATCCTAATTTATAACTAACTCCCCTAGCCCTCCCTTAGCCTATCCCATATCTAATTTTACACTTCCCAACCCTGGCCTTAGCCATCTAAATCCCTCTCACAATTTTGCTATAGTTTTCACAATCTCACTACTTTCTTAGTAGTGGTATTGTAATACTACTACTCCCTATTAGTGGGATTGTAATCCTACCACTACTAGTCGTAAGATTGTAATTTCATCATTCCCTACCCATAATATTTCAATACTATGATTCATTATTAATGAGATTACAATCCCATGATTCCCTATTATCAGGTTTACAACCCCATGATTACCTACTAACAGGATTGCAATCCCATTATTCCTTACTAGTGGGATTGTAATCCTACTATTCCCCACTAGTGGGATTGCAATCCTGCCCTTTATCCCAATTATCCCATCATTATTCTATAAATATCACCATTCACATTAATAACCCCATGATTGATGGAAAAATCCATAGTCACAAGAGTACAAACCCATGGTGACCCATGAGTTTTTCTTCTTAAATCTAGCCAAAAAATTCATATAAAAATCTAAAAAAATCCATAAAATACAAAGAAGGGGATTACTACTTACAGGTGGTCCTACCTCTAGATCCCTCTAGTACACATGAACTTGTTCTTCATGTTGTGAATCTTGAGGGATTCTATCCATTATTCTCACTCAACCTCTAGATCTATAAATAACAAGGTGTGAAAATGAGCTTTCTAATAGCCCCCTAGCCTATATCAATCCCCCCTCATACCCCCTCTCGGTTTTCTCCCCAACACTAATTCCATCCCTTCCACCATCTACCACCATCCCAACTAACACCCCAATTGCATGGGATACCCATCCCTATTATAAATTTTCATTTTCCCACCATATCAAGGCATACTAGCCTGGGTCCCTTTTCAAAACCTGACCACATCACTATTAGCATCCCAAACATCATTTTATCCCTATCCTAAAAGTGGATTTCCATTTTAAAAAATATTAAATTTTATAATAAGTGGCTCATTATTATCCCTTGCCACCTACATCCCCTATCCTCTCTTTTGGATCCTTTTAGATCACGTGTCCTTGCTTTTAGACCCATCATTAACTTGAATTTTAATCAAATCACCTATTTTATCACCAAATCATTTTCTAGACACATTGTCTACTATCTAGAGCCATCACTCAATCCACTTGCTTATCCTAACTCTAGGCATCTCTGTGATTCACTAAAGGGTATCTCGTACACCATCAAAATCATCATTTTCCCACTCTAGGATGTTTTAATTGAGTCACCATTTGGGTCAAATATCTCCCTACATACTCCCTCAAGGGCAAACCACATTACCATCCTTCTCACAATTAAAAATCATCTATGTTATGGTTTTTCTTTGAAATATTTTTACTTCAATTACTTTCAACATCATTTCAAAGAGGGGCAAAATGTATGCAATAAAATGTGCTCACCCTGGTAATTATACCAATTCCCACTAATATTAGCGTAATTATCCTATTTTATAGTTACACTAACCCTTGGCCTAATTTCCATATCCATTCCTATATCCCATTTAACCTTTATATTAGCCTAAGACTAATTGATCCCATCATTAAAACCCCTAAAAATACCTATTATCTACCAACCTACCCCTTAATCCCACTAGCCAATTTTAAATTCAATTAAATCCTAACTACCCACCCACCACCCTACACTAGCCTTTCCTAAAACCCTAAAAACCCTATGAAGAGATTTCTAAAATTGAATAATTCTATAAATCTCTCCATTTTATCCCTTTCCATCTAGAATGTTCTATTATAGAAGATTCCATAGAATTAAAAATTCCATGGAAAATCTGTTAGGATTGTGGAGCTAAAAGCTTCACTGATGCACACAGGAGAGGAGGTTGCTGAAGGTTGCTGAGTTGCAGAGAAGTTGGGGTCGGTCTGATCAGCCGACATCGGCAGTATAGCAAAGGGAAGCAACCGACGTCGGTCATATATCGGCCGATGTCGGTCACCTCCAGGCAGACAGGGACCGACGTCGGTTGCCTGTGTGGTTCGACTGCGAGCTATTTACGGACAGTTAGCTAACGAACCAAGTGTTTGCATGAAGAGATCTATTTTTAGACTGAGAGCTGCAGATCTAATTATTGTAATTAGATGTCTAATTATTGTTTGGATGAGATCTATATAATAGACTCATGGTTGTATTGGAAAAGTGTGCTAGGGAGTAAGAGAGCATAATTATAAGCACCTTCTGTGTGTGAGGTAGAGCAATGGTGCGTTCCTCCTAGTGCCTCAGTACCAGCTGTGTTGGTGCTGGATTGGAGAGCCAGCTGGGTTCTTTAGGAGTGCAGGATCTTGGTCACAGTTACATGGCCTATATAGGAGATCTACATGGTAAGTAAGATCATTGATCTGCAGGTGTATGTGTGTGCAAGGTCGAGGTTCACAGGTGAGCAGAACTGTTGTTTGATTTGCAGGTGTGCAAGGTCATATAGACAGCAACACAATAGGGAGCAGTATCAGGCAGGATTTACTTGGAGTACAGGTGTGTACTCGGATAGAGCAAGAGGAAGGCAAGGGAGTTCCTTCCATAAGTATGGTCTGTTGAATTGTAGGTTGTTGCAGATTCATGGGAGATCTACTTGAAGTACTTTGAGTACTTGTGGAGTGCGTGGAGCACTTGTGTTGTGCGTGGAGCACGGGAGGTGAACACCAACTCTGTATTTGAGTTGGGTGTTGGGACCTATGAGAGGGAGAGCTTTGGGGAGAAGAAGTACTATTCACTTGAGGTGTGGGAAACCTCTGTAAGGTGGTGGAGAAGAAGTGGCATCTTCTTTATTGTATTCTTTTCTGTATAAAGTGTTAATACAAGTTGTGTATTGTCTCTCATATACTGTGTTATTCTAAATTCTAGTTACTTGTTGATTCTGGTTATTTCCACATATTTAAGTTGCTTGAAGTTTGGTAATCAATTGTATGCTTCCGGTTTCACATCCTGACAAGTGGGATCGGAGCATGTTGTTCTAGATTCCTGACAAGTGGTATCAGAGCTAAGGTTGCAGGAAGCAGGTTGTGTTTTGGTTATAGGGCACTCTCAGGGGTTTCTGATCGAGTGGGAGTAGAGCAACGGTAGATCAAAGTAAGCTAAGAATGGAGGAGTTGAAAAGCACAGACGGTTACTCACGGTCTAATGGAAAGAAAGAGCAGGTAAAAGAACATTGCTGGTTGGTAACAGATCAGAATGAAGAAACTGAAGATACAGATGTAGCAAGTGTTGTTGCATAGGATGTGTTTGCAGGTTTCTTGGATAAAGTTGAATCTTGGATAAAAGATTCGGTTGCCTCTTTCCATGCAGCCCCAGGTAGAGGAGCTGGTAAGCCTTGCCAAAGAATTGGCAAAGGGGAAGTGAAGCTGAAATTGCAGGTGGCCAACACACAGGGGTTGATGAAGGTCATGCAGGTCCCAGGTTTGGAGATATGGCTAATTTCTTCAGAAAGATTGGGTGATGAGAGATGCACAAGAACTCTCACAGCGGTAGCACTTGAATTAGCTGGTGGTAAGAAAATAGGTATACTTTATCTACTTGTTTATATTACTGATTCTTCTTCTATTGCAGAGACGTGGCTTCGTAGGCTTGGTCACATGAGCAGGAAGGAGATGCATGTTCTTAAGCGGAAGACAGATATATTTGACAGGCTTAAGAACTAGAAAGCCTTGGTGTTCTTGGAGGAGATGGCAGATAGAGTTCAGTGGATGAGGCTGGATACATCTGAGCAGGGCAGTTTGGACATGGAGATTGATCCAAAGGAGCTCGCGGGTAAAAAGTCATCACTCACAGGCGAACACAGATACTGGCATCGGTCAAGAGGAACCGGCGTCTGCCGATGTCGGTCAAGTGCAGACCGAAGCCGGCAGTGTCAGGCAGAGTAAGACTGACGTCGGTCAAGGGGACCGACGTCGGCAGTATTTAAGACCGATGTCAGTCAGGAGGACTGACGTCGGTAGCAGGGACACCAGCGCTGGCAGGTTGGTAGTCAGGTACAGACGCATGGAACCGACGTCGGTCGGATGCAGACTGTGGAGTGACCGAGGTCGGTCACTGTAATGAATTTTGGGTGGACAGCACGCTGTCAAGGAGTCTCAAACACCCATATGGAGGACTGAAGGTGTAAGTAGGCCCTCAAATTCGTGTTCCTCTTCTTCATACTTGTTGCTGATTGTATATCAGGAAGGATCCAGGAAACAGGTGTGAGCTTGGCATGGATGAGGATGTGATCCCTTGGAGCAGAACCAGATAGGTGTTTTGGTAGGTTTGCCAGCTAGATGAAAGCACAGAGATGAATGGATGCCTTAGTAGAAGAATAGAGAGAACGGATACGTGAGACGGAAGACCAGGCATATGGTCTTGAGGTAGCTGCAGGACAGTGGTACAGGTTTTGACAGGTGGAAGACAAAGCATGGCTTCAGTCAGTGTCAGGTAACTACTGTGGTTTGACTTACCAGGGGGATGATGATTGCAACATCATTCTATTGCTGTATGTGGATAGTATGCTAGCTAGCAGGGGTGTACATACAGGGTTTTGCTGAGCTAAGGGTAAGATTAGTTCAGTGGCATGTCATGAGGAGTTTGGAGCAACGGAATTCTTTGACATGGGAGGCATGGAGATCACTGGTTGATTTTGTCTCGAGTGGGAGCTGATGTGAATCAGGTGTTGATGAGGTTCGGGATGTAGAACTGGAGCACACTAAGGGTTGGACAGGTATAGTGTCTGAAATCACATGAGGTATGGTATAGACCTGAGTATTCCCATGCAGTGGGAGCTGTCAGAGTTAGGAGCCAATTCGGGGAAGTGGGTTCTCAGGTTTCTGAGAGGGACCGGCAGCAGGTGTTGCTATGTAGGGTCAGGACTTCACTATAGGTGTTGTAGGTTCGGATGTGGCAGGGTACTCGGATGACAGGAGGTACACCACGAGATGTGTGGTGGGTTATCTTCAGGTGGGAGCTTGAAGAAGGATACAAACCAGGAAATAGATTAGACAGAGTATAGGTACAGGTACAGTGCAGCTGTTTATCTCCAAGTGGGAGATTGTTAGGATTGTGGAGCTAAAAGCTTCACTGATGCACACAGGAGAGGAGGTTGCTGAAGGTTGCTGAGTTGCAGAGAAGTTGGGGTCGGTCTGATCAGCTGACGTCGGTAGTATAGCAAAGGGAAGCAACCGACGTCGGTCATATATCGGCCGATGTCGGTCACCTCCAGGCAGATAGGGACCGACGTCGGTCGCCTGTGTGGTTTGACTGCGAGCTATTTACAGACAGTTAGCTAACGAACCAAGTGTTTGCATGAAGAGATCTATTTTTAGACTGAGAGCTGCGGATCTAATTATTGTAATTAGATGTCTAATTATTGTTTGGATGAGATCTATATAATAGACTCATGGTTGTATTGGAAAAGTGTGCTAGGGAGTAAGAGAGCATAATTATAAGCTCCTTTTGTGTGTGAGGTAGAGCAATGGTGCGTTCTTCCTAGTGCCTCAGTACTAGGTGTTTTGGTGTTGGATTGGAGAGCCAGCTGGGTTCTTCAGGAGTGCAGGATCTTGGTCACAGTTGCATGGCCTATATAGGAGATCTACATGGTAAGTAAGATCATTGATCTGCAGGTATATGTGTGTGCAAGGTCAAGGTTCATAGGTGAGCAGAACCGTTGTTTGATTTGCAGGTGTGCAAGGTCATATAGACAGCAACACAATAGGGAGCAGTATCAGGCAGGATCTACTTGGAGTACAGGTGTGTACTCGGATAGAGCAAGAGGAAGGCAAGGGAGTTCCTTCCATAAGTATGGTCTGTTGAATTGCAGGTTGTTGCAGATTCATGGGAGATCTACTTGAAGTACTTTGAGTACTTGTGGAGTGCGTGGAGCACTTGTGTTGTGCGTGGAGCATGGGAGGTGAACACCAACTCTGTATTTGAGTTGGGTGTTGGGACCTATGAGAGGGAGAGCTTTGGGGAGAAGAAGTACTGTTCACTTGAGGTGTGGGAAACCTCTATAAGGTGGTGGAGAAGAAGTGGCATCTTCTTTATTGTATTCTTTTCTGTATAAAGTGTTAATACAAGTTGTGTATTGTCTCTCATATACTGTGTTATTCTGAATTCTATTTACTTGTTGATTCTGGTTATTTCCGCATATTTAAGTTGCTTGAAGTTTGGTAATCAATTGTATGCTTCCGGTTTCGCATCCTGACAAGTGGGATCAGAGCATGTTTGTTGTTCTAGATTCCTGACAAAATCTTCCACCCTAGATCTTGATGTCCCAAATTCAAATTTGGACCATAGATCTTTCTCCATAGACCTATAAGATTACAACACCTCTCCTTGATCAAGCTAATGAACTAATTCATGAAAGAAATAATGCACAAGTGAATCACAAGAAAACCATTAAGCACATCCATACTAGCATCGAAGAACTCAATCCATTGATCAACTTCCATAGTCTTCTTGGAAGCCATTGTCAAGCAACTACAAACAATCCAATAAATCAAGTCTACAAGCTCAATCACACAAGTTTCAAGTCTTAAAATGGAGCTATGCGAAGGAAAAAGTGATGGTAACAATGATATAAATATTATTATTTACCTTTTCTATATATTCCTATTGGTGTCATTGATTTTGGGTTTGTATTGCCATTTTGATAATATTGTAAGAATTCAAAAATTGGTGCACACCTATCATGTCAAGGTAGTTGTTATCTAAGTTAGTTTCCCAAAAAGTAGTTTATTTTGTGTGTAGGAATAAAGTAATGAGTTTTGATCAGGTATAAATGAAGTAGAATTTTATAATGGTATGTTTTAAGTTTTAAGAGGCATAGGTATGGAGGAGCATGATAATGGAGTAAAACAATGAATAATCCTATATTTTGTCCATGGTGACAACATATATAATGTAAAACAAAGAGTCAATGAAATTATCTTGTTTGGAACATATTTATACTTATTAATTTTATGTTTATCTCATTTTCTGAATTCATTAATATGTTGGAAATATAAAGGTAATTAGCTCAGTATTTAATGACTCAGAATGGTAAAGATTTGTGTTTGCATGACTATGTCTAAATTCTATACATATACATTAAATACTACAAGCCTAATAGAAAAGGATCTAGACTAATAAAAGTGTTGTGTGTGTCAACGATTTTTTTTGGATATAAACATGTTTTTTTATATTCTTATTTCCTATATGTCTATCTTTATGTAAACAAGAATAGGGGTAACAGTTGTGAGTACCCAATTTACAAAAGGCAGTCAAGAATAATGTTGGATATTAAACAATGGATCATGTATCATTTTTTTGGTATTAATATGTATTATATTTAAAACATTATGAAAAGGATTTATAACCTTGAAGGAGCATGTATAAACCTTCATGTAAGTTAATATACATTCAAAACCTTGTATTTTTTTGTTACAAGTAGACTTGGCTAAGAAGAAGTCTGTAAAACCAAAGATTACCATGTTTAGAAGTGATTCAAAATGATTTAGAGATTTTGGAAGTTTTAAATAAGTTATTAAGACCTTATTATAGTATTTTTTAAGTTTTAAAGCTATAAATAATCATTTAAATAAAGTTTAAAGCCTCTCAAGCCATTACAGACTATAAGAACCTTGGGTTAGGTCTTTTGAGGAAAATGTGTACAACTAGAAACCCCACGATAAAAAATAGACAAAACTTGGTTATTAATTATTTTTACATGTGTATTAAATTAATATGATGGTTTCAAACCTATACAACCTCTATATGTATGGATATGAGTGACTATATTATAGACAGGGGTAATTAGATCTATGAAGGGCTAATTAAAGAGAGGAAGAGGATATAAAATGATTAAGGAAAGTTATTTAGACCATAAAAGTTTATGGAGAGGATATTTAGGATAGATGATACTCATAAATTACAACAAAAGTTTCAAGACAAGGTTGTACTTATCCATACAATGTAGAATTGTCAACAAAAGGGTTACTAGGTGATAAGATTGATTAAGGGTTTGAGGAGTGTAGAAGGAAATTGAGATTGTAAGAAAGTAGCATTTGAATTGAAATAAATATCTTAATACTTAGATATTTATTTTGTGTCTAAATATTCTATACATGAGACCCTATTCAAGAATTGAGGTAATTTGACCTAGAGAAGCTTGAAGCCTAGTGAAGCTAGTGAGGAATTGCATGAAAGGGAGATAGAGAATGAATGGGATGAGATATATTATTGAAGTAAGAGGTGTATGTCAGGTATAAATATATATATAAACAACTCCAATAATCCTCATCAATGGATCATACAATAGAATGATGTCAAAGCTAGTGAGGAATTTATAAACAAGAGAGATTGAGGAGTTTAGTGGCTAGATTTAATGTTTGCAGGTATCAGAGTGGGGTTAGAGAAAAGAATGAAAGAGGTCTCTGCATCACTATCCAATTATCCATTAGTTATTTAATAAAAATTGACTACTCTTATATTCTTGCAAGTGTTAAAGCATGTAATATAAAAGCCTTAAATGGTGGTAGTTGTTATCCCTCTAGTCAAGTCCATGTTCCCACCACTTCAAGAGATGAATTCATCCATTTTAAGTAAGTTAAAAATACTTTATCCATATTTCCTATACTACCATTACATGACTTTGTCATTTGATACTTGGAAAAGTATGGATACCATGACCAAGGTTTAGGTAAAAATGAGAAAGGGATATCACAACCCATTTCTCCTATAAATAATACAAATAGGCATGGGTTTAGATATTCAAAATCATCCTTGAGTCACCAACCATTTAATCTAACTAAAAATCTATATTTTACCTTAAAAATGGCTCCATATGACCAAGAATTTCCTTCATTTGATCATCAAAATTTTTGACAACTACATAAAGACATTATGGCTGATTAAAAACAACTAATAAAGGGGACACATATTAAATAAAATTGATTACACCCCCAAACATTTATAAATTATCAAAAAATATACATCTATTCAAGGGTGATTCTTTTTTCCTACCTTCATTTATAGAAAATTGCATATCAAAAAAGTGTCTTTGTCAAAATTTTCCAAAGATAAAATTGTTATACCCTTACCAAAGAGAAGTGAAACAAATTATTAAAATGGTATTGGCTATTAAAATTTTATAAAAAATATACCAAAGTTTGAAGATCCATACCATTACCAAAATATCCAAAATTTAGTGATCATGAACTTAAACTTAATATACATAAGAATGATAATACACATATGACTAGTTTAAAAAGAGGTATTGGGTTGCAACCAATTATAATACTAATGACAAACACCTCCATCCCTATATAATATATAATTTCTATGTTGACCACTATTTGGGACCTTAAAAATTAATTTTATATACTCTAAATACAAATGGTTTTCTATAATTATAATACATATGTCACCTCATTCAAGAATCAACCTATTACATAATGTATACTTAAATATCCTTATGTTAAAGGTACAATCACTAATACTAGGGGTGAATCAGTGATGATAGATATTTCAATTTAAATTCTAATAATTTAAAACTATTATACAAATAAAAAACATGAAATTAATCAAGCAACATCAAAAAGAGAGCTCATTCAATTAATGTATACACAAGATCAAACACGCAACACATGGTTCCAGTGGGAGACCCTCATGGGGAATAAAACCCACTCTCAATCTTGAAACACATGCATGACTTGACTTATAATATATTAAAAATAATATATTTTTTAAGTCCTTTAGATCAAAAACCTTGATCAAGTCCTCTTGACCAAAGGCCTTCAGTGAAACACCTGATTCATAAGGAGCAACTACCCCTATGGAAGATCAAATTCTTTAGACCCTCCTTTGAATAGAATACATCCACCTTATAACTAATGTCTTAAAAACTTGATGATGGATATCTAATTATCTAACCCCTATAAAAAGTCTCTCTATCTCATATAGGCCTCTCACATAGGCATGCCACAATCTCTCTCCTTCTTCACTGAAACTACCTCATATGCACACTCAGACCTCTTCACATATCCTCAAACTAAAAACCTAAAAGATAACTTTTTGGTCATCATAAATATGACCTATAATTCATATAATTAGTTAGTAAAGTATTCTTCTTATCAACTCGTCAACAAGCACACAATTTATCTTCTCTTCTTCACTTCAACACATACTCTTCTCACAAGCCTTACACTAGTCTTCCACAAGTCTAGAAACCATCACATTTGGTTTCACTATTTATAGAGAATTCAAGAATTTTCAAGTCCAAAATATTTAATTATCATCAAAAACACATTCCTTCACCCTTAATTCATCTTACATGGGTCACACATAAGTACAACTCTCTTTCAAATAAGCCTAAGTCACCTTTTAGGTCTTATGATGACTCATTCACCTCTTTGACACTTATTCAATAATAATAGGAAAAAATTAACTCTTTAAAACATATGGAAACATTAAAAATTATCTATAGGTTCCCATTAAGTGTCCATATCCATCACAATACCCTTTTGCTTCAACATAATTTGCTCAAACAACATTCTGTGCACATAGTCACCATGAACGAATACACAATCACCTTATAAACCTTTGTTCATACTAGATATTATTGGTAAAACCTTCATAATTCTCACATAACATACTCATGGATTATAAAAAAAACCCTAATATCTAATTCATCAAGATATATCTAAACAATATGAAAACAATCTTGAAAAACCTTCTCAAGTCACTTGTAGAACATATAGGAAAATATAGTGAAATTTAAACCTTCATAACTTTGATTATACATACTTTCAAATATTTAAATTTATATTTCTATATGTGCCTTGGAGTCTAATTTTTTTTTTCACTTCATTATCAAATTTTTCTTGGATAGGAAGTTATGGCCCAAAACCCAGACTTTGGTCTTTCCTTTATTAAATTCATATATTTAAATTCAAATAATCACAATTAAACTTTGAACAATATGATCAGATATCATGTCCTTACATATTTAGATTAAATACACATAATAAATCTTTTTCAAACTTTAATTCATAGTGCATCAATTCATAAATGTTAAACTTTGAACAATTAACCCCATCTTCTGTAATCTAGCAATTTTGACTCAATGTACACCATCGATCTCTGTAGATTAGCCAAGTCTTTATCTTATAGCATGCACCATTTTATAAATATATATACACCAAATATCCATTAGATAATTATAATTTACTTTTTCTTAGTGTTAAATATTGAACACATGTCCTCATCTTGTTGTTTCTTGACATCTTGGAATGAACACGCTCTGTTGATCATTTTATAAAGAGATTGATCTTTAACTTTGTTAACCAATGAAAACTTTGACCCATCTAACTTAATGCACACCATAGATCTAGATTTTTGAACTCATATAAACTATTAGATCTCCTTCTGGTCTTGATCTTTAACTTCATGCAAAAATTATTATGGGGACCATTGCTTATCTACCTAGAATGCCAACTTTGGACCTCAATAACTTTTGTTGTGCTTAGATGCATGGTCTAAACATTAGACCATATGATATCCTCACATATGAGAATCCAAACATTTGAAATAATGATCCTAAAACATTCATGCATGTGATATATAATTCCATTAATCTCCTCACTTATATTTTTCTGCCATAGAGCCAAATATGTCAAAAACTTATTTGCAAGGCTAGCGTTGCACATCCATATATTTTGTCACACTTCATCGCATGACCTAAAATTTAGTGAATATCATCTAGGAACATAATTTAATAAACCCATATGATTAAATTATCCTGAAATGTCCACACATGTGAGATATTCCATCACCAAACTATTTACTTAGCTCTTTCTTACATCATGCAATTTTAGCAAATATGGGAAAACACTGTCAAACTACCTAGGAGCCCAAATTTGAACTTGCATATATTTTATTTCACTTAGTCACATGAAATGAAATTTTCAAAAATAATATCTAGGCACAAATTTTATCACAACCATATGACCAAATCCCCTTGACTCATCCACATGTGGCAATGGTGATGTCGGTAAATTACCTACTTAGATTTTCTACCACTAGACCGAAAATGTCTAGATGAAAATAATGATCAACTAAATGAAAACCAGTTATGTACACAATCAATTAAAGAAGATAAAACCTCTTATAGGACCCATTTCACATGATCAATTATCTATACTCATCCCTAAATATTTATAAATAGTCAAACTCTTAAGATTAACCAAGTCTACTTCAAACATACTAGGATAAACATATTGCACACTTTGTCATTGTCACTTAGGATATCAAGGAACTTCATCTACTCACTAGGACACCTCCATGACATCACCATGACATCATTAAAAACTTTCCAACAATCTCCCCCTTTTTCAATGATGTCAACACCCATCATAAAAATAATAAATATCTTACCGTCCTTCTCTCTCTTTAAGCATTCCCATAATATAAAATTTATCCTCCTTTGACATAATGATAAAGTGGGCACCAGCTAATCCTAAGGACCTAAAAAGGCCATAAAAATAAGAAGACAATTTTATAAATATTATATGAACTCCCCCTTACCTTGATCCTATCTTTTCTTTGCCTTGACAACTTCCTCTTGCTCTATGCCAACACTCTTCTTCAACCAAGCATTGTAAAACACAAAGAACACACAAAAATACTAAAATATAATGTAAATCACCAAGAATCATCTGATAGGGAATCTTCCCTAATTTTTTTGTGCCATTTCACTGTTTGATCATCTTTAACTCTCCACACACTATGAAGAACCATCACACATGCTTACTAGTTTTCTCTCTTAGGCTACCATAAGGACCACAAAAAAACTTCATACCACTCACCAAATAGGGAAAATGTTCTAAAAAAACCTAATAAATCTCCTTGAAACATACATACCTTTCTCTTTTGGATAAATAGAGCAAAAATCACTCTTCTTCACACTAGGCATGTCTAGTCTCCTTGTATCCCTACCTAGAACTTACAGGGCCTACAACTTTCAGTAGATGCACTTTCAAGACTTGAAAATTCATATATGGAGAAATATCATATGACCTATCAAATACAACAATTTTCATCACCTAGATCATCCACTACAACATACTTCACAAACCTTATAGCTAATTAGGCCCCTATCTTGACAAAAAAAAGAATAATTTGATAAACAAAAACCTTAAAATATATATGTAACATTATTTGATAACCCATTTGGCCCAATAAACCTATTAATAATCCTCAAACTTCAAATCATAAGGAAAACTACATTTTTACCAAAGCCAAAAACCTTAGAACCTCAAAACAAACAAAGTCAACAAACCTCTTTCTGGTAAACGTCCACCTCTAAGAATTCTTGTATGCATAGAGAAAACTATTACACACTTCTCAACCAAGTTTTGAGCTTCCAAATCAGTGGGAACCCATACATCCTATAACCCAGTTTAGGACCAACATACTCTTAAGCACAAACTGGGAAACTCAAGAGCAAAGAAAAATATTCAATTTGACTTCAACATACCTTTAGACCACAAAACCACCTATATCATGATAGAATAAGGTCAAAAAATATTTCTATACAAAAATTATAATATTGAAAATCACAAATCCTCTTATGCCACTTGAAGACCTTCAATTTCACCCAATAGACTGACCATAAGCAATTAGGCTATCACCACATCATCTCTTCAACTTGGACGTACCTATTCCAACTAAAAAAACTCATCTTTATCCTTCTAGAACCATATAAATAACACCACAAAAACACATTTTTCTCCATTGAAAGGAGTCTCTTAATAAGTATAGATAGAGACATTCTTTGCACCATAATGTTCTAAACTAAAGTGAAGCCAGGAGTGGCCCACATCTCCTTAGTAACTATTGGAATTTTATTTTATCTATAAGATTTATTTATTTATTTATTTATTTATTATTATTATTATTATTATTATTATTATTATTATTATTATTATTATTATTATTATTATTATTATTATTAGTCTAAACCATGAAAATTGGTTCATTTTCTAAATCACTCTTCTTCTATTATAATATTAGATTGATAATACATAGAGACAACATAGATTCATGATATACTTTTTCATCTAAAGAATCTTCCTTGAAGTTAGGAACCTCATCAATAAACACTAATAATTGATATTCTATATATGATACATGCTCAGGAATGGTAGGATGTTTATTTGGATCCATACACATCTCAAAACTAGCCTTAACTAGTACCTTGGTCTCTTCATTCTCAATATGAGTAAACAATGAGACCTCTTGGTACTCTTCAACTTTTGTATCTTTATCCACCATAGAAAAAATATTACTTAGACCTATAGACTCATCATGACTTACACTTACTACCTTTGGTTTCCATGAGCTAACTTACCTTCTTCCTTGCATTATATGAGACTAATTGAACCTATTCTAATTTTTAGACCTGTGCTTGTAGAATCTAGTAATATGACCAATCTTCTCATAGTCATAACAAACAATAATCCTTGATGAAAACTCAACTTGTCTTAAATTATTTGGATAAAAACTATCAATGTGTCTAATTTCATTAAAACTGAAACAAAATACTCTTTTTGAACAAGACTTACCTTACCTTTCCTTATTTAGACAATGTTTAACAAAGTGTCCCACATTATGATAGTTTAAACACTTAACCTTACTCACACTATTTGACTGATGATTCCATTCATAGTTCCATGCAAACACATTTCCAATAGGTCTTCTACACTCTCTAGCTCTATGCCAAAACTAATTATAAGTATAATAGTAATAATTAAAATTTGCATAACTCATGGCATTTGGTTGTTTGATCTATTATGTATTTATTTTACTAGTACCTTCATTATTATCTAATGATTTATCTTCAAAGTATGATTGTCCTTGTTCACATTAGTTTTCATTTTGTATTGAGTTGTATACTCTAGTTCTTCTTTGTATCCAAAACCAGTTCTATCACTTACATACTTTTGATCATCAGAATATTGTCTAGATCACTTGAACTCTTTTCAAATCTCACGATTGACTTCACCTTACTAGATGTCTTCTCTAACTTAGATTTTAAAGACTCATTTTTAGAAACATACCTTGAATATTCATCCTCTTTAGCTTTCAATATTATAGATAGGATTTCTAATTAAGAACTCAGATGTTTGACCATATTTTCATGCTCCTTGGCATATTCATGCATTATTACCTTAAATACATTGAATTGCTCCTCATAGTCTTTGAGTTGAGACTTCATCTTCTTATTGATGTTATTCTCAATCTTCAGTTCCTCAAGAGCATGTATCAATATAGTCTCATAGTCCACCTCATCTTCATCATTATGTGAATCACTCAAAGTAGATTCCTTTTGATGTGAGAAACTACCTTCCTCAGCCATGAAGAGTGCTTCATCTTCAACAGGACCATCATCTTCTTGATCATACTCTAAGTCACTAACTTCACTCTCATCTGATGAGCTACAATCTTGTTTGGTGTAGAGATTCTTATTTTCCTTGAAGTAATTCTTCTTGTTGTCAAACCTTATGAATCCCTTTTTGATTTTATCAGACCTAAATGATCTCTTTCCATCATCATGACCTTGATCATGTTCTTCATCATCATCCTTCTTATACTTATAAGGACACTTATTATAAAAATGTCCTACCTTTTCACAATTAAAGTATTTGAGGGGTAGTTTTCCCTTATACTTTCCTTAACCTATTTTAATTTCCTTGAAATCAAAGCAATTAGTTCATCCTCATCTATATTAAAAGTGTCCTCCTTGTGTTTAGTACCTTGGAACTTATTCTTTATCTTCATTTCAATCTTGAAATATGCTTACTTCTTTAGTGGTATATCATCATTTACTCTCATCTTAAAGGTAATAAAGGTGTCATGAAATTAGTCCATATTCAACTAAGTAATATCATGAATTTATTCTATATCAGATACTATTGGATCAAACTTGAGGGATAAAGACCTTAATACCTATTGAAAAATGGTATCCTCTTCAATATTCTCTCCAAGACCTCTAATGATGTTCAAAATCTCATCAAATCTCTATAGAAAGTGTTGTCCCCTAAAAATATCACTCATTTTTGGGACAAAATTTGAACTATTTTGGTCCTATAGACCAAAATAATCTCTTCCCTTATCTAAATTTGTTTTGAGCATTCAAATTCCTCATTTTTCAAGCTTCTCAAAAATCTACAGACTCTGTAGGCTTAAATCTAGGGACTCTATAGGCTTAAATCTATGGAGTCTGTAGGCTTGAATCTATGGACTCTGTAGGCTTGAATCTATGGACACTATAGGAATAAAATCTATGGACTCTATAGGAATAAAATCTATGAACTTTGTAGGCCAAGTTCAACAGACTTCACAGGTTGATTTCTATGGACTCTATAGGAAAGAAACAAGCTCTCAACACTTAGGTGATTTCAAAGTTGGTTCAATGACAAAGCTCAACCAAAAGAGTTCATCAGCAAGATTCTAATCAAGGATTGAACCACTGAACCATTGAACCTTGAACCATTTTGGTTCAATGGGTTCAAAGTTTCAACATTAGCAGTAAGAGTTAAGCGCATTTGTCAAAGTTCAAAGTTCAATAGGTTCAATAGACTAATGGTTCAACATGTTCAAAGGCTTCTACAGGAAGGTTCAATCAAAAGAACAAGTTTCTGAGGCTTGAACCATTGAACCGTTAAACCATTGAACCACTTTGGTTCAAAGGTTCAACAAGTTCAAGGTTCAATAGGTTCAACGACCACTTTGGTTCAAAGGTTCAACGTGTGTTTGGTTCAAAAAGATCAAAAGACTTAGCCAAACAAACAAAATGAACTGATTGAACCATTGAACTATTGAACCAAAGTTGGATCAATCGGTAGGTTTGAGGGGTTGCCCCAAAGCCAAAGGATCAAACAACCCTTGTGGAGGGTGGTGAACCAAGACCTAGAACCCTTGTGGAGGGCAGCAAGCAAAAACTTGATAGAACTCAATGGATGCTACCAAGTGTCATTTTTTGAGCCTCATTTAACTTTGTTTCTAAGAGAAATGGATGCTACCACATGTCACAATTTGAGATTCACATAAAATTGACTAAGGCAAATTTGCAAAGGACAAGCAGCCCTTGAAGAGGACACTCAGAAGCTAAAATGAACTATTGTCAAAACTCAAAAGGCTAATTTGGAGCTCAAATAGCCCTTGCAGAGGGTAGGAAGGAGGCAAATGGACCAAATCAAAGGCTAAAAGAGAAAAGGGATTTCCTTCAAAAAAGTTCCCCTAGCAAAAGTAACAAAGAGACAATTCCTTTAGAGAAATTGTTTGAAAGAATTCCTTCGGACTTTTTCCTCCAAAAGAAAGAAAAGATCTAAAAAAAAGCAAAGCTCAGCAGAAGGACTAAGGAAAGAAATGAATTATTTTGGACTTTTGTTTGAAGGAATTCCTTCAAATGAAATTTTTGAAGAAATGCAGGGAAGCTGTGGGAGAAAAGCCCAAAAGAATTTTTGAAGGCCAAAGACAAAGCAGTTGAAACAATTCTTGCAAACTTTTTGTCTACAGGAAAATATCCATGGATAAGTCCACAGGAAAGCTCCGAAGGACTCTGAAGAAAAAAGGCCACCAAAGGACCCTGAAGGGCAAGTGCCCTTGCAGGGGACTCTCAGCTACCAAATTAGAGGACACTTCCCTAAATCTAAAGGGTCACCTTCCCTTCAGGATGATGCAAAACAAGAAATCTGAAGGAGGCAAGTAGTAGAAAAGGCTGAATCAAGAGAAAGCCAAAGAAATTCTAAGGGGTGACGTGCCAAAAGATGTCAAAGTCAAGAACAATGAACTAGCTATTGGAAATTCAAATGTAGTGACGGGTGCATGAACGTCAATTTCAAGGTTCATAAAATAGCTATTGATTTTGACAAGCCTTAAAGAAGAGCCAAAGAACTTAGCAACCCGTTGAAAGAAAGAAGCCCGAAGGCCATTTGAAGACTACTCGAAGGGCAGATACCCTTGTGAGGGGCTCTTCTCAACCTGACTGACAAAACTGAAGGAATTTCTGAGGAAAGTGACGTGCCCATAGACATCAAAGTTGCAACAATGAAATAGCTGTTGATCCTTGCAAGTTTCAAGCATGGACCTAAATGCATTCAAAGGCTTTAAGGCCAAGGCCAAAAGGAAGAACTACTGAGAGGAGTGTAAAGAGAAGGAATGAGTAGAAACATTTGTGCATCAGATATGTTTTTAGAAGTAGACCACTAGGTGGATATTGAAAGATGCAAACTTTCAATATCGTGGCTCATTTCTATGCATTGAAAAAAGCAAATGGGTAAATGCCCCATAATTTTAGAATGTCTTCTTAACAAAGTTCAATGCAACATGATGTGTTACTATTCCCAAGTCCTTCTTGAAGAGGCTATATAAGGGACTCTCTTTTTATTGTGGGTATCTCTCTCTAATTATCATAAACAAAACCTACCCAAATTGGAAGGCATTACTGAAACTTTGAGCTCAGATTGTTGATCATATTTTATTATTGGAATAAGAAAATAAGTGAATTTTTAGACTTTGTGCTGTGATATATTTGTTGTTGAGGAAATTGTTCTTATGTCTTTTTCCTTAATATATTTTCTATTCCTTTAATTCAATAAGTAGAATTAGTGAAAATAGTCAGGAAGGTGTCTTGAAAACAACTGTGGAGAGACTTTGTGCCCCCACAATTGACTTTAGTGTGTTTTCTTTTTGTTTCTATGTAAAGGACCTTGGAATGACTTTGTGCCCTCATTGTCCTTCATATTTCACTCTTGGGCAATTCAGGTGGAGACTTTGTGCTACATCTCAACTTCCTGGTTACTATGACCTTGGTTACATTTTGCAATTACTACCAGGAAGATTCTTGTGGTTTGCTGAATAGTACTTCTGAAAGAAGAGGAGTGATTTCTGTCATTTCCCTTGAGTTTTTTCCATTGATTTGCATGGGCATCTATGAAAAAAGAGAGATGGATGGTTTATCCTACCCTTGAGTATTATATATATATATATATATATATATATATATATATATATATATCTATAAGGAACCTCCCCTTGATGAGAGGAGAGATTAGTCCCCTTTTGATGTGGTAAACCTACACATTTGGATGACCAATATTTCTACTTTGGCTGATTAGACCTATTTTGTTTATCAGTACACTGATCGACAAAATATTCAACCAACAATTTTTGGCGACTCCGTTGGGGATATAATTTTGTGCAATTTGGAACCTCAAGTTTTAGATTGAAACATCACCTATTTCTTACCCATTATCATTATAATTTTTATCCATTATAGACTCTAGTGACTCCATTTCATGTCTTACCCATTATCCATTTATAGCCTTACCATCTTCCTCCACCTCTGTTATTTTATCTGGTCTGCAAAACTAGCGTTGCTGGGAAAGAGTGCACAGTTTAAAGCCTCAAGCTTCAAACTAAAGCAAGGTCAATTCTTTTCCATTTTTGTTTCACAATCTGACAGATTCAAGGTATACACAAAGCCAAAGGGATAAATGTATTGTTGACCCTATATTCAAGTTGTTACAGCAAAATAATTTTGATCTGTTTCCTTCACCATCTCACCTCCAACGAACCAAGAGCTTTCCTCCTACTAAAATCAGATCTCTATTGCCAAACGATGTATCCACTTTTATTGTTGATAAATTTTTGCCAATAATTACCCCTTTGAGATTTGTTATTCCTCCTTTTAATAGTCATATAATGGCAGTTCAAGGCCCCTGGGGTAATTCTTTTAGTCCTCTCAATCTTACTTTACCTCTACATGAACTCCCATGCAGTTCAAGGAAGAATTTTCCCAAATTTTATGGTGATGGGAAAGTTCATCCTAATGAACACATTACAACTTTCAGCATAGCCTGTGGAGTAATTGGAGTAGAATTTGAAGATGTAACAGTCATGCTATTTGTAGAAACATTACAAGGTCCTACTGTAGATTGGTTTTATCATCTACAGGCTAGGTCAGTAACTGATTGGATTACCCTCAAAGCTAAGTTTAAATCTAGATTCAAACTTTTAGAAAATGCACATGCCCTTCTGGCTCAACTCACATAGATGAAGAAAGAGCCTCATGAACCAATGAGAGACTTCATAGCCAAATTTGACAAACTAAGGAATATAATTCCTGTAATTTCTTGACCTATAGCTGAGAATCTCAAATGCTTCTTCATTAATTCTCAGTTACCTAAAGTAAGTTTTCTTTTAAGACGTGTTAGTTAAATAGATCTTGCTATAGCTCAAGATTTGGCCACTGAGGTAGAAGATGATCTCATCTTAACAGGGAAGATAAGAAGAGATTCAAATAGAAATATACCCTCATCATCTTTTGAATATTCATCAATAGGCACCACTGATCTAATGGTGCAAAAGCTAGCAAATGAATTGCTAGCCTTGAAAAGATAAGTGGCACAAGGTATGTCTTTTACTCCTTCATATAGAGATATACCAAGAAAGACATTTCCAAATTAGTCATATCAGGGCAATAATGATAGGAGTCAATGACAGCCAAATCATCTTCCTCCTCCACATATAATTCTTGCCCTTAAAGCTCCTCCAACCAACTCAGTAGTTGGATATCTAGAGACAAAACATAATTTCTCTTTCCAACCTAAGTGAATCAAGAAAATGATGCTGATCTCTTCACGAAGGATCTAGAAGAATCAACTAGAGACTCCCACATTAGTTTCCTGAATTACTAGGATGAACCCAAAAGCAAAGGAGAAGCTATTGATGGATCATATGCAGTGTTTACCAGGTCCAAGAATTAATTGGTCTAAAAATCTGATAAAGGAAAGATAGAGGAGTAACCTCAACTAGTAATTACAATTGCTAAGCGTGGAACCACTCTACCTTTCCAGTCAAAGGATCCAGTGATCACCTAGAAAGTAAGTACATCAATTTCACCTTCACCTTCTACTTCAATTTCTCAAACCATCCCTCCTCCTATCCCTCCTAAAACCCAAAAGGTTGAAATTCTTTCCACTATTCCTAGTCCAATTTAGCCATTTGACATAATTGATCATGTTAAGGAGACCAAAATTCAAATGTCTAAATTTAAATATTTGCAGTCCAATCTTGATCAATTGGATAAGTTTGTCCAATGTGTTAAGAACCAAACTATCCCTGCAAGACAAGAGGCTAAGAAAATAATTCTTGATTCCCCAAAGGACATGCCCATTCCAAATAATCTTGTCATTACTCCTCCAATTACCCTTGGGAAAATAGAACCTTTTTATGTTTCCTTATTGATAAATGGTTATCAACTCAACAATTGCATCATTGATTATGAGGCATCTGACAATGTCATACCTGCTAAAGTAGCTGAGTCTCTGGGTCTCACACTGACTAAAACCTTTATGAGATATTTCTCCATTGAGAACAAGTAAGTACCACTACTAGAGCAAATCAAAGATGCCCAATTTGCATTTGCAACCTTTCCAGACAAAAGAATCAAGATGACTGTCTTGGTGGTTAACGTCCCAACATCCTATGGCATTTTGCTTGGATGAAACTTTTGCAAGGATGTGGGAGGATAACTAAGCATGGACCTGTCTGAGGCAAGGATCCTTGTCAAAGGCGTAATGAAGAGATTGCTCCCTAAAAAGGAGGAAAAATACGTGGTCACCCAAACTTTGACCCCTACAGCACAAATTCTATTTGAATCTTTAGGTAGGAGTAATTATTTCTTTACCATAGAGAATGTTCATGTTTCTATAGATGAAAGTCCTAAACCTGACAATCCAGAAATTGATCCAAACAAGATGTCAAGAGAATTGATAGGGCATAGTATAAATAAGGATCTTCCATCTCTAGTGACGAGAAATATAATAGGAGATCAGCTTCTGATGATGCTTGGATCCTAGAATCTGATGGCAGCAATTCTTCCACCAATGATGGAGTTGAGACTGTGTTGATATCTCCTCAAGGAGATATTCTTCCTTCATGCAATTTGCAATTTAGTAACACCAACAACATAGCTGGATGTGAATCTCTGTTGCTTAGATTAAAGATTGCTCAAGATGAAGAGATCAAACTCTTTCACATCAAAGGAGATGTTAAGCTGATAGCTTTTCAGGAGTTTGATGTGGATAATCCAATCATGTGCTAGACTGAACTAGAAAAACAACCAATTATGGTAATGGACCATGCTACTGCAAATCAAAATTAGGCAAAGGAACCCTTCACTAAGAAAGTAAGGAGTTATGGCTTTTAAATTAAACATCATATCCTGCCATGGGGCAAGAAGAAGAAAAAACCAAGAGGAAGATGCAAAAAATTAGTTTCCTGGTGGAGAGTTTATTAGTTTAGGTTTTTATTTTTCCCTATTTTTTAATTAGGGAAATTGTATTTCTTTGCATACATGGAGTTTTCCTACATTTTTGGGATAGGCTAGCTTATGTGGAGGTGTGTGTCATAGATGTGTCATAAGAATATCATAAGTAACTCCCTTGATGGGAGTTACTTCTCTATTCTTAGCACCTTATCACCACCTTTCATGGAGCAGTTACAGTATATTTTTGGGGTGCCTTGTCCACCTTTTGCGGAGAAGTTACGTACTCTCCTATATGTATTCCTCACTTTGGCCATCTCATGTTAATCAGATTTTGGTTTTTTCCATTTTGTCTTGTGTAATTTATATTATTATGTAATTTTCAAATTGCTTTAGCATCTATGTGGTGTGCACTTGCTTCATTTCATGTGATCATGTCTCCATTGCACTCGCATTATCCGGATTCTGGCAACAACTCTGATATGGTATTCGAGTAAACTTGGTAATCGTGTGTCTGGTTATGCTTTTAGTTTATTTTGAAATCAAGAGGAGTGGAGTTCTCTTTATTTTTTATATTTATAGATCTAATATAATATAATATATATATATATAAAATTTTTGGTATCATTTCCTTGGGATCCTTAACCTTTGGGTGTCTTTGTTGTCTTCACTTCAGGTGTTGATTTTACTTCAGCTAGGCCACCATTTTTGTGTGCAAGAAGCAGAGTGAGGAGTAACACTCAAAAATTCCCTTCCAGTAGTCCTTCCAACCACGCCATCAGGTCATACAGCGTGCAAGTCTACAGGTTCCTTCTTTTGCAAGCATATTCTGATCTGCATCCTTTTTTTGGGGTGCCACATTGTGCATTTTGTCTACTTTTGCTATTATCCTTCCAGCAAGGTGCCTTCAACAATGCCTTTAGCTCTACCATGCCACAGTCTTTTCTCCAGCAAGGCACCATCAGCCGTACGGTGTCCAGCAGGTCTGCATATTTGTCTTTTGTCTTTTCTATAAGTATAATCTGGACTGTGCTTTTTTGGTGCCCCTTCCTTGCTTGGCGTCCCATGTGGCACCCCTTGGACACTTGGCATCCTTTCATTTTGTCTTTTCTTAATTTTTTTTAGTTAAAAATTGACTTGTAAAAAAAAAATAAGTCAATTTGACTGAATATTTAGTTTTTCAGACAGTTTGGTAATTTGGGGGTTTTCATTTAAAACTTGTATCTTCACCTGTCAAAGATGAAGGGTGAGGCCCAAGTTGGTGGGAGGCCAATTCCCCCTCACACAAACCTCCTTTGGATTCCTTGTTCTGTTCCAAATCCAATTAGTGGTTTGAAGGCCAATTTATCTCTCAAAATAGGCATTTTTTTAATGTTTTAGTGTTTTTTTGCAAAAACAATAGTTTACGGTAAAATTGAACCTTTAATATCTTACAAACGGTAGCTCAGATTTGGGTGTCACTTTTTTCAAAAGTGTTTGTAATTCAATTATCCATAATGTAGTCTTGTTATTTGTCACAAATGCACTAGTTTATAAAGTGCCTAAAATTTGGGTCTCCCAAGACACATTTTCAGCTGAGTTCGACGTCCTGTTTGCTTATAGTCTTGCACTGATTTCTCTAAGATGCATTTTCGACTGAGCCTGACATATTTTGAGTGTGCATTTGCATATTTAGGGGGGACTCAATATTTTGGGGGGGTGTGATTTCTTTTCACAACTTGCAAATCTTTGTTTTCATTCTCCTTTTTGCAAAATTTCACAACTTGCAATCAACACTTCACCTAAATTCAGCTAAAAATAGATTCTTTTCAACTTAAAACCCTAACACCCTTCAACTATCATGAATGGAAAGTTAAAATTTCAATCATTCTTAGAAGCAAAGGGTTGTATAAGATCACCATGGGAACTGAAGTAGAACCCAACACTGATGCTAAAAAGGTCAAGTGGTACAACTATACTAATGAAGCCTATGGATTACTGAGCTTATATGTGTCTACAAAACTTCTCTTCCATTTATAATCCTTTAAGACTCCCAATGACATATGGGACACCTTAGAAAACTTATTTAGGAAGCTTGATGAGATGAGAGGTCATGAGCTCGAAAACAAACTCATAAGTCTAAGTCCTAGCAACTTTGACACCCTACAGGACTTCTTCACTAAGTTTAAGGCCCTTAGATTGAAATTGAAAGAATGTGGGATAGAGAAGAAATATGATCAACTTATTCTTTCTATTCTCACAAAGTTAGGTCCAAGCTATTCAATCTTTGTCTCCACTTTCCATGCCACCAAAAGTGTCCTTGGCACTACATGGAAAATGCCTTATTTGGATTCATTCATTGCTAACTTGAATAGGGAGCAAGATAAGCTAATTCAAATGGGAAATATAAAGTCTACTCAACCCCAAGATTTGATAGCTTAAAATGGTAAGGATAAGACTTCAACAAAGGAGAAGAAGAAAAAGAACAAGGACCAGGAGAAGAAGAAAGAAAACACGAATCCTACCAAAAATAGCACTGAGTCTTCATCCTCCAATGCTAAACCTAAGAAGGAGAAGGTTAAGTGTGCCTATTGTAAAAATATAGGGCATGATGAACACAAATGCATGAAGAAACAAATAGATCACCTAGCTCATCTTCTAGAGAAGAACAACATAGGTGTTCCTGAGTCCATCAAGCAAAATTCATCTACCCAAGATTCTACTAAGGCAAAAGGCAAGGGTAAAGAGAAAGAAAAGGGCAAGGTCCTTGTAGCTACAATAGCTTCTACATATTCATGGGTCATTGATTTAGGTGCTTCTCACCACATGGGCTCTTCACTAGTTGAGTTTTCATCTTTAGAGCCTTGTAGCATGAATTCAATTAGTTTGGGTGATGACACATCAGTTTCTATTGTAGGGATAGGGTCAGTTGAAATGGAAGGAGGAACATTCAATAATGTTCTAAGTGTTCCTTCTCTTTCAACCAATCTCCTATCAGTGTACCAAATCACTCACATTGGTTAAGGTATGAGAGTTGAGTTTTCACCAGATTCAGTAGCTATCAAGGAGTTACATAGTGATACTACAATGGCAGTGGGTAGGGAAAATCACCAAGCAAGGTTATACACCTTCTCACATTTTACATCAGATTCTTCTCCAATAGCATTGCTGACTCATTTAGATGGAGTTAGCAAATTGTGGCATGAGTGGTTTGGCCACCTTAACTATCGCTACCTTGAGAAGATTTACAAAAATGACATGGTCATTGGCTTGCCTTGTGTCTAATTCTCAAAAGGACTTTGTGAGGGGTCTTCCCTTGGGAAGCATCCTAAAGAAACATTTGACAAAGGAAAAACTTGGAGGGCTTCACAACCTTTGGAGTTAGTCCATAGTGATGTATCGGGACCCTTTCCCAAACCATCTTTCACAAAGGCCAAGTAATTGATGATTTCTCTAGGTACACTTAGATATATTTTCTCAAACAAAAGTCTGAAGTGTTTGAAAATTTCCTAGACTTCAAGGCTCTTGTTGAGAAATATAATGAGAAATCCATCAAGGTTCTTTGAACTGATAATGGAGGGGAGTATGTCAGCAACAGATTTGAGTAGTTTTGCACCACAAAGGGGATTGATTTGCAGCACACAGTCACTTATAGTGCTTCATAGAATGGGCTTATAGAATGCAAAAATAGGTTATTGAAAGAGATGGGTAACCATATGATTCACTCCAAATCCTTAGCACCACAATACTAGGTCGAAGCCATCAATTATGCTTGCTACATTCAAAATAGGGTTCCTCACAGAGCTTTGAAAGGGATAACACCCTTTGAAGCTTGGCATAAAAGGAAACCTGATGTTGAGCACCTTAGAGTTTTTGGATCCTAGCCATGGCCTACATTCTAAAGAATAAATGCAAAGCTATGGAACATTAGTCTAAGCCTTACATCTTTGTAGGATATTCAGATGGTATTAAGGGATATCGCCTTCTAAATCCAATCACTCATGAGTTGTTCATTGAGAAAAGTGTCCATTTTTAGAAGAGTCCTAGAGACTCAACACTTGACACTTCTCCTTCATCGGATCTACTTCTTCATAATGATTCCTCATCAGATTCAGATCAGCCACAATAGGTTCTTGAGCCAGAGACATCTTCTTCTTCTTCAAGTTCAGACAGTGAGGACAGTGATGCAGAGTCATCCATCTCTAGTCAGTTAGAGGATGAGGAGTTAGCACCTGACTCACCCACTTTCAGGCCACTTTGGGCCAGATAGACACTTGAGAGTGCTGGCACTTGGGTAAGAGATCTCGTAGATGATAGATGTACTAGGGGGGATTTTTAGAGAGATCCACATGCCTTCTTTGCTTCAGTTTTTGATCCATAGACTTTTCAAGAGGCATCAAGCATACCTAAGTGGGATAGTGCTATGGAGGAAGAATATTCTTCTTTAATCAAAAATCACACTTGGGATTTGAATTAACTTCCTAAGGGAAGAAATATGGTTTGATGTAGATGGATATATTAGACCAAGTTTGTTGTAGATGGGTCAGTTGATAAGTACAAGGCATGACTGGTTGCCAAGGGTTTCTCACAGGTGGCAGACATTGACTACTCAGAGACCTTTGCACCTGTTGCAAAGATGAATTCTATCTTACTCACCTTGGCTATTGCCATAGTACATGGTTGGGATGTGCTTCAAATGGATGTGAAGAGTGACTTTCTTCACGGAGACCTAGAGGAGGAGATCTACATGGAGCAGCTGCCAAGATTTGTTCAGGATTATTCCTTAGTATGAAGACTTAGGAAATCTATCTATGGCCTCAAATAGGCCCCTCAGGCTTGGTATGCCAAGATGGATTCCTTAATTCTCATAGCGAGTTTCACTAGGTGCCATTCTGATCCCAATGTCTACTTCTTGTGGTAGGATGATTCGCTCTTTATTTTGGTTCTATATGTTGATGACCTTTTGATCACTGAGAGTTCTTCATTAGCTATTGCAGTGGTGAAGGCATCTCTCCAAGATAGATTTTACATGATAGACTTGGGTTTGTTGCACTACTTCCTTGGCATCGAGATCTCATAGTTAAATTCAGGTATTTCTCTTACACAGCCTAAGTATGCTCTTGACTTATTAGCTCAGTTTCACATGGCTGATTGTAAGCCATCTCTGACTCCCTTTCTATCATGAGTCAAGCTTGAGGCTAATTGTTCTTCACCATTGGTTGATGTCACTCGGTATCGACAACTTGTTGGTAGTCTCTTCTACTTGACTCACACCAGGCCCGACATATCATATATAGTGGGACTTGTCTCTAGATTCATGCAAGAACCTCATGAGTTGCATTAGAAAGTAGCTAAGAGGATCTTGCATTACATACAGAGTTCACATAGATATGAGATTCATTACATATTTGGCATAGTGGTTGACTTGGTTGGATATATAGATTCAGATTGGGCTGGTGATTCACAGACTCGCAAGTCTACTTCTGGTTATAGTTTCTCTCTAGGTTCTAGTCCTATAAGTTGGTCTAGCAAGAAGTAGAATGCTATTTCTATATCATCCACAGAGGCAGAGTATAGGGGAGCTATTAATGCAACTACTAAGGCTATTTGGCTTCAAGTGATAATTTTTGAGTTTGGCATTCCTATCAGGCAACCCATCATCATTTATTGTGACAACTAGAGTACCATTCAGATTTGCAAGAATCCAGTTAAGCACCAGTGGACCAAACACATAGAGATTCACATGCATTTCATTCAAGAGCTTATTCATAGTTAGGTCATTGACTTGATATTTTGCTAGTCTTCGAAGTAGGTTGCAGATATCTTCACCAAACCTTTCACTAAGAGCAAGTTCATTCATCTATGAGCTCTTTTTGGGGTGCGGTCTACATCTACAACAACATCATCTTTAGGGGGACCTTCTAGCCTCTTCATTTCTTTTATGTCTCTTTTGGGGGGAGTTTTTTCCTATGGGTTTTTCTCCTTTTATTTATCTTATGGGAGATTGCATTTGTACATGGGTACCTCAACAACCCTAGTTGTCGAGACCCATTTTATATTTCCACACTACCCACCTATGCTGCGCTTATGGGGGGTATTAGTGTATGTTTTTATTTTTCCCTATTTTTTAATTAGGTAAATTGTATTTCTTGTGCATACATGGAGTTTTCTTACATTTGTGGGATAGGCTAGCTTATGTGGAGGTGTGTGTCATAGATGTGTCATAGGTGTCATAAGAATGTCATAAGTAACTCCCTTGATGGGAGTTACTTCTCTATTCTTAGCACCTTGTCACCAGCTTTCATGGAGGAGTTATAGTCTATTCTTGGGGTGCCTTGTCCACCTTTTGTGGAGAAGTTACATAATCTTCTATATGTATTCCTCACTTTGGCCATCTCATGTTAATCAAATTTTGGTTTTCTCTATTTTGTCTTGTGTAATTTATCTTATTGTGTAATTTTCAAATAGCTTTAGCATCTATGTGGTGTGCACTTGCTTCATCTCATGTGATCACATCTCCATTACACTCGCGTTATCCAGATTCTTGCAACAACTCTAATAGAGTTCCATTCGCCCATCACCATTTCTAAGGATAAAATGTCTTCTTGTTGGTTTATCAGGATATAGAACTATTTTCACTGCCTCTCAAGAAATAGCATCTGAAACACTTCAACTCTTGAAGTATCAGATCATTATATCTGTAAATATGTATATTTGTATAGTTTTTTATTTTATTTTATTTAGTTTGTTTCCATTTTTTATGCCTTCCATTTCTAGGTAACATGACTCTATAGCCCAATATTACACATGAAGACACTGGAGATTCTAGATTCTACTCCCTTCAAATTCTTTTTTACAATTGATAAAAGTTCTCCAACTGGAGCCAACTATTGTCCCCTAAAAATATCACTCATTTTTGGGACAACATTTGAACTATTTTAGTCCTATAGACCAAAATAATCTCTTCCATTCTCTAAATTTGTTCTGAGCAATCAAATTCCTCATTTTTCAAGCTTCTCAAAAATCTATGGACTCTATATGCTTAAATCTACAGAATCTATAGGCTTAAATCTACATGCTCTACAAGCTTGAATCTATAGACTCTATAGGCTTGAATCTACAGACTCTGTAGGAAGAAAATCTATGAACTCCATAGGAAAGAAGCAAGCTGTCAACACTTAGGCAATTTCAAAGTTAGTTCAATGAAAAGGCTCAACCAAAAGAGTTCATCGGCAAGCTTCTAAGAAAGGATTGAACCATTGAACCTTGAACCATTTTGGTTTAATGGGTTCAATGGGTTCAAAGGTTCAACATCAACAGCAAGAGTTAAGCACATTTGTCAAGGTTCAAAGTTCAACAGGCTTAATGAACTAATGGTTCAAGAGGTTTAAAGGTTTCTACAGGTAGGTTCAATTAAAAGAACAAGTTTTTGAGGCTTGAACCATTAAAATATTGAACCATTAAACCACTTTGGTTTAGCGGGTTCAAGGTTCAACAGGTTCAATGACCACTTTGGTTCAAAGGTTCAACGCATGTTTGGTTCAAAAAGATCAAAGGAATTAGCCAAACAAACATAATGAATTGATTGAACCATTGAACCATTGAACCAAAGTTGGTTCAGTCGGTAGGTTCAAGGGGCTGCCTCAAAGCCAAAGGATCAAATAACCCTTGTGGAGGGTGGTGAACCAAGGCCTAGAACCCTTGCGGAGGGTAGCAAGCAAAAACTTGATAGAACTTAGTGGATGCTACCAAGTTTCATTTTTTGAACCTCATTTCACTTTGTTTCTAAGAGTAGTAGATATTGCCATGTGTCAAAATTTTAGATTCACATAAAATTGACTAAGGCAAATTTTGAAGCGATAAATAGCCCTTGTAGAGGACACTCAGAAGCTGAAATGAACCATTGTAAAAATCCAAAAGGCTAATTTGGAGCTCAAACAACCCTTATGGAGGGTAGGAAGGAGGCAAATGGACCAAATCAAAGGCCAAAAGAGCAAAGGGATTTCCTATGGAAAATTTCCCCCAGCAAAAGTAATAAAGAGACAATTCCTTCGGAGAAATTATCTAAAAGAATTCCTTTGGACTTTTTCCTCCAAAAGAAAGAAAAGATCAAAAAACAAAGCAAAGCCCAGTGGAAAGACTAAGGCAAGAAATGAATTTTTTCATACTTTTGTCTGAAGGAATTCCTTTAGATAAAAAGTTTGAAGAAATGTGGCGAAGCTATGGGAGAAAATCTCGAAAGAATTTCTAAAGGCCAAAGACAAAGTAGCTGAAACAATTCTTGTGGACTTTTTATTCGTAGGAAAATGTTCACAAAAAAAGTCCGTGGGAAAGCTCCAAAGGACTCCAAAGACAAAAGGCCACTGAAGGACCCCGAAGGGCAGGTGCTCTTGCGGGGGACTCTTGGCTGCCAAATTAGAGGACACTTCCCCAAAGCTAAAGGGTCATCTTCCCTTCGAGAGGATGCAAAACAAGAAATCTGAGGGAAGCAAGTAGCATAAAAGACCGAATTAAGAGAAAGCCAAAGAAATTCCAAGGGGTGACGTGCCTGAAGATTTCAAAGTCAAGAATAGTGAACTAGCCATTAGAAATTCAAATATAGTGACGGGTGCATGAACATCAATTTCAAGGTTCATAAAATAGCTATTGATTTTGAAAATCCTTAAAGAAGAGCCAAAGAACTTAGTGACCCATCAAAAGAAAGAATTCTAAAGGCCATCCAAAGACCACTCGAAGGATAGATACCCTTGCAGGGGGCTCTTCTCAACCTAAAGTAGACTGTTTCTCAAGGCCTCGAAAGGCAGGTCCCCTCCGAGAAAGATCAAATGACAAAACCAAAGGAATTGTCAAGGAAAGTGACGTGCACATAGACATCAAAGTCACAACAATGAAATAGCTGTTAATCCTTGCAAGTTTCAAGCACATAACCGAATGCATTCAACGGCTTTAAGGCCAAGGCCAAAAGGAAGAACCGTTGAGATGAGTGTAAAGAGTAGGAATGACCAAAAATATTTGCGCATCAGATATGTTTTTATAAGTAGACCACCAGGTGGATATTGAAAGATGTAAACTTTCAATAGCGTGACTCATTTCTATGCATTCAAAAAAGCAAATGGGTAAATGCCCCTAAATTCTAGCATGTCTTCTTAACAAAATTCAATGCAACATGATGTGTTACTATTCCCAAGTCCTTCTTGAAGAGGCTATATAAGGGACTATGTTGTTATTTTGGGGATTTCTCTTTGATTATCAAAAACAAAACTCTGCCCAAATTGGAAGGCATTACTGAGACTTTGAGCTCAAATTGTTGATCATATTTTATTATTTGAATAAGAAAACAAGTGAATTTTTAGACTTTGTGCTGTGATATCTTTGTTGTTGGGGAAACTATTCTTATGTATTTTTCCTTAATATATTTTTTGTTCATTTAATTCAATAAGCAGAATTAGTGAAAATAGTCAGTAAGGTGTCCTAAAGCCAACTATGGAGAGACTTTGTGCCCCCATAATTGCCTTTAGTGTGTTTTCTTTTCGTTTCTGTGTAAAGGACCTTGTGATGACTTTATGCCCTCATTGTCCTTCGTATCTCACTCTTGGGCAATTTAGGTGGAGACTTTGTGCTACATCTCAATTTTCTAGTTACTACGACCTTGGTTACATTTTGTAATTACTACCAGGATTATTCTTGTGGTTTGATGAATAGTACTTCTGAAAGAAGAGGAGTGCTTTCTATCATTTCCCTTGAGTTTTTTCCTTTGATTTGCACGCATCATCTCTAAAAAAAGAGAGATGGATGGTTTATCCTACCCTTGAGTATTATTTTCTTTATATATATATATATATATATATATATATAACATATCTATAGGGAACCTCCCCTTGATGAGAGGAGAGATTAGTCCCCTTTTGATGTGGTAAACCTACACATTTGGATGACCAATCTTCCTACTTTGGTTGATCAAACCTATTTTTTTTATGAATACACTGATCGACAAAATATTCAACCAACAGAAAGGATGCCATAAAAAATTCTTCCTTCATCTTAAGACTTTCAAATCACCTTTTGTGAGTTTACAACTTAGCAAGCTTGGCCTTTATATCACCTTCATAAATGATCTGCATTTTATCCCATATCTCTTTAGCATATTTATAATGGAATACTTTGGTTAACTCAATCTCTATAGGACCAAAATTAATGGAATTCATTTCCTTATAATTATTCTCAAATAACTTTTTTCTATAACACTAGATGGAGGAGTAGTAGGAACAACATAAACATCCAAAACACATTGACATACAACATACCCTAGGGACATAATGTATGTCCTCATTATTTCACTCCAAAAAGCATAGTTAGATCCATTAAACATTGGTGTTTCCTTAGTATAGAAACCTCCTTGATTACTACCCATAGTGTATCTTGAATCACCTTCAAGTTGTCAAGCCTTTACCAAAGGACTTACTCTGATACCAATTGTTAAAGGTGAAATCACTAAGGTGGGGTGTATTAGTGATCCCAAATATTTTAATTTAAATTACAATCCTTTAAAAATATTAAACAAATAACAAACATCAACTTGTTCAAGCAACATTAACAAGAGATCTCACTCAATCAATGCATATATAAGATCAAACACACAATACATGGTTCATGTGGGAAACCCTCATTGGGAATAAAACCCACTCTCAAGCCTATAACACATATAATAATTGTCCTATAATATCACAAAAAAGAAACTAGTGAAGTCATTTAGACCATAAACCTTGATCAAGTCCTCCTGACCAAAGGCCTTTAGTGAAAAACCTATTTCACAAGGAGTAACTACCCCTAAGGAAGTCAAGTTATTTAGACCCTCCTTTGAAGAGAACACCTCCAAATTAGAGCTAATGTATTCAACACCTGATGATGGATATATAATTATCTAAACCATGTACAAATTTTCTCTCTATCTCATATAGGCCTCTCACATAGGCATGCCACAATCTCTCTCCTTCACTCAAACTACCCTCATATGCACACTCATAGCTCTTCGTATATCCTCAAACTAAAAAACTACAAGAGAAATTTTTTGTAGTCATAAATATGACATAAAATTCATATACTCAATCAAAAAAATATTCTACTCATCAACTCATCAACAAGCGCACAACATATCCCTTCTTCTTCACTTCAACACATACTCTTATCTCAAGCCTTGCACCAGTTTTCCATAAGTCTAGAAATGATCACATTTGGTTTCACTATTTATAGATAATTCATGAATTATCACGTAAAAAATATTTCCTTATTATCCAAAACAAATGTCTTTATCCTTAAGGCATCTTACATGGGTCACACTTAAGCACAACTCTCTTTCAAATAAGCATAAGTCACCTTTTAGGTCCTATGATGACCCATTCACCTATTTGACACTTATTTGAGAAAAATAACTTTTTCCAAGATATTCACCCATGAAAAATAATCTATATGTCCCCATTAAGTGTCCATATTCATCACAATACTATTTTTCTTAAGCATAATGTGCACAAATAACAATTTTGTGCACATAGTCACCATGAATGAATACATAGTCAACTTATAAAACTTTTTTCATACTAGATATGATTGGTCAAACATTCATAATGATCATATAACATCCTAATAGATTATATAACACTCCATAATATCTGATTCATCAATATATATCAAAACAATATCAAAAGAAGCTGGAATGACCTTCTTAGGTCATTTATAGTACATATATGAAAACATAGTCAGCTTTAAAGCTTCATAATTTTGATTATATATACTTTCAGATATTAAAATTTATATTTATATATTAACCTTAGATTCTTATACAAATTATTTTTTACAATATGATCAAATTATATTTGGGTATAAATTAATGGCCCAAAAACTAGAAACTGGTATTTCCTTCATTAAATTCCAATATTTGAATTCAAACGATCATAGTTAAAATTCAAACAATATGCTCACATCTTGTGTCCTTGCATATTTAGATTAAATTAACACAATTTATATTCTTTTAAATTCAATGCATAGTATGCCAATTATCAAATTTTAAAATTTGAATAGTTGAACTCATCTCGTGCAATCAAGCATTTTTGACTCAATGTGCACATTGATATCTACATATCAGCCAGGTCTTTATCTTATAACACACATCATTTAATAAATCTATAATAACACCTATTAGCTATTATATCTTTATCCTTTACCTTTTATCAATTTTAAACCTTGAACATGTGTCCTCATCTCATTGTTTCTTGACATCTTGGAATGAACATGCTCCATTGATCATTTTGTAAAGAGCTTGATCTTTAATTTTGTTAACCAATAAACACTTTGACCCATTTGAATTATTATGTAACATAGATCTAGATGTAAAAAATCCTATGAACCATTATATCTCCATATGGTCCTAATATTTAACATTTTGAAAAAATTACAAGTATGGGGACCATTGCTTATCTACCTGGAATGCCAATTTTGGACCTTAATAACTTTTATTGTGCTTAGACGCATGATCTAAAAATTAGACCATATGATATAATCACATAGGAGAATCCAACAATTTGATAAACTAATCTTGAAGCCTTCACATATTCAAGATATAATTCCATTAATCTGATCACCTATATGTTTCTACCGCTGAACCAACTATGTCAAAAACTTGTCTAGAAAGCCAACTTTGCACATCCATATCTTTTGTTATGCTTCATTGTATGACCTAAAATATAATAAATATCAACTAGTCACAAAAATAAAAAAAACCCATATGATAAAATTATCCTAAAATTTCCACATGTGTGAGATATTCCATCACCAAACTACTCATTTGGCTCTTTCTTACCTCATTAAATTTTTTCTAAGTATGGGAAAACACTGTCAAACTACCTAGGAGCCCAAATTTGCATTTGCATATATTTGGTTGTGATTAGTCACATGACCTAAGATTTATCACATAGGATATAGGCACAAATTTGAACACAACCATATGACCAACTCCCCTTGACTCATCCACAGATGCCAATGGTGATTTTAGTAAACTTCCTACTTAGTTTTTTTACCACTAGATCCAAAATGTCTAGATGAAAATAATGATCAACTAGATGAAAAGCACGTATGCACATAATAACTAAAATCATATAAAACCTCTTATAGGACCCCTTTCACATGATCAATACCCCATAATCATCCTTGAACTTTTATAAATAGTCAAACTCTAAATATCAACCAAGCCTACTTCAAGCATACAAGGATAAGCATATTACACACTTTGTCATTGTCACTTAGGCTATCAAGCCACTTCATCCACTCACCAAGACACCTCCATGACATCATTTACAAATCTCCAACACCTTATCCATAATATTCTTAATTACTAGTTTTACCTCTCTAATTAAGACACATGGACCCATTTGTCCATATGATTAACTATGTACATTCTTTTGGTTAATGGACATAAGATGACAAACTATTGATAAAAGGTTTCCATGTGAGTATTTATGATGAGGTTAAAAATTGGTTCTATGGTTTCCCAAAGGATTCCTTACAATTGAAAGATGTATTTTCATGTCTTTAAATATCCACAAGGTGCCAAAAATTGTATTAGAAAATTTTCACAATTTAAAACAATGTAATGATGAATCCCTTCAAGATTATAACATTCTATTAAAAAGTACATCATATGATCTTACATTTAGACAATCTATTTTAGAATTGTAATTTATCTTTAGTAGAGGCCTTCTTTCCACATTAAATGAAAATATATTAAATAAATAATATGAATCATTTACCCATTTATATAATTATGTGCATATATATGATTCCTTCACAATTACTCATTAAAATAAACTTAACATACCACACAAAGGATGTATATTACCTACCTAAGGAACATTATGAACAAAAATGTGGTATCCATAATCCCTATATGACCAAGTCCTAAATGTTACTCAACATGGGGCCAATCTAAGGTCCACATCCTATGAAATAATCTCAAATTTAAAACCACAAAAATCATCCATGCCAATAAGGTTTAACAATTACCTTATACAAGGGGGATATTTAGTTTTGGCATAACCATATTGATCCTACATAAGTAAAAATTAATTATAATATAAGACACAATAAATGGGCTTCAATCTAACAAACATACCAAAAAAAAAAAGGTTGAAAACACTGCTTAAGCAACATAAAAATACCAGTTGCATGTGGTCCTAAAGAAATTCAAACATGATTATGAGTTATGCCCACCACATCTCCATATGAATTTGCATTAGGAAATATTTGGCTATACCAAATGGAAGAAAAAATTTATCCTAATTAGTAAGGTATTTCCTTTCCTCATGAAGGCACATTAATATATATTTTAATTGATAGCATTTTTTCTTCTACTACACATGCAAGACGTGAGGAGGAACATACTATGTACCTTTTCAACATGTCCAATCATGATGAAAATAATGTAAAAGATCCAAATTAAGGTTTTAAGGTTCATCATGGGGAGATATCTATGACCATCCATTGGATGGAATCATAGGATGATCTTTCCTATTTAAAAATAGTAAAAAAAATAAAAAAAACATTCAAAAATTCAAAAATACTTTCAGCACGTGCATGTTATATTGGATCCTTGGCATCCATATGTTAGTTCCATGTTGATGGATGACACATTTAGCTACTTATACATAAACATGTGTGTCACACTCCTAATCGAGTGTGATATAGGCATATATAGATACATTATATATTCATATTTTAGTTTTTGGGCCTTCACTCTACTCATGCCATGTTGACATTGAGGGAATTCTATTCTTTGATCTTGATACACACAGGTTATATGATTTGATGATCATTCTACATTATCATATTCAAACTTACATATGTACTTACACATGCTTATTATCCATGATTATATCTTACACATGGTAATTGATATGTTATACACTTGAGATTTTTTCCCAACACATTGGATCTATGGGTGAATATGACATGTTTATGCTAGTTACTTATGATTTAGTTTATGTACTTGCTTGAGTGTATTGCCTTACTATTATCTTGTTTTCTTGAGGATTTTAATCTGCTCATTTTATTGTGGCCATAGTACCTATGTATCCTTTCATTGACATTTTTATATGTCATTTTTTGTTGTATATAAATTTTAATATGTAATCCTTTATTTTTTGGACATTTGAATAATTCATGTCCCTTCAATTATACGATATTTAAACATGTCCCTTGTTTGTGGTCTCCTTAAACCAAAACCTTTTAACTATATTTTGTGTTTTATTATGTGTGTTATTTTTTTATTTTTTAACTTTTATTATTATTATTATCTACACATTTCCATGATCCTTATCATGAATATTAGGCCTTCATGTGATCACATTGGTTCTATTTACTTCAATGATATAATTACCTAGTCATGTTCCCTTTTATATGTTACATGGTTGCATTCACATATTATACAATTGTATTATCCCTTTACGGTGAGGTAACTAATAATTAATATATTTACCTCACCTTATAAGGGGTCATATCAATGGGGGAATGCCATATAGACATGTTCTCCAAACTTGGCATAGTCTTTTGATTCAATGGGGGCATGATTTAGAATCTTGTTATTCATACTCATTCAATATATGGTAATTATATACATTTTTAGATGTAGTGGGGGTATATCATATGGGCATGGCTTCAACACATTCACATTTATCCAAATTCATTCAGTATGCTACTTATATCAATTCTCAAATTCAGTGAGGGCATGCTTTTGAAGCATGTTCTTCACACTAATTTAGTACTCAACATCTCCAGTTTACAATGGGGGCATATTTTGGAAATATGTCTTCCACATTTATACTTATATTAGTTTTCATATTTATCTATATGTAGTAGGGGCATGCTTTGGAATCATGTTCTCCACACTTAAATAGTTTTCCAAATTGGTTAAAACACATTATTATATGATTCATATTCACAATTATGGTAGAATTATATACATTGGTATTGTTGTTATACATAATTTAATCATGAGACATATATAAGGTGCATGTAATATAAAATACGTGTCTAATATTTCAAAATATAAATTAGTTTAAAATTTAAAAACTCATTTATGGACGGTTACCATATCATGGAATTTTTTTTACTCATACCCCATGGAATTTTATTGAGCCAATCTACTATAGTAGTTGGCTCACCTTTTTAGTATGGTTGATGTGATCAAATTCGGTTAGACTTGATCATCCATCCTTGAATTGTTATAAGTATCAGTGGGTTGCATAATTGTGCTAATCTCAACTATAGATAAAAAATCTCTTTTACTCCAAATTTGGAACATGTGCCTTCTAATTTCTCTCTCTCTCTCTCTCTCTCTCTCTCTCTCTCTCTATATATATATATATATATATATATATATATATATATATATATATATATATATATATATGTATATATATATATATGTATGTATGTACTTTAAATATTTATCTATATTTTTCCTAATATTAGTTTTAGATCATTACAATGATCATATTTTTTCAAAAGAACTTGCTAATAAGAAAGGTCATTACATCCACACACATGTTTACTCCTAAACATTGATAATTCAACATATATATATGTGTGTGTGTGTGTGTGTGTGTGTGTGTGTGTGTGTGTGTGTGTGTGTGTGTGTGTGTGTGTGTGTGTTTGTGTACTTTAAATATTTATCTATATTTTTCCTAATCTTACTTTTAGATCGTTACAATGATACATATTTTTTCAAAACTTGCTAATAGGAAAGGTCATTACATCCACACACATGTTTACTCCTAAACATTGATATTTCAATTTAAATCAACTTAAATTACTTTCAACCAAGATTATATACATGTATTTTATAATGTAAGATGATCTTAGTTACAGTTCAGTCACCAACAAAGCACTCAAGTTGGGCACATAGAAAGATAAGGTGTGTATATACACCTTGGTACACATTCCTTTCCTTTATACTATAAAATCCATTACTAGAATAGATGGGGGGGAAATATAGATAATATTTTATGATTATGTATCACCTCAATCATATATACTTGGAAAACTCAAACCTCTGCTATTCCTCTCAATTCTTTACTTTTTACACTTTTGCAAGTCTCGCATCTACTCTATCTTTGTGTCCCTTGTCCTATATCTCTTAGTCTAACCAAGCTTATGTTGATGAACCAAGTCATCTATCTTGCCCAAAATGTTTAAAATGTACTTCTCTTCTATCTCTATAAGTTAAAAACCCATACCCACTTTCCTACTCATTGGATACTAAAATCTAGGATAGCCAATAACATTGACATTTTTACCCTATCTTTATGCAAGTGTTCAATACCCTAAATTCATCTAATTTGAAAATAAAATGTATCTTAATGGTTAGACTAAGTGATTTAGTGTGCATTATTACTCAAAATGGATTGATATAGTTATAAGATGAACCCTCATTCATTCCTCACCTCATAACACCTAGAAAAGACTAGAGAGACCAAGGAAATTTATCAAATCCATTATATCAAACATTTAATTGAACAAAAAATTCTAATTTCCATACCATTCATTGGGACTGCATACCAAGATCCTAATTTTTTAAGTATAAGCTAGGTCACTTTACTTATTTTGTACATATTTTATGGTTCACACATAAGCCAACACATAAGGGAGAAATACATCAATCTGAGGCCCTATTCAAAGTATTGGTTATGTAGATGTTTCCCTTTGATAACATGATCTTTGGGTTTAGCTCGACACCATGTGCCCACTAACCAATTTTACTCCAAGTTCACTATTGTTGTTCCCAAAATCCATCACTTGTTTTTATGGACAACATGTCGATCATTTTGGTCCTACAGGCCAAAATGGTCTCTTTCTTTCTTTCAAAATGTTATGAGCAATTAAGTTTTTCAAATATTCAAGCCTTTTTACCTAAAGAAGTTGCAAGTTCAATAGGTGGGCTTTCTCAAAGGGAAGTTCAAAACACTTAAGGCATTTCCTTAGTGTTTTGAGGATGGTTCAATGTCAAGGTTCAATCAAAAGACTTAATGGCAGGCTTCAAATAATTGGAATGAACCATTGAACCATTGAACCCTACCTTCGCAAGGTTCAAAGGTTCAACGAGTTCAAAGGTTTAACGGCTTTGACAGAATTAAAGAATAAAAGGATTCAAAGAGTTAAGATTGAACCATTGAACCATTAAACCTTGAACTTTTAAAGGTTCAAAGGTTCAATGAGTTTAAGGAGTTTAATGGACTTAGAGAATGAAAGGATCCAAAAACTTCAAAGCTTCAAAGGATTCAAAGAAATAGAATGAACCATTGAACTGTTGAACCTTGAACTTTGAAAGGTTCAAAGGTTCAATGGGTTCAAAGAGTTTAAATTTTGAGTGGAAGCTTTGAGTGAATGGATGAAGTGAAAGATTCCAGAAAGAAGTTCAACCAAATGGTTTAATGAAATGGTTCAACTGAAGAAGGAAACGAGAGAAAATGCGGCCCTTTACAAAACATTGAATCGACAAACCATTGAACCATTGAACCAAAAGAGTTCAAGGTTCAAGGTATAAAGAGGTTCAAAGCAACTGATGATGTCCTTATGGATGTCAATTTTAGGGTGAGGGAATAACCATTGATTTTCAAAAGACCTGAGAATAAACTTAGAGACTAGCCCAGAAAGGAGCCAAAAGAGCTAGGTGAAAGTGAAAAGATAGCCCCGAGAGCTCAGATCACTAGGAAGAGAAAAAATGTGGCAAAGAAGGAGGTAATGACTAAAAAAAGTTTAGAAATATCTACAGAAGAGTTATTCCAGTAGGTGGAACATTCCACTAGGTGGACATCAGAAAGAGTGAACATTCAAAGGTGTAGCCTATTTTTTTACATTAAGTAAAGGCGAATAAACAGCCGTGTAAGCGTCATAAAGAAGACCAAAAAACCCATGATTAGGAGGAGAAATTTGAGATGATTTATAATGCCAAGGTCAAGGCTTATCACATGTTCTAGCATGGCCCTTTCATAGATATTCAATGCATTTAATTCAGCATGGGTCGTTTTCATGAAAACAAGCACCCAAGTCTTTCTTGTGATGCTATATATTGTAATCTCTCATTTTGTATACAAGAGATATCTCTATTATTAGAAGTGAAACTCTACCCAAATTGAAAGGCATTCCTTAGACTTTGAGCTTAGACTATTAATCATATTTTGTTAAATGAATGAGAAAGCAAGTGACCTTTCAGACTTTGTATTGGAATAAGCTTGTGTCATCTAGGAAATTGTTCTTATGTCTGTTTCATAAATATAGTCTTGTCTATTTAATCAAAAAAGTATAACAAGTGGAAATAAGCTAGAAGATGTCCTGAAGCTAACTTTGGGAGACTTTATGCTACCATAATTGTCTTCAGTCTGTATTTTGTGTAAAGGATACTAGAGAGACTTTGAGCTCTCTTTATCCTTTGTAATCCTTTACTCTGTTGTAGTTTTAGGTGGAGACTTTGGTATGTGTTTAATTATATGGTGTCCTTCATCCTAATCAGTAAGAGAAGCAATGAAAGACTTTGTGCTTTCATGGGTTTCTTGTGGTTACAGATACTACCTAGGAAGTCTTCCTCTAGTTTTTTGAACATCATTTCTGAAAGAAGAGAAATGCCTTCAGTAATTACCCAGGAATTCTCGTCTATTTTGTAAGCATCATCTCTAAAAAAAGAGAGATGGATGGTATGATTTCACCCCTATGTGCATTTTTAGCTTATATATATACACTATAGTTTATAGGGAACCTCCCTTTGCTGAGAGGAGAGATTTATCTCATTATGGTTGTGGTCACCACACCCATTTTGATGTATAAATCTCCTTATGTTGTGGTTGATGTGACCATTTTGTTGTCAGTCAGCTGGTGACAAAATATTCACCCAATAGTTTTTGGTGACTCCACTGGGGATCAATGAGCATTTCTAGTCCTTTTTCATTTTATTTAAATTGGAGCATTTCATATCTGCTGGGGATAGAACACAGATAGCTCTATGCCAATAATTTTTGGTGACTCCAATGGGCAAGAACAAGCAGCTTGAAGCCTTAAGCTTCAAATTTAAGTAGTTCCATTTCTTTTCCATTTTCATTTCACACTCTAGCAGATCCACTATACACAAAAGGCCAGAGAGCTCAAGGTATTGTTGACCTTATATTTGAGTTGGTGCAGCTGAGTAATTTTGATCTTTTTCCTCCACCATCTTGCATTTAGTGAACTAGGAGTTTTCCTCCTACAAACATCATGTCCCTAATATCAATCAAAGCTTCTCTTTTCTCTACTAGCAGAGCTTTGTCTATACATATCCCACAGTGATTTATTATCCCTCCCTTTAATAGCCATATCATGGCAGCTCAAGGCCCCTAGGGTAATACTTTTGGTCCTCTGAATCTAACCCCATCTTTACATGAACTACCCCGTAGTTTAATAAAGAATTTTCCCAAGTTCTATGGTGATGGGAGAGTTCATCCTGATGAACATATTTCAGCCTTTCACATAGCCTATGGTGTGATAAGCATTGAATATGAAGACATTACAGTCAGACTGTTTGTGAAAACATTGCAAGGCACTGCTACAGACTAGTTTTATCATTTGCAAGCACAAATAATGACTAACTAGAACACTCTCAAGGCCAAATTTGAGGCTAGATTCAAACCTACTAAAGATGTACATGCCTTGTTAGCTTAGCTTACACAAATGAAGGAGCCTCATGAACCCATGAGAGACTTCATTGCTAAATTTAACAAGCTGAGGAATAGGATTCCCATAATTGCTCAGTCGACATCTGAGAATCTCAAATGCTTCTTCATCAATTCTCAACTTCCTAAAGTGAGTTTTTTATTGAGGTGGGCTGGCCACATAGATCTTGTTGTAGCTCAAATTTTGGCCACTGATATTGGAGATGATTTTATCTTATCAGGAAAGATAAGAAGAGATCCTAATAGAAATAAATCTTCTTCATCTTTTGAATATTCTTCTACAGGCACCACTGATCCTATGATGTAAAAGCTAGCAAATGAATTGCAAGCTCTAAAAAAGCAAATGGCACAAGGGATGTTTGCTCCTCTTTATCAGAATATACCAAGGAAGATGTTTCCCAACTAGTCATATCAAGGCAATGCTTCCAGAAATCATGGGTAACTAAATTTCCTTTCTCCCCCACTAGGGAAACTTGCCATTTAAGTAGCACCAGCTAACTCAGTAGTTGGTTATCTTGAAATTGAATCTGATTTTTATTTCCTCCTTGAGTTTAACCAAGAAGATGATGTTGATCTCTTTGAAGAAGGACAAGAAGAATCAACTGGTGACTCCAACATTGGTTTCCTAAATTACTAGGATGAAGTGAGAAGTAAAGGAGAAGTGTTTGATGGATCATATGTTGTATTTCTTAGGTCCTAGAACTAGTCAACTCAATAAGCTGGTAAGGTAAAAATAGGGGAAGAATATTGACCATCAATTTCAATTTCTAAATGAGGAACTTATCTACCTTTCCAATCAAAGGACCCGGTGATCAACAAAAAATTAAGTACCTCAAATATTCCTTCGCCTTTTGCTTCAAATTTGTAGACCAGTCCTACACCCAATAAAACCCAGATTGATGGACTGCCTTCCTTTGCTTCTAGTTCATTTCAGTCATTTGATATAATTGACCATGCTAAGAAGACCAAAATTCAAATGTCTTTGTTTGAATTCTTGCCATCCAACCTTGAGTAGTTGGATAGGTTAGTTCAATGCATCCAAAAATAAAACTATCCTTGCAGGACAAGAAATTTTTAAAGTAACTTGTGATCCCCCAAAGAACACATCCACCTAAAATAATATTTACCTCACTCCTCCTATCTCCCCTAGGATGATATAACCATTTTATGTTTCCCTGTTGATAAATAGTCATCAGCTGAACAATTACATTATAGATTATGGCACCTCTGATAATGTAATGCCTGCTAAGGTGGTAGAATCTCTTAATCTCATGCTGACTAAAACCTTTAAGAGATATTCTCCATGGAAAAAAAATAAGTGCCACTTTTAAGACAAATAAAATATGCCCAATTTGCATTTACAGCCTTCTTAGATAAGAGAATTAAAATGACAGTCCTAGTGGCTGACATTCCAACCTCCTATGACATTCTACTTGGGCAAAAAATTTACAAGGATGTTCATGGAGAATTGAGAATAGACCTATCTAAGGCAAGGATCCCTATCAAGGGCATCATGCAAAGGATACTTCCTAAGAAGGAGGAAAATTACATTGTTACTCAAATATCAGCCCCTGAAGCTCAAATTCTATTTGAGTCTTCAGGCATGGGTAATTACTTTTTGTCTACTGAAGATGTTCCTATTTCAACAGATGAAAGCTTACTAAGTGATAATCCAAAAAAATTATATAAGACATCAGAAGAATTGGTAGGGTGCAGTACACATGAAAATGAATCTTCCCTTCTTGATGAAGAAAAATTTGAAAGAAGATCAGATTCTAATGATGTTTGGATTTTGGAATTCAATGGCAGCAATTCTTCTACTAGTTTTAGAGTTGGAGTTGTCTTGATATCTCCTTAAGGAGATATTTTTCCATACTCATACAAGTTACAGTTCAGCAACACTAACAACAATACTAAGTATGAGTCTTTGCTACTTAGATTAAAGACCGCTCAAGCTAGAGGCATCAAGCAGCATCACGCCTAGGGAGATGCTAAGCTGGTGGTTTGTTAGGTGAGAAACCTGTATCAAACTAAGAATGAGAGATTATGACATTATCAAAATTTGGTGTGGGACTGTCTTGAAAGTTTTGATACTTTCAATATTTTTGTAGTGCCTAGAGAGCTTTATAATCATGTAGATTCATTGGCCATCTCTACAACCCTCATGGTTCCTCACAAAGACTTTGAAAAGCACAGTTACACTATCAAACTAGTATTTTGACCAAGTGTACCTGATAATACCAACCATTGGTAGGTGTTTGGTGCTGACAATCAAATCATGTGCTTCACTAGACTCGAAGAGTAATGAACTATGGTAGTAGACTATACTACTACCCTTCAATGTCAGGAAAAGAAACTCTTCAGCAAAAGAGCAAAGATTCATGGTAGAGATCGAGTCTTGTTTAGGGGAAAGAAGAGGAAACCAAAAGGAAGGCATAGAAAATTGGATTCCTAGTGGAGAAGTCCATTTTCCAATCACCAGTTTTGGGGTGAAAATAGTCTCTTACTAATTTATCAAGATGAGATGCCTTTTTCTCTACCTCACAGTGGATAGCATCTGAAGCACTTCAATCCTTGAAATATCAGATAAGTCTAGTCATACATATGTATAATTTTTGTATAGTCTTCCTTTTGTTTTGTGTTGTTCATTTGTTTTTAGCACCTTTCTTTTTGGGTAGCATGACTCCATAGCCCAATGGCATAGATGAAGGAACTAAGATTCTAGATTCTACTCCCTTTGATTGTTTCAAAATTTTAATCAATGGATGTTCCCCAATTGGAGCCAACTATTGTTCCCAAAATTTGTCACTTGTTTTTATTGATAACATGCCGATCATTTTGGTCTTGCAGGCCAAAATAGTCTCTTTCTTTCTTTCTTTCAAAATGTTTTGAGCAGTTAAGTTTTCCAAATATTCAAGCCTTTTTAGCTAAGGAAGTCACAGGTTCAACAAGTGAGCTTTTTCAAAGAGAAGTTAAAAACACTTAAGGCATTTCCTTAGTGTTTTAAGGATGGTTTAACATCAACATTCAATCAAAATACTTAACGGTAGGCTTAAAACAATTGGAATGAACCATTGAACCCTACCTTTATAAGGTTTAAAGGTTCAACGAGTTCAAAGGTTCAAGGGCTTTGACGGACTTAAAGAATAAAAGGATTCAAAGAGTTAAGATTGAACCATTGAACCTTGAAATTTGAAACATTCAAAGGTTCAATGAGTTCAATGAGTTTAATGGACTTAGAGAATGAAAGGATCTAGAAACTTTAAAGCTTTAAAGGATTCAAAGAAATAGAATGAACTGTTGAACCTTGAACTTTGAAAGGTTCAAAGGTTCAAAGGTTCAACGAGTTTAAATAGTTCAAATTTTGAGTGTATGGATGAAGTAGAAGATTCCAGAAAGAAGTTCAACCAAATGGTTCAAAGAAATGGTTTAATCAAAGAAGAAAAAGAGAGCGAACGTGGCCCTTTAAAAAATATTGAATCAATAAACCGTTGAACCATTGAACCTTTTAACCAAAATAGTTCAAGGTTAAAGGTTTAAAGAGGTTCAAAGCAATAGGTGATATCCCCATGGATGTCAATTTCAAGGTGATGGAATAACTATTGATTTTCAAAATACTTGAGAACAAACTCAATGACCAGCCCAAAAAGGAGCTGGAAGAGCCAGTTGAAAGTGAGAAGATAGCCCCGAGAGCTCAGATCACCAAGAAGAGACAAAATGTGTCAAGGAAGGAGGGAATGATATAGAAAGTCTAAAAATATCTATAGAATATTTATTCTAGTAGGTGGAATAATCCACCAAGTGGACATCAGAAAGAGCAAACATTCAAAGGTGTGGCCTATTTTTTTGCATTAAGTAAAGGTGAATAGATAGCCGTGTAAGCATCATAAAGAAGACCAGACAACCCATGCTTAGGAGGAGACATTTGAGATGATTTAGAATGCCAAAGTTAAGGTTGATGACCTATTCCAACATGGCCCTTTCATAGATATTCAATGCATTCAATTCATCATGGGCCATTTTCATGAAAATAAGTGCCCAAGTCTTTCTTGTGATGCTATATATTGTAATCTCTCATTTTATATACAAGAGATCTCTCTGTTATTAGAAGCGAAGCTCTACCCAAATTGAAAGGAATTCTTGAGACTTTGAGCTCAGACTGTTAATCATATTTTTTTAAATGAATAAGAAAGCAAGTGACCTTTCAAACTTTGTGTTGGAATAAGCTTGTGTCATCTAAGAAATTGTTCTTATGTTTATTTCCTAAATACAGTCTTGTCCATTTAATCAAACAAGTAGAACAAGTGGAAATAAGCTGGAAGATGTCCTAAAGCTGACTGTGGGAGACTTTGTGCTACCATAATTTTCTTCAGTATGTGTTTTGTGTAAAGGATAGTAGAGAGACTTTGAGCTCTCTTTATCCTTCATAATCCTTTACTCTGTTGTAGTTTTAGGTGGAGACTTTGGGTTGTGCTTAATTCTACGGTGTCCTTCATCCAAATTGGTAAGAAAAGCAATGAAAGACTTTGTGCTTTCATGGGTTTTTTGTGGTTACAGTTACTAGCTAGGAAGTCTTCCTCTGGTTTTCTGAACATCATTTCTGAAAGAAGAGAAATTCCTCCAGCAATTACCCAGGAATTCTCCTCTATTTGGTGAACATCATCTCTAAAAAGAGAGAGATGGATGGTATGATTTCACCCCTATGTGTATTTTTAGCTTATATATATATATATATATATATATATATATATATATATATATATATATATATATATATATATACACACACACACACACTATAGTTTATAGGGAACCCCCCCTTACTGAGAGGAGAGATTTGTCTCATTCTGGCTATGGTCAAACACCCATTTTCATACATAAATCTCCTTATGTTGTGGTTGATGTAACCATTTTGTTGTTAATCAACTGGTGACAAAATATTCACCAAAAAACTATGAATATGGAAAGATAGGGTTTTACTATTTCACAAGAAGTGACAGTCTATGATCTATATTTGGATGCACTAGAGTGCAGGTGAAGAAAAAACTAGAAGTATCCATGTGGTCAAGTCCCATTTCAATAAATATTTTAAATAGAACACTAACATTGAACCTAGATAATAGCATCAGTGTAACTATCCTAAGATGACATTATTATCTAGAGAGCCAAAGGCATCCAAGTTATAATTTGGTGATTGTTATAGAATATCCTTTTTTCCTACTTCTTTCATGTTCCATTTCTAGAATTACATTAGCATCATAACAAGCTAAGTACATCACTTTTTTGTCATTTTTATATCTATCATATTTATACTTTCCATATTTAGATCAACTCAATATAATAAATTATATATATATGATTATATCTAAGTTTAGAATATGATTGTCCTACTTTAAATCTAATTATCATCTTTGTGCAACTTCATTTCTATTTACCCCTTTAATCCTATATAACCCCAATGTAGACAATTTTACAGTTAAAACAAAGTAGTTAGATGCCCATATTTAACAAAATGGTCAAATGCTCATATTGAATAAAAATTTTATTCAAATGCATGTAAGACCTATCTACAACTAACTTATGGGATTTAAAATTGGAAAATATAAAAGTCTAAAATATATGTAAGCACATATACTTTATAATAATTACCTATAGTTTTATTTTGTATATGTGTAGAAAAGCATTTGTGTTAAAATTGATACATTGAAGAGTTACATATATTTACTTACGAAATACTTATTTTTATTGTTAATTGTTAAAAAATAAAATTAAGACTATTTTATGTTTAATAATTAGTAATAATAAACCTCTGGTTAATATTATGATTGAAAAGTTTAAGGATCCCATTGATTCAGATGATAGTTGGAACACCATCACAGGAAAAAAGGTAAAAATATTATCAAGGATTTTGGGTCTAACCCAAATTTGCATATACTATAATATTGTAACTCTATTTAATTCCATATCCCTCTACCCTAGATTTTTCAACTCACCTCTAGTATTTCAATTTTTCCTGTATCTACCAATATTATTTCTAACGAGTTCTAAGAAACTATGGGATCAAAAATGTCAATCATTTTCTAGGACATATATTCCTTTATGCAGCTAGTAGTCAACTCATATTCCTCTTAGAATATGATGTTTTTCAAGAGTATCCCTTCTCCAATAAAATAATGAGATCATATACTAGATCAAATCCTCCTTTTCAGGTTTAGTATCATATGTCAATGAATCAACATTATTTCTTATTGTACAATCAGTCTACCCTTGAGGGTGGGAGAATTCTCTGAACCTTAACATATAAATTCCATGATATAGTGTCTCTTAAAATATTAGAGATATGATTAAACCACCACATAAATATATTATTCATTCAAATCATCATATATTTCTAGATTTAGATGAATTATGTTTCTAATAAGTCAAAAACATGATTATTTACTTCAAATTGCTTCCAAACTAACTATTTGGCCTAATGTTGTCTAATTTGATAAAAACCATGAGTTGGGTTGAAATGAGGTGCCTTCACTTTTATATCACTGCATTGGACTTTTTACATGTTTTAAATGGCCTTTCTCTAATATGTTTGGTTTTGTGCATCATCGAATTAGATCCATAACCTATCAACAAAGTTGTTCAATTTTTTTTATGTAATTAGTTGATGTCTAAGAATTGTTGAATTGTATTCTTCTAATGACTTAGTAGAATAGGTTTAGTTATATAATTTGTTTAAAAATGAGATTATAAAATCCAAATATGTCTTGTTTATGGATTTTAATATCCTTGAAATTCAATTGAAACACCTCTAGTTTACATTATCACCTTCATTGACATTGAAATTTGTGTATCTTCATACAACCCCATAGTTAGAGCATGATCATGGAGTTTCCTACTCCATGTGCATTCCATGTAGAACCATGATATACATAACATAACTTAGAATACAACATTATTCCCTTCACCTTAAGTGGGGTGGACCCCTGATGTGAGTCAGTGATAAATGATACCATTAGTTGAAATGCAATGCACCATACACCAAATTTTGTTAATCAATGTTTGAATTTTTTAGTGGAAATACATGATTGATGTAACACCACATTAAAAAATATTGTATCCCCTACACAATTTTGTTCCAAATCACTTGATACATGGAATTTTTGCACAACATTGACCAATCACATGATACCTATATAAATTAGACATTGTTTAGTCCTTATAGAGAACATCCACAATCCAAAATGACGATGTGAAAATTTCAAGATCATGTCATGCTAGCACATATTTCAACATACCACATATTTAGGATTTAATCCATATAATCATCAAAAGGTGAAGATCCATGCATGGAAGCTCATCCATTTCAACCTATGTAATAATTATTTAATCCTTAATTTATTTTTTAATATATTTATACTTATATTTAACATTAGATAAAAATAAAATAGTATAAAATAAGTATTTATACATTTCCCTTTATATTATACCATTCACAAAACATACATATTACTAAAATGGTTTGTTCTTATTCTATTATTATTATTATTTTATTCTCTAACTATTATCTCATATAGATTTTGCACATTCATGCAACACATTATTATTATTATTATTATTATTATTATTATTATTATTATTATTATTATTATTATTGTTATTATTATTTAAGGTAGTGTCCCTTGTATATCTCTTAGGATCAAGATAATCAGCATCAAAGGTTCATCATTTACCTCCCATCAAATGAGGTCATAATTTTTTTAATCTTGGTGTCAAAACACAAGATCCCTCCCATTATCTACCACATCATTTTAAGAAAGTTTAGATGGATAGATATAATACAGATGACATGAAGTCCACATGATGATGAAGAATGAGATTGTAAAGGGTCTCTAAGAGTAAAAAAAAATTGTTCAAAATTATTGTTCAAGTCCTCAAATGGGTTATTCCATTATCTTACACATCTAGTAAATATTTTTTGTGGTTGAATCCCCATCAGTTTCAAGTAAAATTATGTGATCTTGTGTTTGAGGTATACATAAATGTATATGTTTTGGATAACTAATAAAATCAATTAGAGTAATTTTTTATTTCAATTCCTTTATAATAAATAAAACATCAAGTTTACAATTTTTTTGTTTTTGATTCATCAAGATGTGGTGGTAATCCCATACTATGTCAGAAAAATATAAGAAACAAATAAGAATATGAACCATGAAGGGAAAAAATATTTGAAACCTTAAAGTATGCATATTATCCTAAATATTTATATGATGAATGTTATATTTTATGTAAATAACTATGTTAAGGGAGAGACCAATCAATCCAAACCTATGTCAATGCATTTCATTACATATATATGAATTTTGGCTCATTTTATAGAGATCAACTTAGAGATAGAAAGTACCACAATGACTTATGACCATTAATTACTCTAGATTAAATTTGGATAAGATTAATAAGTTAGGTGAAGCTTATAAATATTCAAAAATAATTGAGGAAGATTAAATATGAAGAGAAATCAAGACACACTTTCTATGCCAAATAAGACACCTTTGTCATATAAGTACACACTATTTGAGATTGGTAAAATGTGTTATATACAAAAAACCAAGAAACCACTCAAACTCAAAGTTCCATGTATATAATACATTAGTAACATAAGATGATGAAATAAGATGAATATTCTATTCATATATTTAGGTGTAATAATAACCTAAATTTTATTTTATCAATAATGGTAGCATGAAAAATATCACCTCTAAAGTAATTGTTATAAAGCTCAATTGTTCATCCATGAGTTATCCCTCATCCTTAAAAATTAAGATGATCCAACTCTTATAACGAAAAAAGTATACATATCACATGTGATTTCCATTTTCAATAACTTTTCATTTCAAAGAGGAACTATTTTTTATGTAAAACCAATTGATGTTTGTGATGTAATCACTGGGCATGTATACATGTACAACACTCAAGTTGTGTACATAGTTATTCCTCATAGTATTAACATATAAGTGGTTATTAATATATATTAGATTCCTAAATTTATTCCACACTCTAATCATGTCTCATGCATTCCCAAGAGGATTAAAAAATATTCACCACCAACTATAACACAACCTTAGATGGTAGAAACATATAAAATTTCATAAACCATGTACACTTGGAAATTTTATACACTGCGATACAATGTTGTAAATGCACATCAAAAAAATCACTGAGGTAATTGGTTCACCAAAGATAAACTATAAGCCAAGATTACAAACATGCTTCTGATGTTTAACACAATATAGATGATTTCTTCTCAAAAAATTGAAGAATGATCTGAGCCCATGCCCATTGATTCATGGTCTCAACTTGAGTTCCTTATATTTAGGAACATAAATATTCAACATGCATTATTTTCTATAGCTTTAATTATTTATAATTTGTGTTAAATTTATCTCTTTGTAATTTGTTTTCTTTCATTTTATGTAATTCATTCTTACACTTTATTGGAAAGAACCTTCAATAATAATAATAATAATAATAATAATAATAATAATAATAATAATAATAATAATAATAATAATAATAATAATAATAACAACAACAAAAACAACAACAACAACAACAACAACAACAACGGGATTTATATGGGAAATAGAAATAGTGAAAACAAAAACCATGTAAATAATGATTTGGATTATATGCATAGAGTTTATAGAAAAATAATATAAATATTTAGATTTATGAATATATAAAACAAATTAAGACATTATAGTGAAAATTATAATTAAATGGGTAGATGAGACATTTCAAAAGGTGGAAATTCCATTCATCTTAATTTTTATTCAATCTTATGGAGATATTATTTTGGAAATTAAGTAACATTTTACCCAAAGGTAAAATACATGCTCAAAGGGATGTAATTCTATGTTTTGGTAAATTCTAGTTTTTTATAGCAAAAAAATGTAAATTGATAATTTTACCTAACACAAAACCCATAATCATTAACCCCATCTGGTTATTTTCACACAAAGTGTTAATAAACAATCATATTACATTTATGGTGGAGGTGACAATAGAAAATGGGGTTGTATGTTCCTCTATATGACATGGTAATGAGTTTTACATGGAGGAGATGTTTCATTTCATGGTGAGGTTGAACAATAGAAATGTGCTAGGGAAGATCAATGTCATACATAACATGCAAGTAGTGAATGATTTCAAGATGTGATGAGTAGTGATGGTGAGGGAAAATAACAAGGTATTTCAAGTGATATCATACACCATAAGGCCTATATCATAAACCAAACCTAGATTTAGGGTATTTATTAAATTTACATGCTCTAAACCCATTGTAAAAGGGTATTCAACTTCCAAGTGATATAACATTTTATTTTTTAATTTATATTATCAAGGGATGATGATGATGACATGATAGTTTATTTTTTTGTAAAAATCTCCATATTCAATGTTTAGATTGAATGAGTGTTGCAATGCCACTAATGTGGGATCAAGGCATTAAGGTCCCAAATTCCATCTTATAGCTTCATTTTCCCTTCTTTCTAATATATTAATGCATAGATAGATTATAGTATAAATAATAACATGTGTAAGTTCCATACTCGAACCCATAGAATAAACATAACCATAATTGGAACATGTCTTTATAAACATCTTTTTATCCTTATTAAAAAAAACATAAAATCTAAGGAAGCACTAGTTAGGGAAAAGATGTTTTCGAAATATTATTAAAATGAATATCAAATTATTACTTACTTAAATATATTAGTGAATTTTATTTTTATATGGGGTCAATTATCATGATTTTTAAGTAAGGTATGACTATCGATTTAAACTTTCACTTTACAAAGCCTCGCTTTACAAAAACATAAAATTCAATCACTTTTGGTGTAACTTACACTCTTAAATATGGTAGTTAAAAGCAAAAAAAAGGAAGTTATAAAATTTGGGGTGGTGATATATAATTTTAACATATTATGTATAGATTTATGTGTATTTGAACCCAAGTCCAATAGACTACCCAAAATTGGTCTCACTTGTGGTTATGTTGATAGTTTTACCTTTCCTATATTTACCAAATAAATGAAAGTAAGTTCTTGTGTTATGAATAAAATCGATATTTTTAGTGTTGATAATAATTATAATGGAAAAATATTTGAAAAATATCTATCCATATCTATTTTCTTATGACATCATATATCTATTGATTAGAATATATATGAGGCATCTTTCACTGAAGAAGCATTTTCCATTTTTCATCTAATTAGTTTTAGATATGTATAATTAGGTTTTAAATAATTAAATCAGTAATAATTTTTATCTAATTATTTTAGACTCATCTATATTTGAAACATGGTGCATTCTCTATATTTTTTAAGGAGTTTTTGGATATCTAACACCTATTTTTTTGAGATGACACCTATTTCAATCATGTATTGAGTAATTTAGAAAACTCAATGGAAGCTACATATTGAATTGACATATGTGGCATGCCACTAAAATTTTTACTTATATATTCCCAAGGTTATTTTAATCCATCACCTTGAAAACCTTATCATTTCCCCTCACCATCACTGCCTAGGTCACCTTGAAATATTTTATCTCTTCAATATTATGTGTGGCCTTGGAATTACCTACCAATTATCCATTGGTCAATATCAATATGAAATATAATTTTACACCCACCCCCACCCCCACCCCCACAACCACAACCACACAACTCATTTCCATATTAAGTAACACACAACTTCATTTTCTAGCATCACTTCCATTAGAAATATACAATTATTTTTTCTTAATGTTGTGTGCACAAAAGGTGATACATGGTTAATAACCCTAGGATTTTATGAAATAAAACTACTAATTTACATTATTTCACTTTAAAAAATTCCACTTGACTAAAACACAAAATTTCATACATTATATTATAGCTCACACCTTTAGGGCAACTACTAGTTAGTACATATAGGATACTATAGTTCTCGTATTTTCAATTAATTTCTCCATGTATACTAATCACATTGGTATGTATTTTATCACATAATTTTAAATATAATTTTTTAAATATTCTCTCCTAGGCCTTACTCCATGATTCTATCATGGTTATTATTTTCACATTTTCCAAGACCTATCTCCTTGTCTATTGTGAAGGGTTCTTGTGTAAAATGTTGACATGCAGCATATAGTTATTAGTGTTGGATAAAATTGCCATAAATATTATATTTTAGTAAAATTAAAGACATTTATAAATATATTATTTTGGAAATAAATCATTTCCATATATAAATAAACACTCTATGGATATATATCATTGTGAAAATAAAGCATTCATGATAGAAAAATAAATAACATGAATAGGTATTGATAGAGAACAAGATCCTCAATAATGCCACTATATATAGATATATGTTTTTTATGGTATATAAGTTTAAATGGTTGATAGGATCACTGTGGAGGGGTAGTGTTAGATAAATGGTTGATAGGATCACTGTGGAGGGGTAGTGTTAGATCTACTATTAGAGGAGACTTCTTAAATTGTCATTCCTACTATGAATGATCTATCACATCTTCTATTTAGCACCAAACCCTATACATTTTACCTATTATTACATTATTTTTATTTTTATTTCTAATACCTTTGATTTATTATTATGAGTGTTAAATTGTATTTTAGACTATGAATACCAACTGACCACCATTTTATTACAAACTCTCTCTCTCTCTCTCTCTCTCTCTCTCTCTCTCTCTCTCTCTATATATATATATATATATATATATATATATATATATATATATATATATATATATATATATATATATCTGTGTGTGTGTGTGTGTGTGTGTCAATTCATTTCCAATTTTAAAAAAATAAACATTGATAAGATTTATCACTATATTAAAGACCAACCAATAATTACCTTATTAACACTATAAGTAGAAGATTCTAAAGTGTTAAATCCATATATGTACATCTAGTCCATAATAATGTATAAATAATTTGCTTAAAAAATTCAATTGGTATGAGATTGCATTCTCACTACAGACTTTAGAACTTTATTAACTCCATAGTAATCCACATAACTAATTACTAAAATTCCCATATTCAACTAAGTAGTTAAATGGTCATATTATTTAGAATATTTATTAAAATACATCACAAACCAATATACACTTATCTTGTTGGTATTAAAACTGGAAAATATAAATCTCTAAAATATATGTGTGGACACCTAAATTTGGTATGAGATATTTTAACAATATCAAATTTGACGTACTTTGTCATACTTGGGCATTGTGAATACATTGGACTCTTCTAGATAATTTTTGTCTATCCATCTACCCATGTTATATCTTGGACAATTCTATTTATTATATATACCTATTAAATATTATTCAAGTATTTACAATAACCTTTCAAAATCTTAAACAATTCTTATCCATATCTCAGATCATTGATTTGCATTCCTAGGATAGTACCAATAATGATTAGATATTTGTTGTTATCACAAATGTCTATCTTTATTGATACCATCTAGGACACTCAATGGATATTTGTAATATTTAGAATTATCCATTGTGTTAGCCTAGACATGTTTCATAGGTTGTCTTTAATGGTAAGTAATAAGTATTCAACTATAAATACAAATTAATCCTAAGGCTATCACTTACTTTGTAAGTTTCCATTTTCTTAGTAAGTCTTATAAAACTTTATGAATTAATTGGAACTCTATTGATACCTTATCACAATAGAATAAACATATTGAAACACATAAAAATACTATTTATAGAGATCTATCTAGATAAATACAAAATTCAAAGTCATATGGTATCAAGTATCAAAATCCAAAAATTACATTACATTCTATATTGGTCATTATTTTGCATGCACGTGCGCGCACGCGTGCGCACACACACACACACACACACACACACACACACACACACACACACACACACACACACACACACACACACACACACACACACACACACACACACACACACACACACACACACACACACACACACACACACACACACACACACACACACACACACACACAAGTTTGAGAACAACATTAAATTTAAGCCCCATTATAAGTATTACAATATAAGAAATACTCGTCCATTCAACAAGGAATTATTGGGGTTTTCCAACCCAAAATACTAACCTATTTTTCAAGGGTCATATTGTGATCAAAAAAAAAATTAGGGTTTCAATGAAAAAATAATGAAAACATATATCAATACATAGGATTGAAGCAAATCATGTACATAATAAACATCTAAAAGTGCATTCATAACATTCCTAAAGCTTAAAAACTTCTATAACATACAAGGACACTATCAACAGAGCTTGGAAAATATTAGTTACCATAGGTGGGAAACTTTACTACTAGTGTCCAAACAAGGGTTGAGGCACTATTTTTTATTTGAGTAGTGACAAATAAAGTATATAGAATTTTAGACACAAGGTTACCTTGTATGGATGAAAAGTATTAGAATAATATACATAGATTTATACCTTCTTTATTTGTCATTTACAAATCTTATAAGTGTAATATACATACATACATGCATACATATATATATATATATATATATATATATATATATATATATATATATATATATATGTATATGTATATATGTATATGTATATATATATCTATATATATATATATATATATATGTATATGTATATATATATATGTATATGTATATATATATGTATATATATATATATATGTATATATATATGTATATATATATATATATGTATATATATATGTATATATATATATATATATGTATATATATATATATATATACATATGTATATATATATACATATGTATATATATATACATATATATACATATATATATATATATACATATATACATATATACATATATATATATATATATATATATATATATATATACTCTCAGTTTTGATTCATGTATTTATTGTTAATTTTTACATACTTTAATATCCCCTAGTTTTACTCAAATTTAGGACACTCTAATTTAAAAATAATTAAAGCATTTGGTGAACTTGGTCATTGAGTTGAGCATTAAAATCCATATATTTGTTTCTACATTAGGGTTCCAATATTTCTTAGGGTTTTAAATTTATTCTTTTATTATGGTTTGAATTTTATATCTATTTTTTATTTCCCCTTATTTTCATAATCAAAACCATAAACTTTATTTTAATATATACTAATAGTTTACATCTTTTAATCCACAATTTAATTGTCATGGTTTCATGTTTATTTCCTAAAATACCTCATGGTAGTGATATCCAACATCCCTCCCATTTTATTATCCCTATAATTATATTAGAAACATAGCTCCATGCTATGACAACATAAATAGGTAGGGTACATAATCATGTAGGATGAAATTGAGGTAAACAAAATATACCTCCTAATATTCCTCCCTCACCTAGGGTGTTGTCCAATGCAACTATAAATTGTGATGTCTTATATAAACTCAAGAACCTTCTAAAAAAATATTTGCATTAGAGTTTCTAAAGAGATATGATATATATAAAGACATTATACGTACAACACTATATGATACAACCTTACCAAACAATGCAAAATTGACTTATTTTTCATCTATTGTTAATACATTAAAGGATAGTAAAAAAAATAGAAATAATAGTTTCCTACTCAATATACTATATATAAGAATATCCCATTTTTTATTCAATTATTAATATTAAAAAAGGGGGTTACACATGTGATTATACACAATGGATCAAGGTTGGAAATTTGAAACATCATGTTTCTTAAAATAATTGGTATCAATATTGATTCTATTCATAAGTCAAAGAAGAAAACAAGACATTTTGATAATGTACCTTGCCAAGTGTTAAGTATGATTATGTTGGATTTAAAAGTGGGTTCTAAAACATTGATCACTATATTTAATTTGATGTCAAACTATTTGTAGTATAACATACTACTTGGTAGACCTTGGATTCGTTCTATGGAATCAATATCATCCACCTTACATCAATTCTTAAAATTTGTGCACAAAGGATGTTTAAGAATAAAAATTTAAATTATTTCAAGGTAATTGAACCTAGTGAATCTTTTATCACACAATATGATTCCCCCCCCCCCCCCCCGCCCCACCACTCTTCCATAGTACCTCAATTATAAGTCATACCAATATAATGCATATAGATATAAGTTAGGAGAAGCAATGTTATATTTATCTAAGAATATACTAATAAAATACTTAGTTATTATTAAATATAATGTGAGGCATACATATAACCTTTGATATCTTAAAAATTTGGATTCAGAGTCTCATATATAACCAAAAAATACATATTTTATAGTGTTGATTTGTTTGTGTAACTCATGTAAATACTTACACAAATAGATAAAATATAAAAATTAAAAGGTAATAATAAGTTGTTTCCAACATCCCTTGCCTTTAGTACGACATAGGGAAAGGAGGACCATACATGAAAAAGCATGTACTACAACATATACTCTAATATAAATGAACAAATCAACTAAGTTAAGTATGTGTAGGGACACACACATCTTTATCCTCCACATCTATATATACAACTACATTTATTCTACAAACATATCAATTATGTACTTTACTAATCTTGATGGCCTACATAAGTAAATAAAGGGGCACACATCTATTTACACTTTCACTTCTAGTTATAACACATAACTGGAATATCACATATGAAAGTAAGTACACACATTTATATCTATAGTTTATCTTAGTGAGAACATGTCATCACTAAGTACACACAAACATAAAATATAAAATAAATATTTAGGACTGGGGCTTCACTATCTTTAGTGAGTGTTTGACTTCTCACTAAACTCACATTTTCAGCCTCTATTTATAACTATTTCTACCTTATCATAAATAGTGTAAATGGTAGTCATTTCCACTAGACACCATTCTCAACATCCATTGGTTTGGTGTAATTGTTTCTACCACTACATCAATTTTAAACTTATGGTGAAATTGATGTTGTTAAAGGGCATCCTTACTATGTTTCATCTAACCTCTAATGGCTTTAGCTCAAAATGATAGATCAAAATTCATGTTGTTTTTGTGAACAAAATTTCAATCCCATAGAATAGACAAACATATTACTTTAAAATATTAGGTTCACCTAATAATGCATCATATATAAAGATGGATTTTAATTTCACTCTTTTATCATAATTTATTTAAACTGATAGCATACAAATGATTTTTATAGACCCTTATTTATACCTAAAATCCTCTTGACTTAGAAAATATATACCACCTAATAAGATAAACTATAGCTAAAAATATGAAACCCATGCTACAAACAAATAAAAAAACATTACTATGAAAAATTAAGCTAGATAATTTCTATCAACTATAATAAAACATAGACTAAAAAAATATACTATTTGTACCTAAGTATAAATTTAGACTATTTTTTTAATAACACATCATTTTTTAAATAAAAAACATTTAGAAATAAAATAACAACCAATGCATAGTGAGCAATGAACTAAATACAAATAAACTTAGATCTAATGAGTTGACAAATAAATGTGATAAATGCTAATGTTTAATATTGACATTAAATAGAATTAATAAACTGTGAACTAAAAAACACTTAATCAAGTAATAAATAATATTAGAAACTATAAGGCAAGCACATTTAAAATTATAATGTTGAGTGAGAGTGGAATATTTGAAGTTCAGAGAAGAATCTCTCTATTAGGGTTTCATGGTTTATTTCGATTTATTACTTGCTTCCTTTTCTTACCTTTCTCATATCATTTTCCCTATGGTACTTTTGAGGGTTTTAGTACATTAATTTCAATTGGTACAACACCCTTAGGGTGAGAAGGCCCTTTATTTATGGATTCTTTGTGATCTACTACATTTGTTGATATAGGATTTATATCTAATGGTGCCTAAGTGAGTTCAAAAGTTTATCCCAAAGGTCTACAATGAGATAATCCCTTAGCTCCCCCCTCCACTTTAGAGGTAAGCATTCTTATTGCAATTGTTGATCAATGTTGTAAATGGTATGAAAATTGTTTTTTTTTTAATTTCCTACTTTGTTGGTCATATCCATTTAGAGGACTACCTCCATAATTGTCTCCACAACCATTAAGAGCCCTTGGGCATCCATGTTAGTATAATATAGAACTTTACCAAAGGTGTTTCTTGTTCACTTTCAAGGAGCCCGTAGAGACACAAGTTATCCTTATGAATTATAATGTTTGGTTCCTTTAGAAATATCATATGATTTTTTTTAACTGGTCCTAAGATTTTAAACTCTCCAACAATGCCTCCCTTTATGTCCCTATCTGGGTTGAGATTCTTAATTTTTTGGTTCACTTGTGGGCCTTCATACCCAAATCATAGATCTCGTAGGGCATGTAGTTATGCTTGATCTTGATAGGTGGTTTCTCCCCACCCTAATAAGTAGATTTGTGTGGAGGTTGACCTCTCTAAAGAACTAAAATAATTCATTTAGATTCAATTTAGTGAAGCCCAGTGGTTATAAAAGGTTATTTATTTCAAATTATTAAACACCTATTTCTATTTTGATGCTTCAAACCACCACATCAAGGATCATCCTTTCATGGTTCATCACAATCCCCCTTAACCACCTCTAACTCAAAATCCCAAACCAAAAGACCAAGGATATGGTTTTTCCACAAGGTCACATATTATATTGTTGAGCCCTAAGCCATAATCCCTAGCCCAACTACCACTTCAGGTTGATTCTTCCCCAAATATCAAACCCTCTAAGGGGAATTGTCCACCCTCCCTTGCTATCTTGGTTTCCTCAATGTATAGATGATTTATCCAATTTACTATAATAATATGATTCCTATGGCTAAGGTTATCTCAACTAGTAGCTCCTTCTCTCGACATTCTCACATCCCACTCCATGGGGGTGCAAACTTTCTTCAAGAGGAACACAACACCAAATGTCAGTTCATTGTGGTAGGTGTAAATCCATGTCTATACTAGCATAATAGATTTGTGGTGTTGGTATATGTTGAGGATTTATAAATAAATATTCATATGGATGACCCTTCATCATTAATTTTTTATCATGGAATGTTAGGGTTATTATAAAGTCTAAATATAAATATTCTGTGCATGCTTCTTGTCAGTATATTGGTTTTCTAGATATTATTTATCTATAGGAAGTTAAAGTGTATGTATTTATCTTTCAAACATCCTTATGAATAATTTGGCATGATGTCACCTAGATCACCACCTTGCATGCGTATGGATATGGTGGTGATTGTATTTTAATTTACCTTAAGATTTCCCCCAACATTATTTACATAGGAGAGGACCCTTAACATCAAGAATTATAGATTATTCCTGACATTAAGATCAATAATTTTAGCATTCTCACCATTTATACCCTAATGATGACCTTGACTATTCCTCATTGTGGTGATCTTTGGATGATGGGATAGCTACTACCACATTGTTAGTTTGTGTATATTTCAACATGATTGAACATACCCAAATCAAGGTTAGGGTCATCCCAATGTGAGGGTGTATTTGTGAATGTGAGGCTTGGTATTAATTCAAAAATAAATGGCATATGGCTAGCCCTTCCTCTAACATTAGACATTTAACCCCATGTCTTGGTTTATATGGTCTAACTATGGATTTGGGGATCACCACATGCTCAAATGGTTTAATCTATTTATCTTATCAAAGACAAATATTTTATCCTTTTCTATAATTTATGGATACCCTATCAATATCCATTCTAGTTTTATTTTTTTAGACCATTCCCCTATTTTTTGAAAAGTGGAATGGATTTTAAGATAATATAATGTGCCACATAATCAATTCATTCTTAATAATTATATATTAAGTCACATTAGAATGTTTTAACTCATAATATGGATTTAAAATCTTGCCTTTAATCCCCCATACACTATCAACTAGATTGGGTGGTGGAATGATGTCATTTTGTGTATCACCTCCTTCTTCCACCATTATTCCAAACATGTTGCTCAAATTATAAAGTTATTTGAATAGGCCACACTCAATGAGTTATAGTGTGTCTCCATATCTCTTGAATATGATCCCTTTAATTTGTATTTATAGCATCTTTTAGCCTCTCTCAAACACCACCTTAAAGTGGAAGATAACCATGTAAATAGAGCATATCAGTTATGTGCTTAATTGCATTAGCTAACAAGGCCTTCAAGGATTTTTTCAAAGAACTAAAAGCCAAACAAGTTCATGAGAAAATCAAAGAAATTAAAGTTTCTCAATATCAACTTACCTTTGAATAAGACATCTCTTTAACTTTCCTTGATCATTACAAGATGGTTTTTCAAGATCAACCTTACATAATCGAGCAAAACTAGGCACCTTAGAAGTGCCTCGATGTGGTGTCTCTCAAGCTCACTCCTATTTATCAATGACTCTATGATGTCTCACTTACCTTTCAAGAGATCATAGAGTCTTTGCATTTCATGAGAAATGATAAAGTCCCCAATCTTGATGGATTTTCCTATAAATTACACAAAGTGACCTAGGAATTTATTGGGCCATATTTACTACAATTCTACAAGGAAGCCTTGATGAATCAGTCTTTTAGAACCATGATCAACCAAGGTAATATCAAGTATATTTTTAAAGTTTGAGATACTGAGTTGCTTACTAGTTAAAGGCCTATAAATTTTCTCAATGTTTATTACAAGATTCTTGATAAATAGATCACCAACCAAATCTATCTCATCTTACCTGCATTGTCAGACTAGAGTAAATAGGTTTTATTAGAGGGTGTTAAATTTTAGATAATCTTATTATAGTCTAGGAAGGAATATCTTAGGCCTAATCATCTCTAAAGAGAACCATTTTTCTTAAATTATATTTTGAAAAAATGTATCATATAATTGAGTGGCAATTCATTTTTGCCATGCTCAAAACTCTTGGCTTTAGCCCATACTTAATTTATACTATCTAGACTTTCATTCATGATTATTCAACATACCTCATTATTAATGGTAATAAAATTGAGGGCATTTAGATTTAAAAATATATTTGTAAATTTTATCCCTTTGCTTTGATACTTTATGTGTTATCTGTTAAAATATTGAGTTATCTCCTATCTTTAAAATCTTCTCAAGGGCTTGTTTGGGGCATTTTTTACCTAACTTCACCTCCCAGATCATCAATGGGTACTTTGAAAATAAAACCTTCCTCATTATTGAAGAACAAGAAGCCATCTTTAATGAATCTATCCAATGCCTTGACACTTTATATTTGGATTTTGGTTCCAACCTCCAATGGATAAAATGTAGTGATTTTAATAAATCATGATGCTTATGCATGATTAGATTCTCAAATATAATTGGTAATGGACTGATCAGGGGAAACAATTAAGTTCTTGGGAATCCCCTTTTATTTTTATAGTTAATCTTTGGTAGTATTTCTTCAATAGGATTGAAAATAAGATCGAATACTGTATTAGTAAGCTCTTATCTCTAGGAGGCAGGTTTCAGGTTTACACCAAAATATTGGTCACTACTCATGTCTACTACTCTTCTTGTTAGGATCCCTCCAAGGCCTCATATGAATCATTGGAAAAAACCCTTAGATATTTCCTTTGGCCTAATTCTAGTCATGCTTGAGGACTTCATCATGTGGTTTGGGATATTTGTTTCCTCCCTTAGGATAAAGGTGATATGGGCATCATTGACACCTATAAAAAAGTATCACCATGTGTGTTAATTAGGTTATTCTTACATGTAAATTAATCTTAGAAAATTATGTTATGGAATTATATATTCATAAGCTCTCCCTATTGTAAAACTAGTTGGTAAAAAATTAGCTTCCAATCCCTTCTCATTAATGTTGCTCCTATCAATATCTATAGCTCTTTTGTGTCCAAAATCATTTGGAAGTATTTTTAAGCAACCAAACCCCACTTGAGGTGGGTGGGGGATGTTTTTATCATAGGTTTATCTTTTAATGACCATAATTTTTGGTGGTCCTCTATTCTTACTAATTCTATTCTCCTAGATGAATTGCCTAGTTTTAAAGCTCTATGTTTATTCCATAAAGGGCTTCATTGTATTCAAATTTGGTTACCTCTAGGGATTAGTTCCCCTTACATATATTAAAAATTAATTTATAGTTAAACAATGTAGACTACCTTTAATTCTTCACTTTCAAGAGTTATTACATGATGTTATGTTGAATAAACTTATCATGGTGGAAGGACTATAGGTGGAACTATGATACTCACTTCAATAATTACTCTCCTAGGTTAATTTATCAATTTTAAATCACTTATCCTCATATCTAAGAAAAATAAATAGGAACTAGGGACTCTAATCCTCTCCCAAGACTTAGTTTGCATGTCTAGATCATGTATGGTAGCCTAGCCTAGATACCAAGTTGGATCACATTTTATAGTATTTGATATATCAGGGACTTATCCTTAGTGAGAGAATACTCCAAATTTACATTCCCCAACACATTTTTCTAGATTACAAGAGTCTAGAGTCCTTTAAACATCTATTTTGGTTTTGTCCTCCTAGCAATGGATTCATTTTTTATTTAAGCTTTACCACCCTGATCCTTTCTCTTATTGGAAAACACTCTTTTGGGATTATTATAATTATATATACTCTATTTAATTTATCTATAAATTCTTCTATGAAATTATTCTCTTTTAGTTATGGAAAGCCAGAAACAATGCTATATTTTATCATGAGACCTATGTAATTTCATTTTCTATTACTGGAAAGGTTGTTTTTATTTCTTTAGTCTCTATGTAAATTCACACTCAAGTGTAAAAGATATATTTAGACCTCTTCCATATATATAATTTCCTTGACAACTAAGGGAATTCCCCTTGCACCATGATCTAGATATAACTTAATGGCCCACCCTGTGTTTTACCACCTCCTCCTCCTAGAAGGTGGCAAAGTATAAGTTGGTCTAGAAGTAGGGGCCAATTCTCTCCCTACCCTAACCAAATGGGTGAATATATTTCTCATGTAAATTATAATGATGGTCCCTTATAATGATCTCTAGCTATCATTTGTGTTCCTTCACATTTGACTGATGGATGTCCTATCACTATTCATGATGAACCCCTTGATGGCTAGACTGCTCTGAATATTATCAAGGTGGAGTCACCTTCTTGGATAGTTATTCCTAAGGATTATCCTTTGCCTCTAACTCCTATGGTGGTGACATTTTCTTATATTCTTTCTCTCTTGTTTCTTTTGTATTTCTATAGGTTGTGTTTTGACTAGTTGATTTTTATTTCAATGTTGGTTTGTTCCTCCGACATAGAGTTTAAGCTATGATGTGTTTGGATACTTTAATTTTAAACTTTTTTATTGTATTAATTATTATTTTTTATTAATATAATGTGAATAATTATAATATTAAAACTATAAGGAATGTTTAGTGGTACATAGTTACAAGGCACATTTTAGTGGGGTACAACAAGAAATACATGTGAATCTAGATGAGTGGAATTCTTTCACTATAGAATAATGCACATGTAAAATAAATATGAGATTTTAAGAAGTTTCAATGGTGATTTTATGCTATACAATACTACCTTTTCCACACATGAATAGGAAAAAATGGAAGTACACATGTTAAGTGTGAAAACATTAATATTAAATATCTACTTACCACATGGTATGGCATATGAACACAAATATAAAAGTTGTATTTTATAAAAAAAAATGTCAGATCATACATAGTTTTTATAGATGCATCAAATAATTCAAATCATACACATTATCATCCAAAAGAGCCTAAAAAATGGGAATCTTATTGGAAAGCTTGTCCAGATGGAGTTAGGACTCCATCGAGTACATTTGAAGTGTAAAGTTATATTTCATGTGCAAGATTTATGTGTATGGAGATGGGAGAAGCATGGATATACAAATAAACTTGAATAATTTATTGAAGAATAATTTTTCAACTTAAAAAATTCTAATGTATTGGGTTCCACATGGATATCATAGATGTATATCCATAGATGATAGAGATATGGAAGCATGGATATAACATTAAATCACATTCAAATACACCAATATTCCTTTAGGTTTTCAATAGTGACATTTTTTGTTTAAAATCATATCCCACCATTAAATATCATTTCTATTTAAACAAAAAATAAAAAAATGACATGGTTTCTAATTTGACAATTTCTGCTGTATTGGTGATATATACCACTATTTTATCTAATTTTTAATGAATTCTAAATTATTAGATTTAAACTATTGAAATATAAATGATTATATATATAAATATGGTAAATAAAATACAATATGTTACATATTTTTACAAAATTATAAACTTTTTAAAAATAGTAAGTGGGCCTAATAATTTGTAAACCTATGTAAAACAAATATTTTTAAATGTGTAGGATGAATCTAAATTAAAACTTATTGACATGACATGTGTATTATGTTGTAACCAAATTTAGAGATTTAAATTATGGTATGATAAGTATGTGATAGGAGGATAGGGTTACACTATGTCTTTATCTACTATCTGTAGCTGCATCCTATTGGTTATGCACCTAATTTTTTGATTTGGGCTTGTGTGACTATTTGTAAGATTTGACTGATAAATTTTGTGTGTCAAAATGTTTCATGTAAAACCTAAAAAACACAAACCCTTTTTCCTACATAATAAACAAGATGGAGATCAAATTAAAAGAGGTAAAATATTTAAATGTAATACTTGAGATATCCTTAGAAAACACCATGTAATATAAATGTTTACTAAATAACCCAAATGGGCCTGAGGTTGATGTAGTTCTCCCTCTTAAGGTGACTGTGTGATCTATGATTATGCAACTGAATGAATGTAACTATAATATTGATTGTTATGCTTGAAAATGGTGCCCTTGACTTATGATAAATGATGTTAAGACTTTTCCTATGACTATTAGAATGCAATAAAATAAAAATTGGAAACAATAATGTTATTTTGTTTAATTTGTAGTAGAATTGTCAAGTGAATGTTATATGTATTTACATAAACCTTGATGTTTTTATATATGAAAATATTTAGAATAATTTCACTAAAAAATTTTATGAAATATATAGGAGAGACACTATGAAATGTGTCAATTTTTATAATTAACCATTAGAGCATGGGTGACACAACCACACTAGTGGGCAAAGTCATAGTACAACCATGTCTAACCTAGTATAAACTTATCCTAGAAGACCAAAGACTAAAAGGATAGGTATAGTAGGATCATGTAGACTAAATAGGGATAAAATTATCTATAATAGGGATATATGTATTATATTTTCCATGTTTGAAAGACTGTGAAGGATATATTATATATTACAAGTTAATGAAATCATGAATAAACCAAGTAGGGTAAAGATGTCAAGAATAAACATTGCCAGACACTTAATGATTAAATTTATGTGTCTAAATTTTCCCCCACTTTGTTATACTAATGCAAAAAAGTGAAATTACTAGAGTAATGTAGATGTGAATCAAATTATATATACACACTTTATATTTGGATGTGAAACTTGATTGTACAAGATGCCCTAATGTGAAAACTTGTATCAATGCCACTATAAGTAGTTATTTTCAATATTTGAAAATTTTAAATGTTAAACTTATGATTTAAAATTTGAAAAGAGAGTAAATAAAGTATAAACCTGATATAGTAAGAAATTTTATTTCCTTTTAAATTGAAATTTAAGTAGGTTTTCCCCCTTGTTGAATAATTTGGAGATATGTTGAACCTATTATGAATTGAGAGTGATTAAGTCTCAATTTGAAAACCTTTGAATGCTCTTGAGTTGGAAATATTATTTTTTCCACCTCTCATTCGACTACATAGATTAATTTATAAAATAATTGAAGGGGTGGAACCACAAAATGTGGCTCGTTAAATCTTAAAAAGAGCAACCATAGATGTTTAGTGTCATTATAATTTCATGTCACCCAATTGCAACATGAAAATAATTCACATTTTTCCATATGGATAAAGATTATATTTAAAACTTTGCACTTTGAAGCTTTGAAACTTGAGAAAATTTAAAATTAATATGTTGTAACTTGAACATGAATGAGTATCATGCACCATAAACTATACTGAATTGATATTTAAATGCCATTTTAATTTTACAACTATTTAAAAAAATTAATTATTTGAAATTTTCCATTTTTAATTGTATATAATGAGTTTAAATGTATGTCACATTCCCCCATAATCTAAAAATTCTAAATCATGTTGTAATTTTTGAAACCATATAGAGCCATAAATCTAAAATTTGCTCATGATGAATTAACTTCTCAAGACAAGACCATTATGATGTTACCATTTTGAGATGAGTTCATAGCATAAAAGTTACTTATCTCAAAATAAATCATATGTGAAATTTAGAATCATGTAAAATGAATTTGAATAATTGAATTGGGTTGCATCATAATATTTGAATATAACATTGAACTGTATATGAAACATGTTTTAGATAAATATAACATGAAAGCACATAAGCAATATGTTCATGATATTTATCATGGAATGCAAGTAAGAATATATATTATGATTAATTAATGATATGAGTCTTTTCACTATAGTAATACACAAGTACATACAAACAATGTCATACAATGTCAAATATTTTGCATATGATGTCACACATAAGGACCAAAATATATATATAAGGACATGTAAATGACACATAAAACATAAGGGTCACACATGAATGAAATTATTATACCATAAAATCAATAAATTTTAACATATAAGGTCAAGGGACACACACAATAAGCAAGCAAGTTTTAACCTACCATTCAGTAGAGTAAGAGAAAGGAAGCATAAAGTAAATGAAACTAATCTACATCCACCATATGTATCAATGTCATTGTTAGAAAATATAATATTCATGTAACAAATGTATATAATGATTTATAAAAAAAAACATTTGTATGATAATTATCTCAACATGGTGTAAAGGTTATCTGTAGATATAATCTTTACAAAGAATGAAGAGATACCCCTAACTTAGCAAGGCTATTGGGTAATAGGGAATCCCAACATAAAAAACCATATGAAAGTATGTTTTATATCACAATTAAGTACCTTTTTATAAAATAATGTGTTGAAAATTTAAATATGTATTTACTTAACATTAAATAAATAAAATATGTAAACAAGTAAACTAGTAACATTTTAAAAATGCTTACGGTCCTGACATTAAATTTTTTGATTTTTTTTTGTTTTGATTTTTGATTTTTTTATCTTATTTGAATTTAAATATTTTAAAATAAAAATATTTTTAAAAGTTTCCAAAAATCAAGGTTTTAAAAATAGAGGAAGAGGAAAGGATTTGAGTAATTTGCAATAAGGTGCAAAAGCATGGTGTGGAAAGAAAGAATTCAAATAATGTGCCCCAAATGTATGTGTGAATGATTCATAGAAATTTATAACATATTATTAATATACATATGGCTGTACATGATCCTTGTGTGCAATGTAAATATATCATCAGGTAAATGGAATGAAAGCTATAGCATGATAAGAATCCAATAATGAGAAAGAATGAGTATTGAAAAAATATTTGTAATGAATTTTAATTGGATTATTCAAATTAATTTTAAAATCAAGATGTAAAGTACCCAAAGTGAAAAAAAAATACAAAGGCTAGCAAAATGAACACACACACACATGATAATTTTATTGATGCATATGTGTGAAACATTCTATATTTTGAAATCATTGTATCTTATATGTGAATTATTTTTTTAAATTTTGTTGTTATCATTTGGAAATTTTGAAGAAAAGGATAAATAATTTTTTTAATTGTATTTAAATTTTTAATATGAAATAATCCATTTATTTTAAAGATATTTTAGCTTCTATTTTAATGCGTAATAATTAATATCACAACATCCATTAATGCCACAATAAGTAAAAAAATGGTTGGCCCTTTATTTTTGAAATAAATTATGAGGATGATAATAATTAGGGTGTAATTTAATTAAAAATCTATCCAATAATGGAGTAATAATATCATGTGGATGAGAATTTAAATCGAATTGGAGAGGTTACACTTTCCTTGATGGAAAGCAATAATTATGACTAGTATGTTTGGGAATAAATTATTTTCATTTATGTAAGACTTTGAAATTTATAAGTGGTTTGAACATTAGGTTAAATATGATTAACATTATTGTATGAATTTTCTCTAGGGAGAGTTTTAGTGTATACACTTTGATAATCATTTTGATAATTAAACTTTGTAGTTGATTAGGAATGTGTGTATCGACATGATTTGAGTGGACTTCAGGTATGTGAATATTATTTATGTAATTCAAAGTCCCCATTCATATTAGGTGACACTTGAATAAGACCTAATTCTTATTCTAATGCTAATGCCTCATAACAAATAGATATAAAATATTCATAATAAAAATTGAGTAGATTTGTTTTTAATGGATATGTTATACCTCTAACAAGGATATAATTTACTTTTAAATAAATTTATTAGTAAATGAATTGACACATAATAGGGTTAAGTTATAAAATATAATCATGAACTTTCTCATATTTGCCTTGGTGTAAAGAAGGTAACTTCTCATAAGTGACTCTAGATCATTTTTTTTAATGTATTGTATAAAAATATGTTTTTTTCTAATTCAACATAGGTTGTTAAGGATCCACTAAGAAGGAAATGAAACCAACCAAGGGCACATCATTTTAGGTTTATAATAAATAATTACAATAATAATTGACTACCATTTTAACCATTTATAATATATTGAAAAGCTTTAAGATGAAAATAAGGGTCCCCTCTTCTATCAAATGTGGAAAATGTAGGGATTTAGAATATAAAGGGTAAGAGTGCATAAAAAATGTTACACACAATAGGATTGCCATGGACTACATTAGAGTCAACCCATACATGATACACTTTAATTTATATGGTTAATTGGTGAATTTTATCTTCCAAATCACCTATAACATACATTAAATATATTATTTCTTTAAAATACATGTTAAGGTTACTAAGAGTTCTGTTTAGGGGCTAAATTATATTATTGATCTTAGTCATTAGTATACTATAATGAATAGGCTAAAAAGTCTTACAAATAAATTATTTTTGATGTATGATAAGCTTGGGGAATTCATTGATATTTGGAATATCATTAATTTTCAAAGGCATATTATATTGTATTAAAATATAATAAATAACATTATGACCACTAGAATCAACATGTTCACACATTTTTATTTCTAAATGAAAACTAAAATCATCATCATGATATGCAATAACATCATGATTAAGCATTTATTCATTAGATTCATTGTGTAACATTTTACTCATAATTATATTCATACACATCATCATCTTACTAATCCTCATCATGATCACTATATTTTTCATATTCAACATTAATATTTATAATAACAACATTGTCATTTTTAGAATAAGATGAAAGAGAAGTAGTATTACTTGTAATTATATAGTGTGGTGTGCTAAGTTAATAAGGAAGGAGTTCTTCATTAGGTGAAAAGGGGGATTAAATATGATATGTAGGCTCAATGTCCTACTTTATGAATATCTTATGTGAATTCAATTTATAAGTGTGAATGTAGAACAATACGATATCAAAATGAATAGAAAAATTAGGTGTGCAAGGATATTGTTCCCCCATAGGTAAATTAGGCGATAATCTAAAATATAATATATACTCAGTTTTAGTAAATTATTTGTGTTTAAAATATATTTCAAGGAAGAAGGTAAAAAAATATCATGGGTGGACTCTTAAGAGACATCCATAATTGGCATTAAATATATATTCAAGAGGATTCCAAAGGGGAATCCATAGGAGTATTCTTAGATAATATAGAGAATATTTGATAGGCTAAACTAGATATGTGACCAAAGAGGAATATAGAGGATATTTCAAAGTAGAATCTAAAGGGAATTCCAAACTAAAATCTATAGGTGTGACCAAAGAAGAATTTAGATAAGATTCTTAAGTGGAATCTAGAGGGATTTCCAAAGTGAAATCTAGAGACGTGACTAAAGGTAATTATATTTAATTAGAAATGCATCATGTATATAAATAAATCTTGGCTTAGAGAAGATAGATCATACCTAAACTTATAATTGGGATACATTTTTTAAGTAGGAGCATAACCAATATGGGGATCCATTCAACTTGATTAGGGGATCATTTATCACAACATATCATGATAGGAAGGATTCTAAATCTTATAGTCTAACAAAATCACATAATAACCCTAATGGAGTCATAAGGTTTAAAATATTCATGTATTATAATAACATTAAAGTAAATCTAATTTAGTGCACACCAAAGCTTGTGGCACAAAATAGGGGTTAGAAACAATAAAACAACTAAACTAAATATGTATTATAAGACATATACTCACATCAATGTATATATAATCCTAATACATGGGAGAATAATACAAATGCATTATCTATCTACTCATACAAAGGATAAATAAAGTTAGGAATACTTACCTTTGAAGATGAACCCACCAAGCCTCAATCGCTTCATTGGCCAAGGTGCTTCATAAGAGATTGTTGTGGTATGTAAGGAAAACAAAAATAAAATAGCACTATGCTTCACAACCTATCTAAGCATCCAAAATAATTATCCACAAGACAAGATATATATCTCTAAATAAATTATGGAACCCTGAGCTTGATTCCTCAAGTAGAATAGTCAATAATTAGATGTTCATTCATACTTATTCACTATTAATTATTCTATTATGAAATGGTGGGAAATGAACTTGTATATATAGTAGATCTTGCCTTAAATCCTTTCAAAAATGTCAGCTATGTAGGGTCGACCAAGTCAACCCAATGTGTTTTTAGGGATAATTCACTAGGTATGAGCTAGGTTGGTCAAAAGGATAACAAGCTAAGAAAGTGAAAAATATCCCTAAACTATACCAAGTTGACCCAGTAGATTTAGTACAACCGACTAACCAGAAGGGAGTTAAGGAAAGAAAAGGATGGATAAGGCATGAAAACTAAGAGGAATGGGTAGGAATAAGGAGAATAAGCTTAGGTTAAATGGATTTAGGAGACAAGTGTGTAGATGGAAAGTGGAAAATGGAAAAACAATCTTATGAAGCACCGATGGTCTGCCCACCCCTTTCCTAGTGCACCCTTTAAGGCATGTACTCAGAGAGATTGAGGATAGATGGGTTAATTAAAAATACAAAGTGTCATTAATCAATAAAAATTTTAAAATATTATGTGTCTACATATTTCCCACTCTAAGCTCATCATATGTCATGTAAATGCAACACAGGATGGTTCTTCAGGATAGAACATGATAACACACAATGTTGTGCTAAGTAAAGTGTAGTAAGTAGAAAATAAGATAAATGAAAGCAATAAATTGAAAAATGCATAATTTTAACTTACCTTAGTATCATAGATAAATAAGTAGATTATAGTAAATATTAAGGTGTCCAATGTAGAGAATACTAGATGAACCTATAGAAGTTAGTATAATAAATAGCCAAAAATCAATTTTTTTGAGATATAAGAAAATGGTAGTGGAAACTATTCTCTACATCATCATGAATTTGATGAATTTTATGGTTTGAAAAATGGATGAGTAAAAACAAATATATAAGCAAAATAAAGAATCTATAGCACTATAATGGAAACATTTGAATTTTTGAAAAGATTTTTTAAAAAGGGGAAAATATAAGTCATTTGTTATTTTGATTTGTGAGAGAGGGGAAAAGATCTCTGGAGAATAAAATGAGCTAGGATGATGAGGAGATGACATGTTAGGTGAAGAGGAGCTCCAAAGGTGGCAACAGGTGCACTACAGGTATGTAACTATGAATCTCAAACTAGATTTTGATTTTTTTAAGTGTAGTTTTAGTAAAATTTGATTTGAAGCATTTTTATATGTCTAAATGAAATAAAATTAGATTCTAGGGGTAGAAAATAGGAATATGGAAAATGGGTTTATAATATTTATGAATAAAGTAATAAAATTATAGTTTTTTAGGAAAATGCAAAGGGTTTGCACGCAAAAATCACTAGGTCAACCTAGTTAACCCAATGGAATAGAAATGAACAAAATCCAAAGTGTTAACCTAGTAGGTATGGGTCGACCTTGTACATTTTTCAAGCTGATGGCCTAGTTCAAAGTTACCAGGTGGTCTAAAAGGTCTAGAATGAAAACTCATCACTAAGGAGGGGAAGATAAGGGGGTTGACTTATATTTATGAGTCAACCAAGTGAAAATATAGGAATTTTTTTGGTCAAAATAGTTTGACCAAAGAGCGAGAATGATATGAAAAAGCATGCAAAAGGCTGGAGAAGGATAAAATGGCCTAAAATGACTAAGTATGGTCAAGAAGGATCGAATAGGCTAAAAGTAAGTTAAAATGATTAAAATAAAGTAATTTAGGCTTTCTTTTAAAGAATTTATTGTGACTATATATGACATGGAGGAACTGATACATCCTTTGTTATTTCTTAGGTGTAGGGATGATAAAGATTTTGGTGACTTTTGGACATAGCATAGCTACTAAACTTATGAGATAGGTTTCTAGATGGAGATAGGGCTAGACTAAGATCTATAGGTCTAGGAAAGATAGCTAATATATGCTAGATCCCCCTCAATGTTGATCTATTAGTAATGTTCCTTAGTTATTGGGAATGATTAACTAACACCTTCAAATGGGAGGTGGATGCAGATATAGTAGAGGTGGATATCATACTAAAGGATGTCCATGTGATCTTAGGGCTACCTATAGTAGGAATGCAGGTGACCATAGGGATACTAGACATATTAGAGGAAATGCAAGCTTTAGCCATCTGGGATAAAGGCTTAAGAAATAATATTACTAAGTAGGAGAGTTAGCATGTTTTATGTCTATACATCACAGATTATAGACATTTAGAAGGTTTTGATAGGCCTTATGACATAATGGTGTTGTATCACAAGTTAGAGGCAAGGTACCATTGTTCATGGTATCTTTGAGAAGGATAATTTTGGAGGACCAAGTTATATATGATCTAGGCTCTATCATCAGGGTCCATATCATACATGATTTGTATGAGATGCTAGTTAGAGGGTAGATGACCATGGGACTAATCATATTAATGAAAACTTAGATATATGAGAAGTTTCCTATGTATTGGCCAATTGGGTTTCTCTAGGTAGTTGATGACATGTCACCTCAAATGAAGATATGGAGAGAGGACTAGGTATAATGAGTCATGCCCCACATGCTAGTGATATAGTGAATGAGATGTGTAAACATAGTGTGGTAGCCATATAAGCACATAATAGCTACATGGGTGAGTTAGGACATAGTTACACCAGTGATAGCGAGGATAGATGTGGTCAAACACTATTTTTGGTAGAAAGAGTCACATTTTGTGGCAAAAATGCTAAGACAAATGGGCCTAGATCTTCTAGTGATACTGATATTGATGCTCAAGTAGTAGGCTTGGCATGTGAGGGATCCATGGGCGAGGAGAGGAATGGAGACACTAATGGTGAGCTAACACTGAGGCCATGTTGAGAGTGACCATGTACTGGTCAAGCATGATGAGGAGCTAAGTAGGAGGATAAGGATGTGGAGATACCAAATGTACCATTACCAAATTCATAATGATATTAGTTATATCCATTGAGGGCATGTCATTAATAGAGGTAGGAGGAGTAGGAGAGAGTAGATACTATTGCCATCCCAAATGACCCCATAGGTGAGCTAGATAAGATGATATAGATATGACTCATATTTAAGCTAAGATGGATATGAGCCATGATATTCAAGTTTAAGCTGATGAGGTGACCTACAAAGGAGGTGCTAGGAGGCCATACATATGGGGAGATTGTGTTAGGTGCTCATGTAGATGGTGATACCATAGTAGTCGAGACATAAATAGGTAAGTAAGGTGGTTTAATATTATTACTTAGGTTTTTATTTTGGAAATAGAAATAGATATTTTGAGATATATTAGTGATCTAATATCTATCTAGTGGGATTTTTCAAGTGTATCTGAGGATGAGGAGGAGAGATGGGGTCCCTAGTGAGGGGAGCACTCCATGATGCCTTGGATGAGACTCTATAGCCATACGACCCTATGACATTGGAGGATCTAAGTGTACCATCTTCCCTAGCTTAGGTGAGTTGGTTCAAATTATTTGGAGAGGTAGGGAGGTGGATATGGGCATAGAGAGAGGATGTAACCACCAATAATGATGGGTGCAGGGGAGCTACAATCATGGTAGGCCCTAGTAGATGAGATAATTATGTATTTGTCTATAGTAACATAGATGATAGAAATTTGGACCCAATTGATAGAGTCATAAATGTAGGTAACACACTACAAGGAAAATTAGAGGGATTGAGATCTCAAATGAACTCATTATAGTATACTATTTAGAGGAATCAGATTGAGGCCTCAATAGGCAACATGGTTAGGTCATGAGATAGATTGGATGGAGCCTATCCATAGATATAGAGCATTGTATATGGTTGTATATGTTGTATTAAACTCAAGATATATATATATATATATATATATATATATATATATATATGATGGATCATTAGACATTTTGTCAAAGTGACATCTTTTCAAAGATTGAAAAGGTCACTATAATTAGAATAAATAAATTTCATTCCCACCTTCCATTTTTAGGGTTCACATGAATTATGGATAAATAGGTTTATGAAATGCCCCAAACATTGTTTGGGCAGCCCATAAGGATCCCTTAGGGGAAGATGGAAAATTTGGAAATATTTGACAGGTGGGCCCTTGATTGGAAGAAATACAATCTCATTAATTTCAATAAATGAGGTTGAAAAAAGAGTAACTAGAAGAAAGTGGGAGGAAAAATAGATCATTGAGACTAAAATAGGATCCCATTAAAGATAAAATTCAATAATTATAGGCCTAGGGGTGAGAATTTTGAAAAAAATACTATATTTTGACCCCTAGGGTAAAAACAAGTCATTTTGCACCCTAGCTATAATAAATTTAGAGTTATGGTATTTGCACATGAGTGAGATAAGTTAAATGACCAATATACCACACCACTGACACTTTAAAGAGCACATGGGAGAGTACTAGTGGCCATCAAGGAGTGGAGCATCAATAGGTATCTTTTTAGTTTTTTAAATTTGTCATTTATTGCATTTATTTCATGTAAGAAATGGTAGTTGGGGTGATCCCACCATATTCCCAATTTGGAAAATGATGATTTCTCCCAAAAAAATAGTGGTAATACCATGAGATAAGTGATATCACTAACCCTTCAATAGGATTATGGGTCAAAACAATGAAATCACCAAATAAATAGTAAACTTGTGTTTTTAGGTAAATTTTGACCTGTCAAATGATGGGTTCACCAAGATCGATGAGGTCACCCTACCAATTGGTGGGAATGACTTGTGGATCAATGTGGTAATTATAAATTATATTATTTCCATAATAAATAGTAGGAACATCTTGATAAATGGTGGGATTGAAAAAATAATGAAAAGAACACTAGAAAAAAGTATAATAGGGCCCCAAGGAAATTAATATAGGCCCAAAATTAGAAGAAGAGAGATAAAAACACATAAAGGATTAGTATAGGCCTCAAAATTAGAATAATATGATATAAATATAATTGACATGATGCTTCATTTTTTATTTAGGAGTGAGTGGTTGTTATCACATCACTGGAGCGATACTTTTAAATAATATGATGATAGTGTCTCATGAAAGATGGGCTCATGAGAATCCTTATAAATATGGACCTATATCACCTAGCACATTTTCCAATGATTTGTGTCAATAGATCATAATTCTCAATGTTGGTAGAGATATGA